>VWZT01005321.1:362507-665035 GCA_013397055.1 Pachycephala philippinensis | reverse complement strand
AGGCGATGCCGCGGGAGGAGGCGATGCTGCTGCGGGCGCACGGCGGGAGGGCGCGGCGCTGCTCCGGAGGCGCTGGCCCCGGAGGCGGGTCAGGGTCAGGCGTCTGTCCTGCGCTGGCGGAGTTGCTGTGACTTTTGGAGCTCCATCAATAGGCTGACAGCACTTTTTTGTGCGGATGTAAACAAAGCTGCGAGTAGAGTGGGTGTTGTTCGCGCATTTTTTTTTTCCCTCTAAATTTAGAGGGAAACATTCTGCCTGTTCATTAGTAGTTAAAATAACACTGATTTTTTTTTTTTTTCCCCCTGAAGGATTCGGTTATTCCATAAAATACTTCCTGTATTATATTTTCCTAAGGGTATATGGGTCTTTAACTATAATAAACTTCTCTTCATCCTTCTCTAGTACCATTAAAGCCACAAGCCCTTTGTTGTAAAAGTATACTAATGAATAGAAATGTTACAACAAGAACAGAAGTCTTGTGTTTTCCCTTCATCATGCATCATCCATTTTAATTAGACTAAAGGGTGGTGAGTACTGTGACAAGAGTCTGGAATTAAAATCATTAATTGATGTCAAGCTGACGAGAGACTGCTAACATGAATTTACTGACAGCAGGAAAGAAATTAACCTTATTACTTTATTTAGTACATTGGGACTATTTATTATATTTTCCTATGTAAGTTCAATGTGTTCTGTTAGTGATGATAGAGAAATACAAATAATTAATAAAACCTGCATAAAGTTTTATTACCTCCTATCAATGACATTTGGTGAAAACCACATCAATAATTTACAAAAAACAAAACCCACCAGATCCTTCTAATCAATGTAACTCATCAAAATTGTTACAGCAATATTTTTGATATTTTAAATGAGTATAACAGGCTATGCTGTCTAGCCAAGTAGGATTGCAAAAGTGATTTGATTTAAAACCATGCCGTAGTTTCTTAATGTCAGTGTTGCAAAAATGAACCATATTTTCTGCAGCAATGACATTGATTGGAATAACTGTCTGGTTTGATCATCATTGGAAGGTCAGCCTAACAAAGATGAGTTTTAATGTTAAGCATCTTTATTCTTTAGATGAAAGAGTACAGCAGTGTCTTACAGAATGACAGCAGCATCCTATAGATAATTTGTGACCCAAAGGTCATAATAAAAGAATAGAGGGGAGGTCATCCTGTAGTAAAGGCCATCTGGAACTGTTAAAATATCAGATGGAGTAGGGGGCTGAACAGCAGGACACTCTTGGTGTCTGTCCAGATTTCCCAGAGAGACCATAATATTTTTATTGGAAAACCCCAACTTTTTTCCCCCTTAAGCAAAATATTTTCATCAAGCAGTTTCATCTTATTTTAAGGAAAATAGACAACATACTGTGATAAGGAAGGGATTTTTGTTTCTTACATTGCCTAAGAGTTAACTGTGGTTTTGAAATAACTCAAAGGTTCAGCTTTACTTTTGCTGCTGCTGTGTTTTGATGCCACTTAACAGCTTTCGGAAAAACTGTTACCTCTAAAACCATTATTGCTGCAAACATTCAGAATATAAGTAATTCGTAAAGTTTTCTGTTAAAGCTTTCACCTTCTTCCCATCCCGTAACAGAGGAGAGGAAAAATTCCTTGGTGATCAGAAAATCAGAGCAATATGTTTCTCATTCTCACTTATTTTGTGATGGGGTCTGCTTGTCTCAGTTTGTTTGAGATTTGTAGCATTGTTTTTGGCAGTGGTTTTTTACATAATGGATGAGGGTGCAGGATATGAAAAAAAAAATCAATGGCAGTAATTTTTGGGAGAACAGAGAAGTGAAGCATGAGAATACTGAGCTTTGGAAAAACATTTCAGGCCAATTCCACTTCATAAAAGTACTGACTTCAGGAGATATATAAATTGAAGCTTTTGTAGAATAATAATTACTGGAGTAGTTTTTTAAACAAAACACCACATGTTCTCTAGCTACATACTGTAAGTATAGAGATTTTAAGACATCATGCTAAAAGTATATTTGCCCTATTATTTCTCTCTAGTGATTCAACACATTGCACTGGGCAAGGTCTGGCCAAGTCCCTTGCAATATATTGAAAAAATATAATTTAGGTGGTCTTTATAATATTCTGGTACAGATTAGTTGAAGGTGTCTTGCAGATCATATAAGTTCAGTGCTCTCTTACACATATCAGTTCAAAGTAAGAGCACTAAAATATTTGACTTTAGAATGCCAAGAGCTTTAGGCTAAGGCAGCAGCCTGTCCTCTGATGTCATGTGAACTCTCCTTTAGTGGCAGAGTTGCTGTAGCAAGGACTTATTTGAGAATTTAAAAAGCTGTACCGTAGTTACCAACTTACTGAACTTACTGTTGCTGAATTGAACAGAACTCGAAACCTATCACGTTTTCCACACTGCACTACAGGAGTCTGACAGTGAAACAAGGCACTAATCCTACTCCTTTTTCTAGTTGTTAAATACAGCAGCAAGTATTTGACCAGCCAGAAATACACCGAATGATGCATTTGTAACTGGCAGATGGATCCTCCCTCCACACCACAGCTGCAACCTTTATTCTGTAACCAGTTACTAGAACAAACCATTTATGAGTTATGAGACACCTGGCTCTGTTTCTGGCCACGCTATAGATTTGTGCTTTCAGTACTGTGACCCAGTAAGGTTTTAGAAGTGAAACCTCAGAGGTGTTGTGGGTGTGAATTTGTGGGTCCTGAGCTGAGATACTGACTTATAAGCTATATTCTTTACTGGTTTGGGGTTTTTTTTCATGTTCCTTTTCTTTCATCTTCAGTGTTTGAGATTCACATAATTCTTGCTTTGTTGTGAGGTTTTTCATTGCATTTTTTTGTCACTTCATACTGTTTCATTTTCCAGCTTCAGGATTAGGCTATTTTATGCATAGTACTCTAGAAACACAGAACAATGGACCTGAAATAGAGCTAGCAGCAGAATTTTGTACTAGACTTCAGCTAGAGGATCATGGCTGGTGGATAGGCTCAGCTCAACCAACTGATAACAGTATCTGCAGTATCTGGGAGTGACTGATTTGATTCATGGTATGATATATGGTGCTATTTGATATGTGGTATGCCTGTGTCATTTGTTTCTTGCACACAAGGGGAACAGCTGCTCCTTACACATCTAACTGCAGAATTCAGATGCTACCCACCAGTGCTGCTTTCTGAAATTGTTCTCCAGTTGGGGAAAAAAAAATGTACAGGAAGAAATGGTCCAAGCAAGTCTGCATGAAGGAGGAAAGCAGAGCTCTTAAAGTGAGGAGGAATGGAAGCAGGAGCTTGTGTTTCTAGCTTATTGCTATTGTGTTAGCGTTTCAGCAGTAGTTAAATATCATGATCTTCTTCCTTTCTACTTCAGTCCAGCAGAAGAGCTAAATAGGAGATTAGAGCTAAGGTAATCTAATGATCAGAGACCTGTTGTAGTAGGTGTAAATATCAGCCTTTCTGGCCAATTTTCTTATGCAAAAGGAAAACTAATTTCCATTTTACTTTCAGGCAGCAATGATGTTCTTTGATGCAATATGGTTCCCGGCAGGGTAACAGTCCCAGTTGCTCATTTGGGTGATCCTCCACTGCTGGGGTCACTGATCCTTGGATCAGACATGAAAATAAGGACAGAAAATTTCAGCCATAGTAGTGTTTGTTTTGGAGACAGGAGGACCTATACTGCCTGCGTACCTGAAACATTCTCCTTTGGTTGAAACATATTCTTTAAAAAAAGCACAGCAGACAATCCCTCCACCCCAAAATGTGGCAGACTGTTAACTGCAAAGTAGGCTGAAAGCTCCACTGAAGTGGAAGTAAGATAATTTGCAGATTTTTTAACTCCAAGTAAGCAAGGATTTTCACTTGTTTACTGCAGCATCCAAGAAAGCAGGTTTGAGATACTCTGCTGCGGGGACGTGTCTTCACTTTGGGAAGACAAAGGGTGAATCAAGAAGGTCAGGAGATAAGGAAAGATGGGGGTGAAATATGAGAGATTCCACAAGGTTAGAGGAAATAATTTTAATGTCTCCTTTAGTTTCATCAATGTCACTTGATTTCAAATTGGTGTTTGCACTTCACCTGCTCATATGCATAATATTTACTTTCTCTCCTGCATTTTTTCATTTCTTTACGTCTTCATTTGTATTTTGCTGCCTTCTTTAATAGCCTTCTTTAATATAACTCCTTATAAAAATGAGCATAATGTTCTCTTCTTAATATATTAGGGCACTTAAAGTAATCACCTTATCACCTTTATCCTTCACATTTTTTTTTTTTTTTTTTATAACTGCAGCCCTCCTGGGTTGTAGCTCATTAAACGTTTTTGAAATTCTCATGCATCTCTTCTGATTTGAGGAGGGGGGATCTTCAGAGAGACAGTAAGTACTATCACATATTCTAATTGGCAGATAGGCTGTGATTGTTGAAGGAGAAAGAAAATTAAGACTGTCTGATTATGTAGATACATTTCTTTAATTTAGAGATGATGGGCAGCCTTTAAAAAAAAAACGTAGCCCCTGTTATATTTCTCAGCTGTTGTAGAACCAATACATAGGAAATATATGTATGTAAAATTTCTACGTATGTGCAGAATTATAGATCTTTAAGAGACACCATGTCACTTTTTTAAGGTAGGATCTGCGGGGTTTGCCATTTCTGCAAGACATTTGTTTCATCCTGTTTTTATTTTTTTTAGTTTACAATGACATAAACTCTACAGCTTCCTATGGCAGTCTTTTCCACTACCTTTTGTTTAGGAAGTTGCCCTGCTCACAGTATCTAATCTCAATTATTCTTGATTTAGTTAGGTACCTAACACATTATTCTTTTCCTCCAGTGTCTGTAGACTACTGTTATGTCCCCACTCCATCTTTTTCTTTCCCAAACAGCTTGATGTTGCTGACTCATATCTGTTACCCAGTAGAACTTCCAGATCCATTCCTGAAAAAGAAACTCACAGATTTTTTCTCTACTTTTAATTGATTGTTTAATTATTTGAACTATGTAAATTACCTTCTAGTTGCTGTTACTTAAGTTAATTCTATTTTTGAAGTCTACTCTGTATTTCAAGTACATTTGAAATGTTAATCCTTTCCTCCAAAGTTCCTTCATTTGGATTTTCTGCAGATTCAATAGTGGCCTAATTAATAATGAAAAACCCTGAGTAAACTCAGAGAATGATCCACATAGAAAATACCTCAATCTGTCCATTCTGGTGACTGTGAATTGCTGAGTCCTGTTCTCTAGATATTCTGTAGAAGTAGCCTGGTTCAATTGCATCCATCCCATAGCTATTTTTCTTAGCCTGGGACTGCTGCTCTGTTCACAAGGCCATTTGCCATGTTTTGGAAGGGAATCTGACTGACTTGACTACATCTGTTCTTGATAACTCTATGGTGGCTACTGCTTGTCCCATTATCTCCTCTGTGCATACCAGTAGTTTACTTAAGAAGGGATTGAAGTTAAACTCACGACTCTTTAATTCTCCTCCTTCTCTGAGGTATATTTTACTTTTTCTAGGTTTTCTTAGTATTTTAGCTGTCCTCAAAAAGTTCTCCTGGTTGCTGAAAAAGTCTGACACTGCTTCAGACAGTTGTGTGTGTCAGATGAAGTTCAACTACCTTAACCAGTTTCTAGCTACTTTTTTTGCTGTTATATTGAAGATATTTTTGTTATTGGTGGTAGTCAATTATGCTGGTCATCTGCTTGCAGTCAACCATTTCAGTGAAGACAGATGCAAAGAAAAAAACCATTAAGCCTCAGGTCTCCTCAGCATCATCTGTCAATATCCTTCCCTCACTGCCACGCAGGGGAGCAACCTTTTCTTTGCTCTTCCTTTTACTGCTAATGCAATTACGCAATGATTTATTGTCATCTTTAAAGCTCCCTGCTACTTTTATTTCACATTATGCCTTGGCCTTTCTGATTTTGTCCCTGTATGCTTGTGCAAACTGACCACATTTTGCACGTGTTTCCTCATGTGTCTGAGGTCAGAGGATGGTCATATTTCAGTCAACTGGCCACACATGTATGTCTATAGCAGATAAAGCAAAACTGTTAACATTTTTCTTTTAATGACTTGAAAAAGGTTGCTCTCTAGCCTTTAAATTTAAAAATTATATTTACATAGCAGTATTTCCTGATTATTTTTTTTTTTTAGTATGTTTAAATTTTGAATGAAATGGGGGGAAATGAGGAAGACGAGCTGTCTTTCTTATTTACAAGCTACTGCTGTTGGTGGCCGTGATTCTCCATAGTGCACAGTGGTCCTCTGGAATGATTTTCCCAGGAAAGCAGATGGCTTTGCTGAGAGGTGGTTATAACTGTGATAACTGACTGGCTCTAATGATGGTAAGAAAAGCTAAGTGTCATATGCTGGTTCAGAGTGAAATCACAGTAATGCCTATAATCAAGGTACCCTCATTAGAAGGGTAGTTGTCAGAAAAATTCTGCTTGGCTCCGGACAAAGGTCAGAGAAAAATAAAGGAGAGGACAAACTCCCATATTGACTTGATTGCCAAAAATTAGAAAAAGGGCCATTTAAGCCCTGAAGGCAGTTGAGGAGGTTGGGGGAGGAACAGCAAGACCTGGTGTGCTGTGCCTGCAAGGTATTTTTCACTAGCAAAGAAGGAGGGGACACATTTGACAAGATCTGGCTGCTGGCCAATGCACTTTCTGACCTCTTTATTAGAAGCGATATCTGGCAAAAATTGGACTGAATGTGTTCATCCCGCTGGACTAACTTGAACAAGCTGACTGGCTTTATAAACGTGTCGTTGTTTTCCTCTGTTTCCAATCCATCATCCCAGCGCATGCCAGTCTGATGGTAGAAGAACTGAGAACTGGCAGCCGTGAATGGCTTGTCATTTAGCTTCTGTCCTTACACAATGCTGTTTCTATCCTTAATAAACATTGTCAGCCATCTCACATATGTGGAACTGCAAGCGTTCAATACTGATTTTGTAAATGAGCGAGCCTCGGTGGAAAAGACGAGGGTGTGGATTATCACTTGGGCAATAGCTGAATCCTGGCAGCAGCAGGAGGATTAATTGAATTGACCAAGCAATTGCACACCAGAAACAGCAGCCAACTTTGTTCCTGCTCTTAGGGGAGGACATTGCTGCCATTGCAATGGCAAATGTAATGTACTAGCCATGAATATCCTTCCCATGCTGTGCTCATCAATTAGGATAAGTAGTGATTTTTTTGTGAGGACCTAAATCACCAATATGAAAAAATCCAAACAAAGGAGACTGAAGGTCCCAAGGGATTTGGGATATATTTACAGTTTACTCCTAACTTTAGATGAAATTAGGGTTGATTTCTTTTGACAGCTTTGCTTATTCACTTTTACCAACAACAGCTCAGCCAGCTCCACAGATCTGACTTTCCCGTTTCTGAAAACAGTTAAAGTTTAGTTCAGAGAACTGCTGTAAACATTTAGCTCAGGGTGGAATTGATTCTCAAATTGATATGATTATTTAGTACCCACATATGAGTTATGTGGCTGAATGCCCTCTGTGGTCAAGGAAGGGCTTCTCACCACAGTTGGTGGAGCCTGGTGAAGGGTTTGACTTCACCTTAAAATGGCCACATTAAGATGTTCGAGTGAACTGTGTGCTGGACCATGCAGCCTGATGTGGCTGAATCTTAACCAGCTCTCCTGGGAGTTCAAAACACACCTTGACACCTAAATTTGTGTGTCTAAAATGGGAGTTGCCTTCATCTGAAAGCTGAGTATCACTCACAGTTTTGAAGAAGGGAGCGAGGTAGCTGCTGTTTGCTGGGTACAGCTGCGCTTAAGGTTTTGCCTTCCTTTTGTGACCACCATTTCATGTGCATAGGAATTGCTGTACAATGGGTATGTCTATCATTACTGGATTAGCTTGCAATGAAAAACTCTTCTAACAATTATAGGAAGTTCTGCAGCTAACAATATTGTCATTTGAAGCAGTTATCATTAGCTTTTGAATTGAATGGCACACAAATGCATGAGGATAGTTTATACTTTACTGAACATTATAATTTGAGTCTCAAAAGCATGACAGTGTGTTGTTGACATTTTCAGTATTAACACTTCAGCAGGAAGGGTTTAGAAACTTCTTGGGATAGCTTTTGTATTTTTAAAAGTTCAGTTTCATTTAAACACTGAAAAATTGATTAGCAGTTTTGCAAAAATTCTTTGACGATGAAAAGAGTTATGTGAATATTAAGCAGCATTATTATTGTTATTATTATTGTCAAACCCCCACAAAATGCTTAGGAAGGCCATAGATCCTCAAAATTAGCTGATCTGAAATCTCAGACATACGCATTTTTATTGTGCCATGTCATGAAGGAATACAATTCAGTGAAGACAGCTTAATACACTTACCCACATTATGAAACCAAAGCACTGTGGTCAAACACTTCTCCAGATACTGGATTTCAGTAGCGGGGGTGTTGCTGATTAGGGCTGAAGTACAGAGCTTGTTCTAGGTTCTCATCTCTGCTGCACAGTGTGTTTTTGTAACTATTTTAATCTTCCCCACAAAAGTCTGCACTGGCATTTCCGATATAGATACTTGTTGTGCTATGTGCTAACAAATGATTTAGGGCATATCATGCATATACACACACGAGCACACAGAGGGGCCAACATAAAATATAGCATCACATTAAGTTTAGGCTCTTATATAAAAATATATTCAGAGTTAAAAGCTATTATAATTCAAAAGGGATGGTGCAGTATTCAGCTGAGAGCTCTTATTCTTTTCAAGAATATGCCTACATATTTTTCTCTAGTCGTTTGGTTCCTTCAAGTTGAGAGACATAATGTTTAAATGTGGTATGTCCTTGAAAAGGCAAAACCAGATATATTTTAAGTAATATTCAAAAACATGTTAAGCAATGACAATACCTATACTTTTGTCATGTGAAACTGGTAGCATTTTCACACTGGCCTAAATGTAAAGCATAAAAAAAAATTAAGAGAAAAAAATCGGAACATTTTGGGTTTCAGTATAGTCGGACATCTTATCCTTTAATTTTGGTGTTATCCTTTGTTAAATGTTATTGCAAATGGTTCCTGGGTACTTTGTCTAAAATTAACAGGAAGATTAATATTGTGTTTAGACTCTAATTTTTAATACTACGTATGTGTATTAATACATTGTATTAACAATTGTAGAAAATACTCTAAAAGTTTTCCTGGTGGATGTGAACATAATTACTTGCATAACACTTCAACAATCAGTTCTTTCCCACTTGAATGGGAATAAGTGTCCCTCATGGAGCCATGCATGGGAGAACCTGAATGCTCTGGCTGCAAATGGCTCAGCATCCAAACTATTAAAGAGCCCATAAGCAGATGCATGAGAAAAGGTGGCTCACATGAAACAGGGAGCACTCGTGTCTGCTCCTGTGGGGAGTGATATGATCTTCATGGTCAAAAATTACATAACTTTTCACTGCCCTCTCCCACCGCAGTTGGTGTAACAAAGGCAGATATCACCAGTAACCACCAGGTAATTCTGTTTTATAAGCGCTTCAGGTAACAATGTTTCCTTCTGATTGAATTACTCTATGCCACATTATTGTTATACTGTCTGATTTCATGCACTGAAATGTTGGTTATCTGAAGTACACGGACTTTTTTCTTTCAAATTGGTGTCAGGCAGTGTTCCAGTATGTGATGATAAATTGTCCATTTAAAGGAAAATTAAAGCTACCAATGTCTAGGAAATTTCTGATTTCCTTTGCTTCTCCCATTCAGACGACAAATATCAGTAGATCAATACATTTCTTCACAGGGTAATTAATACAGGATTACAAATTGGAAGTTAAACTACAGTGAGAAGAATTAACATGCAAAGGTGATTTTCAGACCTGTTTTTCCTCCTACATAGACACCTTGCAAGTGATTAAGGCTGTAACACTTCTGAATTACAGCTTTGAGGTATACAAGAATGCAAAATAGGTATTTTTATTTTAAAATAGGTCCGCAGAAACCCTGTTTAAGTTTGAAGTGAGTTTTGGATTTAAACTTGAGTCCCTCTCCACTGTAAATTAAACAAAAAACAATTCCAGTCTGATGTTGCTGAAATTGTAGAGAAAGATTCTCTCAGCTGACTAGCATTACAGTTTTCACTTCCATTTTTCCCTATTAAAATAAAAAGCAAACTGTAAAGAAAATAATTTTGTGCTTGCAAAATTAAAAAAGTTATGATAGTTTAAATTAACTTTTTTTAAAAAGTTATTTTTTTTTTCACTGTGACTGAGCATAACTTGGGCATGTAAATGAACCATCAGTGAACCATCAATGTATATAACTCTGGCTGTTCAAGGTAATTCCGTCAATCAGTTGTATCCCGAATCACTATCTGTGGTCAATACTTTCAGGATTTGTGGGGGAAAACGTCTGTGTAACTGTGCCGTCCTTGTACTCCCTTCTTTTTTATGGTGATCTGCTAGTGTAAAGGAACAATTTGCTTGGGACTCAGTCTGAGGAACACACATGTATGATACTCACATATTCACATTTATGATATTCACATACCAGCTCAGGGCTGGATTCACGTGCTTGAACACGGATGACTTGTGTCATTTGGGTTATCACAGTCTCTGAGACTTCAGCATGACCTGGGGGAGTCCTCGGCCAGCAGCTGCAAGTCCATCAGGATTACCTGGGCAGGTCAGGTGGCCAGAGCTGCTTATGTTTGAGCAGCTGAACCAAGGCTGGCTATCCAAGCTCCCAAGGAAGACCTAAGCAACAGCTTCAAAAGTGTCTCTGGAGTGACTCCTTTAATTCGCTGGCACATGGACTGGTTCCTAACTCTGGAGTCTGCAGCCGACAGCTCCTGGCCACTGTAAGGGCAGCCTGCACACGTGGCTGCTCTGAGCTCACCTGCTGCTGGCACTAAGATCTCATGTCTTTATCTGCAGTCTGAATCCCACCCTTTGTGTATCCCCTTTTCTTTTTGCAAAACTAATCTTGAAGAGGCCATTTTAAAATTTCCAAGAATGTCAAAGTTACCTAACTTTAAGGCGTTTTTATTTTCAGAAGAGTTGAGGCTTGCTTTCAAAAGAGACAGAGGCTTTGAATAGGCTGCTCTTGGTAAAAGCTGGTGAACAAGGTGTCTTTGGAAATGGCACACAGCAGAGATTCACAGAGCTGTAGTCTCATGGATGGATGCTGTCACACTGTAGCCATGGCTGTATTCGATGAAAAAGGGGCCCATTTTACTAATGGAAGGGAGGAGACAGCTGAGTGCTTCATTTTGTGATGATGACAGAGCATTAAATTGGTCTGGGGAGACAGTGTAAAGGGGAGGGATGGTCAGTTCGCTGTGCATATGTGTGTGCAATACATCAAATTTTATAAAATACCAAAGAAACTTTGAAGCCCAGATCAAATTTTTGTAATAGCTTTATGTGCTTTTGAAAATATGACCTGTGCTCAATTCGTGCTTGTCAGATTCCTAAATGTCATCTGTTTCTATCTGTCACTTT
Source organism: Pachycephala philippinensis (assembly GCA_013397055.1). Classification (NCBI taxonomy): domain Eukaryota; kingdom Metazoa; phylum Chordata; class Aves; order Passeriformes; genus Pachycephala; species Pachycephala philippinensis. The sequence goes on along the minus strand of VWZT01005321.1, from coordinate 653,540 downwards.
TTATCATACAGCTAAATTAGTGCACATAGATATAAACCCTGTCCAGCACCACCTTTCATTTGTAACTTTAACACAAGGCACATGTTTTTACTTTCTGGGAAAGATGCAGCCTGCTTTTGAGAGATGCCAGATTCAGTTTGTTTATATTATTTAAAAAGCATGCACATTTCAAAGGAATTGTACAAGAATCTGCTTCTGCTGTTTACTGCATGCATGTGAACATAAATATATACGTGTATCCTATCCCTACACAGCTTTTAAATTCTGAAAAAAGTATGATTTTTGTAGTATTAAACTAAGAAAGTACATTAAAATCCCTCTCTAAATACATGCATTAGAACCATTACATGTGGTAAGTTTTGATGGAGTACAATACAATATGAATGGTGTTAGGCCGTTCTCAGACAGGTCAGATAATAGCACAGGCACCCTAAGATGCATGAAGCAATAGATTAACTCTGTTTACCAGCAGCTATGGCTAGCCATTATTTAGCTAACAATGAAACAAAAGACAGTGGATAATCAGGTGTACTCCTGAAAGACCAGTGTTGATTGTAGCATTGTTTCAATGTAGGCTTCAATGTCCAAGGTAAACTTGAGACCTCATGGCAAACCGAAACTGGAAACCTCCACTGGTTTCCATTAAGATAGGCTACCTAAAGTGTCTGCTAACTGCTGCTTTCAAATGCCTCAAGGGGGACACGCATCGGTTTCAGCCTTCTGGTGCCTTGAGTGGCTACCTAGAAACAGAGACTAGACAGGAGTAAGGGAATAAAGGTGGATATTTATTTGAAGGGCCTGCAGAGGTTACACCCTGGGCAGGCCAAAGGCTACACCCAAGATAGACGACGAGTCACGAGTTCACACTTTTATAGGTTTGGTCCATTTGCATATCAGCATAAATTCGCCAGTTAAAACTTTAGCTAATCATGTAATTTATCCAAGCTTACCCCCCTTCTCAAGATTCTGGTTTACACATTTTGGGCCTAGGATGGTCAGGGTGTCCTTGGGGAGCAAACCTAGAGAGGCTTTGTTATGTCTATCTTAGCATGAGAGAGCAGAAGTTAACAGGCTACAAGAAACTTCAGAGTTACACTAGGCAGGACAGGATTTGAAAAAATATAAAAATTGAAACCTAAGGCATCATTCTTTTAATTTTTCAGAATCCAAGCGAAAACTCGAGAATTCCGAGAGAGACAGGCTCGGGAACGTGACTATGCAGAGATCCAGGATTTTAACCGGACGTTTGGCTGCGATGCGGATCCGATGTACGCTGGGATCGCTGCCTACGACTCTCCAAACAGCGGCACGATCGCGCTGAGCGCCCGGCCACAGAGCCCCAGGGAAGGGCAGACAGTGGAAGCCCTGTACGCCCAGGTGAAGAAACCACGGAATTCAAAGTCTTCACCTGTAGACAGGTAGGCACCACACATCAATCAATACACCCTCTCACAATCTGCCCTTGTGCTGCTGTTGTCCTGGGAGATGGTTGTACATCAATTGAAAAGGCAGAGCTGCATTTTTATTAGTGGCTTTTTAAAGCCTTTATGTAGAGCAGTATTGAACTCACTCAAATCAGCCTGTTACAGAATGGGATGGGAAAGTTGTTTTCTGCAGAGCAACTACATTTCTTCTCTTTCTTCGGATGGTTTGGAATTCTGGAATCACTGTTGGGTATCATTGGAATTAAATTCAGATTTTTAACGTAATCGGGTTTATTTATCAAAGCTCTAGCGGATATGCTTGTGGAATACAACATTTCCAATCTATTTACAGCCGTTACAAAATCTCTAGAAGGTTTATGTTGTTACAGCAAAAATGGGTTAAAGCTTACATGGATTCTAGTCCTACTGTAGTCCTGAACTTCAGTGTAACAGGTTGAACTTTTTAGTTCAAATTATGCTCATAATTTTAGCTCAAATTATGATTAGATATAGACCAAGTGAGCAAATTCCAAGTTTCACTCATGAGTTACTTCTTGGGTTGTAGCTTATGATTTGTACTCTTCCTGCAGGTACGTTATCTGAACTGTGTCTTGCTTTTTTGTGCTGAAACTGGGCAAAATTCCGGTTTCTGTTGTTGGAGTTCTGAGTTCATTTGAAAACCTGAAGCTAAAACAGGCATGTAAATTAACATAGCGTAAAAATAGTTAAAGGCAAAATTCACAGGGTTTTTTGTGCTTTAACAATGAAAATACATCTGTTTGCTTGGCTTACTATTATGAACTTGTTGTTCTGCATTTTCTCAGCATTACAAAAACTAACACTAAAATCCTAGTGCAAGACATATTGTTCACTCATTTGGAAGTTATTTATCTAGTTCACAGTAAAGCCATTCATTTTGTTTTCTACCTCATTCTTTCCAGCAGAAAAATATTGGACTTTCAGTTAAATCAGCAAAGCAGTGTCTTTGCCTGCAGTGTTTGAGGTCTGTATAGCTTCTACATGAGCAGTGGCATTCACCTTGCACGTTCTGTTCTAGTCATCTGTATTTCAGCTAAATGTCTAAAACTCTTTGAGGACTGAGAGTATCGTATTTAACCCTCCACTAGATCTATTATGCAAAGTTTCTTTACATAATTTGATAGAAATATATCCTCTAACATGACAAGTAAGAAAATCTCAGATTCATTGTGGAATGCATACGTTTTTGCTAAAAATCAGTAGTACGGCTGCCTTTTTATTTTCTCAATTGCACTGTTCTCTTGCACTGTGTAAAAGGTCTACTTTTCATAGTAAATGAAAAGAATTTATATATTGTGGATGTATGTACATTATTTCAGGGAAGGAAGAAAAATAATGTTAAAAGATGACAGCTTTCGTCTGTGTCCTTGAAATTTTATATTCCTTAGCCTTATGTTGGCTGGCACTGGTGTACCCAGGTGCCTGACATTTCAGCACTTTTGTGCCTTTGGAAATCGAGATAGCTTGGTTGGATATGTCTGCCACGTGGTGACTCTCATGGCTGTTTTTGTTAGACCAAAGGCAGTGTTTCATGCTGGAGTTGAATGGCATCAATGTCACATCAACAAAAAAAAAGTTCTTTGATACAAACCTGGCACGGCAAAATAGGAGACCTGCGTGACCCAGCTAACTCTGTGTGGTGGCTGATAAAAGAGCCAGGAGAGAGTGAGTAAAGTGGAAGATAACGGAGTACCGGGGGAATCTGATGTTAATCAGATGGGTAGGACTGAAGAGCAGTGCAGTAGTTTTGTACATTCAGGCTGCTCCTGGAGCATGGAGGGTCCTGTCGCTCACAGCTGGATCATGCTGTGACTAAAGGAAAGACCCATGACACACAATGGGCCTGAGCAGAGGGATAAAACACAAGTAGGGTACTAGAAATGGGGCATGAAAAACCACCCCTAATCCTGTGATAAAGGGGGGCATATTTGACAAGAAACACCCAGAAAGAAATACTTAATTCAGATGTAAAAATGTTATTATTTGCTATAAATGTACTCTAAAATACCTGTTCAGGGATCTGAGGCATGAATGTCTGGTGTATAGGGTTTTCTTTCCTCTCTCTCCTCACACCTTTATTAACAACCAAGCTGTGGAGATGGTGAATCCCACCTGGTTCCAGGAGACCTTCTGGGGAATGTTGCAGCGATGTGCACAATCTCAGGCTCAAAGTTACCTCTCCCAGAAGCTGGGTCTGTACTTCGAGCAGTAAGAAGTGCTGAGGGAGTGTCATAGAATCATATAAGAAATAGTTTGGATTGGAAGAGACCTTAAAGATCATGTGGTTGGGCATGGAGGAGGTGTAACAGCCGTGAGGGAGCAGCTTTCAGTCATCCTTGAGGTGTGTGAAGGATATCTGGGAGCTTGGCCTTTGGGATGTTCAGCAGGAGAGCTTGGATTGTGGCTGAGGTACCTTCCCAAAGGCTGCTCTGTCTCTTGCAGGCTTTGTCTTAGATATACTAAGAAAGCGTCATCTGAGCATTGTTCTAAGAATCAATTGTTACCATGTGGACCTGAGGTGCTTGTTAACTGTTTTGTCTCCTTGTCTCTAGGATACCTGGCTCCTTACCCCATGTGCATTGCAACTTGTTTCTTGCTATCCCTTTCCAGCAGTGAGATCTTTCTCTTTTCACTTGACATCTCCTATGATGCCCCTTTTGACACCAAGCATCCGAGTGCCTCTGCTCAAGGCTCTTCTCCATTGAGCTCTCTTCTCTGTAGTCTGATTTACCCTGATAATGCTGCAAGAAATTTGATGAGAAATAGTTGGTTGCAGTTCTGCATCCTTAAAATATTGTGTACGTGAGTGTTCACCTGTGGGGGGTGTTATTTTCAGTGTGTTTTACTCCTTTGCCCTCCCATCCTTTCCTTTCCTCTGGATGTTTCAGAGGTTACCCAAATAGAAACAGTTGCTTCCAGCCTTTGTGGATGGGAAGGGAAATCACTCACAGTGTGTTACCCTTGTGCTGAACTGCCAGGAGCTGGTAATGGCCAGGCTGTCTCAAATCTTTAGCACGTTCATATTAAAAGCAGCATTGTTTATATGGGAAATGTTATTTCTATTAAAGTTTGGTGCTTAGTGCCAAACAAAATTTGACATTTAAGTATGTCCAAAAGGTTATTTAAAAGTCTGTTACAAAGGAGCCTATAACAAAATGTCCTATAATAGTTTGCATACCAATGCTGAACACTTATGACAAATTTTTCTGTAACTTGCAAGAGAATTATTGTGCCTGTGTGTGAGGCCTTGTCAGGGTTTGTTTTTCTTTAATATTCCCTTGACTTCTCTGTTACTTTCATCAACACATGCCACCAACTGTTGTAAGTTTAACTGTATCATGGCAAATAGTGAATAGCAAAGTGGGGGACAAGAATGTAAACTTCTCATCAGTGTAGACAGATAGTACAAAATGGTAAGAACATGGTTATTCCTTAAACTTTGTCTGTCCATTTCTCTAAATAGAAAGTAGATTGTATAATGTCAAAATACAGCAAAGGAGAAAAAGATGTTAACTCAGTCACTGGAGACTTGCACAGCTAGATGTATGTGACAATGCTTTACCCAATTTTACCAACGATAGCTATTAAAAAAACCCAGCCTGTAAACAGTAAATGTTACTCAAATATATCCTTACAGGACTTGAAACTGGTTTAGAATTACTTTCATGCGTATGTGTATTGCATCAGAGTTCAATCATTAATGGATATTGGTGGGGTTTAGAGGAGAAAGTGTTGCTTTGTTGGTTGGTTTGGTTTTTCAGTGATCGTATCAGATAAAGATGTAGCACTAAAAAAGTTTATTTCTGTTCTTTACCCTAGAGAATCAAAGCAGATTGTCTTTCTCAACAGAGAATTTTATTGCTCAGAAGAAATGAAGCTCTAGCAATAAATAAATAAACAAACAAATATGTTGGAAGAGATTGCTGATCAGCATAGCTCCATATACATGAGCTGCCGTTGTGACATCAGCTCCATCCGATGCACCGACAGCAAACAGAGACAGGCTGCTAAGAAGCTTTTCACTTCTATGTTAGGCATTAATGGAGTGAAGTAGAGGTGGAATGTATAATCTATGTTTATTTTACCATTCAGGAAAGAGGTGTCTCAAGAACATAGTTCTTGAGAATAAGGCTTTCAGCTTAGCTGAGAAATGTCTCTAGTATGTTTTGCATCACAGAGAAGAGAATCTGCACGACTATCAATACTGTTTTTCATGTAGATGACAGTGATGCCATACAGTGGGGCTTTATGGCGATCACCTGACATCCGTAGCTGAGCACGATGTAGAGAGACAACTAATGGCTGTCACTCTGTAATCATTTCCCACCAAGAGTGCATTGTCCTGAAATAAAATTGAAATAAAATAGGCACTGTGCTGCTGTAAATCTAAATAGCTTGAAAATAGTAGGTTAGACTCCTCCAGCTTGCTGAGGACATTTTAATGGAAACATAAATACCATAATCATATGCTTTTTGCATGCATTTTGCCATTAAAAGAAAAAATCTTCATTTTAGAAGGGAGACCTTTCTGAACTGGTTTATTTTCTATCAGAAGTGGAATCAAGTTATGTCAAAGGAATATCTGGGAACTGAAAATAACCCCACTTCCTTTAACTGTCATCTGCTCAGTGCAAAGGGGCAAGATGCTGTTTTTCAGGTCGGGTCACATACTTTGCTTGCTGCTTTTCCAAAAAGAAAGGGAGAACATTTTATTAAGCTGTTAACTTTGATTTTCTCAGTAATATCTTTGTGCTTAAATTGGCATGAGAGTAATGAAACCTGGAAACTGCATAGAAACACTCTAATATAATAAAAGAATATGTAAAAAGTGAAATAAGCAGACCCTGTCTTTCTAGTGTGTATAAAATAACTCTTAGCAATAGCAGAATGGGTCGTGAAAGCTATGAAATACTATATTGCTGTGCTTGGATAAATATTTGTTTAAAAAGCAGGCTCTTGTGCAGCTATATTAAACTTCTTTATTAGTAGTGTCAGTCACAGGAGTGTTCTTAAGTCTGTGGGATCATTTATGCGTAGGAATCTGAGCTTACTGCCAGGCCCACCAGAGATAGAGATAGGAGTTATTACTCAGGGTGATGAATCCTGTAAATGCTAGGATGTTTCTTAGATGAAGAGATTTTTTGATGGTTCTGGAAGTTGACTTGAAGAGCACTTTCATGAAGGGAAAGGCCACGGGACTGCAAACCATCTATCCAGTGACATTTAAAACTTGCAGAGCTGTGCAGAAGGCTAACAACCGATATTGAATAAGATTATGAGTAAGCTCTTTCCTCCTACCTCTGTTTACTTCTCTTCGATGATCTGGAAGTGTTTTCCTCTCTCCTGGATCCCTTGTTTTTCCCTGTTTATCACCCTCTGCCACCAGAGCCCTGCAGATGCCATGCTGCAGGGGAAGGTACCACTCACGCAGGTAAATATGTTGTGAATACTCAGGTTGCAGACATTTCAGAGCAGGGACCTTCTTGTTTTCCAAACTCCCTAAATAATCTGTAATGTTTCAGAAATTAATAGTTACAGGTTTTAAATCCTTACCTTCCAGTCAATGTCACTCTTTTGTGGCATTATGAAGCTTCATTCCTGTGAGAATTTGACTTCTGGAAAGACTTCCCTGGCCTAGGAAACGGCACCTATGCCATTCTGGAATAATCAGACTCTCCAAGGCAACCTGCCTGGAAAGCAGTGGGTTAATGAACTATTTGCAGTTCTCTAATGTGTAAAACTGAAAATAATACTTGGAAGTCATTGTGGTATTTTTCCTCCTCTGTCTGTTATAACCCAGAGAAGGATTAGTTAGAGCCTCTGTGAGACTCTTCATGGGGTTTAATTTCACTTTAGCGCTAACACATTGGGTTTTTTTGTTTCTCTACCCTTCATCCTATAAGCCAGTAATCCTTGCCCCCAGGACTGCCTAAAAATTAGCTTGGTCTCTCATAGACCCGTATATTTAGAACCCAATAGACACTGTTAGCATTGGCATTTTATTATCTTAGCTTGGTTGTTTTCTTTTGTTCTTCCATCTTGATAGAATATAAGACAAGTTTTAATATAAATTCATGAGGATTTATGGAGGCTCCCTATTGTGAAAGTATGCGATTGCACTCCCCTGTTTGGGTTACCACTTTGGTGGAATAAATGGCAGACTTACAGTGAACTCTATTCAGGTCTCCCATTTTAATTACGTGAAAGTCCTGGTCTCTCTCTGAATAGATACCAAGCACTGATACTGTTGTGAGAACCATGTTTTTCTCCATTTAGCACAGCCTCAGCCTCCCTGAAGCCCTGGTGGTTTCTCTTCCTCTCTTCTCCAGCCGGCTTGCTGTGCAATCTGGAGTGTGACAGCTATTTGTTTGTTTTTACAAAAGCAGCTGGAGTTAGTACCTCTCCAAATGGTTGCAGTGGGCAAATGCACAGAGAGATAAGAGAGGTGAACTTCCCGCTCTGGGTTACGAGACCAGGAGGGGAAAGAGGCCCACCCAAACGTGCCCTCAGTGCCCCTGTTGTGGGAGACTGCAGATGGGCTCCCTGTGCTGGAAACTGGGAGGATCTGCATAGCTGGGTGATTTTCAATTCCTTTAAGTGCAGATGAGAGACTATTTATAAAAGTGGGGTCAAAACCTGTCACTTCAATACAATATATTAGTATTTTAAATACATTCTAACTAAATTATGCATAGTATTTTTTGTTGGTATATTAGTGCGATTTGCACACAAATATAGATTAATTTTGTTGCTTGGATTAAAAAAGAGAAAAACCTTTACTTTTTTTTCAGATGGTAGAAGTTAATATTTAAATAAAAATAAAAGAAAAAAGAAAAAATAAAACTATAATTATATATCCTAGTATGAAACAAAATATGATGCAAAAGCTAGAAGAGGCAATGTCTCGGGCATCAAATGGTTATTGTATGGCTTGAGATTGCAGTCCAAAAACCCAGCTGTGTGTGTAATGTGCACATTTTTTTCTCCCACTAATGCCATCAATGCAACTTCTTCATCCTGAGAAAATTATGGGGAATATTTGAGTACACAAAGCTGAAAAAGCAAAGGCTTTCCCATTCATTAAATCAAGTGCTTTGATCCTACCGATGTAAACTGCTAAAATCTGTTCTTTGCAAGTCCTACTAACCAAAATTTGGATTGCTAACTGATGTTGTGCCTCACTTGAATGCCATAATTTAATCAGTTTAATTTGTTGTTGCTGTTGAATGTGACCCTTTCTAAATAGAATACAAATTTATGATTTTTTTGTCTTTTATGTCCCTCCAGTCAACCCATCTGTTCCTCTCTGGTGAAGGATTCTGGCTTCTCCTTTCCAAGCATTTGAAGATCTAGGGGTTTTTCATTTTAGATTTGTCTGGGTATGGGAGAGGAGTGCACAGGAAGAGCTTGGAAAAAGTGCTGTGTTTTCACCAAATCTCACCTTTTTACTTTCTAAAATTAAATATGCAATTTGAAGTTAGATCTTTAACATAGTTTAATGGATGAACAGTAAAATGTTCTTCTGATATTGGAGGGTTTGAAGGGCTTTTCCTTCTTTTCTATTTTTATGAATGACATCTCCTTCACAGATGAGACAAACTATATTTAACTCCACAGTTTATCCTTACGGCCAGTCTTGTTTGTTTATGTGACTTACAAATCTTCCTGCTTATGGTCAAAGCATTTTGTCAGTGGCGGAAGTGGTGGAGTCTAATTGTGGGGAGGAATCCTCTGCAGTAAACTTCAGGAAGGAAAATAGCATCACTTCATATAGGTTGCAGGGGGAAGTGGTTAATTCCTTTTAACATATTGTAAACTCATTGAATGAACGCATATGAAACATACCGCACTGGCAGCCCTGGAAACTGAGAAATTGCTGAAAGATCTCATTTCAGTTTGTTCTTGGTTGGAAAGCTGAAAAACAGTGCTTTTCCACTCGTCACTCAGAAAACTGTGTGTATTCCCACAGCCTTGTGCTTCATGATATATTGTTAAAGAATTGGTTTATAAGGTGTTTGAAATCTTGTTCCTTAAGGCTCAAACACCGTGATGTGAAATATTGAAAGGTTTCTTGCATGACCTATTTTATATGATTAGGTATTTCTGAAAAACATCAGACTTATTTCTAAAATCAGACTTACTTACTTGCCATGAAATTTTTTTCATTCTTTAAAATACTAGTGGCATTTAAATAGCTTTTCAATTTGATGTGTTCATAGCAGTCTTTCTTACATGATGGATATATCAAACGTTATTATGGTAAATAGATGACATATTTGTAATGGATAGGTAGTTTCATCTACCCGGAGTTTAGACAGTGATATAACATAGAAGACTTAATTTATGAAAGGAAAAGCAGAGGAGCAGATTTTGCTTCATTTTAATTTGTGTGTATAGTTTTGTAACAATAATGCGTGGCAGGCCTGAGTTGCATTGCTTTCTGTAATGAAATGTCTTCTGTGTGCAACGATTCATTGTTGATTACAGCCTTCCCTCATTCCTAGGTTTCCATTTAAAAGGAAGCACAATACAAACTGGGATGAAAAGAGAACACATAATTTCTACTACCAACACTTTAAAAAAAGCAATTAGAATTAGACTTCAAGGGATGTGAGAACTAATGTCCCTCAGACTTTTCATTTCCACTTATCTTTGGGGTGGAAAGAGCTCTGACCTGGCAAACAAAGAAGACAGAAAATATTAGCATCTGTCTTTATTTCCCAAGACATAGTTCATGGCTCATTAATAGTTGTAGTATATGTTGCTGGGTATTATATGCTGCAGAGAAAACAAGCAGAAGTTGCCTGTCATTACTTTCTAATTGCGTTAGTAGATATAGTGTGGAAAAGAAAAGAAAAAAGGAGAAAAAGAAGGTTTAGCTGTGTGTTGTTTTGTACATCACCTTAACACTGTGCTGTGTCTGCCAGCTTAAGATAAACTCTGTGCATACTGGCTAAAATGTCAAATTAACCCACTAGTTTTTAAGATTGCTAAATGCCCATCAAGGAATGGAGGGTTGTGCTGAAGCTATTTTAATTAGCAAAGTGTGATTTAAAGGTTGCTAAAATCAAAAAGAGCTTATTCATTTTTCATCAATAATAATTTTTCTTAATATTTCATCAAAACCTGCTGATTTGGAGACCACCTTCTGGGCTTTGATTCATTATGACTGCAGACATAATTTAATTTTTTTCCCCTTTCCTCATTCTGTGATATGCTCTTTCATCTTTGAGACATTGTTAAGATGTTTCCAACATTCTCAGATTGCTAATTGATCCAACTTTTTTTAAAACTGTACTTAAGACAGAGGCTTCTTTTCTGTGGAAACAATTTTCCATGCATTTGCTTTTATCAATGTTTTTTTCAATCTCTGTATCTGGTGAAGTATAAGTTCTCAAACAGACATTTAAAATGGAGGACATGTAGGATTTTATATATGGCAAGTGAGGCAAAAATATTAGAGACATGATAGAGGGAAATTAAAAGAGTTGGTAGAGTTATTAAGATTGTGCAGTTACTACATTAGGCCTTTAGAGTTCATCTAGAACTAACCTGGTATTAAAACAGTGCTGTAAGTAGTGTTTTTTTGTCTAACTCTTTGGGGGATCATGGAGAAGAGCAATTATGGGAATTTATGCAAAGGCATTTTGTGAAAGGATGTACAATTAAAAGAAATTGCTCCTTTCACTTTAGTAGGGCTGTTCATCTAAGTTTTGTCTACATTATCATACTCTGGTAATTTCTAGTCCCCAAATGCATTTCTGTTACTATTTTAAGTTGAGCTTCATAACCTGTTTCTTCTTGGAAGATTTCCCTGTAGAGTAGTATCCAGAAAACTTTCCATTTGGGTACCTTGTTAAAACAACAACTGGTTGGTTACTCAGCGCAGTGGGTTGGAGCAGCCCAAGTGCCATGGGCTGTACCCTGATCCTTTTCTGTGAGTGGCTGGAAACCTGTCACAATCTTCATTTCCTTTGCTCCTCTCTCACTTGTGAAACGTGTGTCACACTGGGTGGGTGCACCTGATGTCCATTCAGTCAAGGCACAGTGAGTTAGAACAGGGCCATCTTTTTCTTTTCTTCCATGTAGCCATTTTCCCCGACTCAGTCTAATTAGAATTTCAGAAGCATCCTCTACGTCTTGCTTAGATGGTCAGAGCTAAGTTGTTTGTCCTGTGAAGCCACACTGAACAGTTCATGCAGGCTGAATTTCATTAGCTTTCATTAGTTGCACTGTTCTGGTGTAGTTAAAAGTGCTGCAGCTCAAGATGTCAGAATTTAGCAGGAAAATAGGTAAAACCAACAGACTATTCAGTGTCAGGAGCAATCCTACTTTATTGGAGCTCATGCTTATGTTTTTTATTATTCCTTCTCATGGCTCAGATGCCTCCATCTTTTATTCAGCATGTCATAGATTGGACTAGATGATCTTAAAGGTCTTTTCCAACCTAGTTCTGTCTATGATTCTGTGATATGTGTGCGTACACATTCAGTAGATCACATGCCCATGTGCAGAATGAAATGCAGATACAAGAATATGTTTAGCTGTGTCAGAATTTTTATGTGTGTGTTCATGTCTGTCTATATGTTTTTATATTTAGAAAATCTCTAAAATTCCTCTGCTCCAGAGGAAGTGACCTCCAGAAGTCATCTAGTCCAACCCCCTGCTCAGAGTGGGTTTGGTCAGGTCGGGTTGCTCAGGGCTGCAGTTGTATCCTGAGAATCTCTGAGGATGGAGATGTCATTCAGATCCCTAGGTGCCTGTTCCAGTATTTGACCAGCTTCATGCTATCTGGAAAAACAAAGGCAAAAAGAAAAAGCTTTTTATATCAGAATTTCCTGTGCTTCTGTTTGTGTCCATTTTCTCTCATTCTAATGCTGTGCAACTCGGAGAAGAGTCTGGTGTGTGTGTAAAAAAAATATACTCAACCAAAATTAGTGAATCACTTCATGTAATATTTGGAATATGAAACAAGGGATTCGAATTTTTCAGGCATCAAAGGAAATTTTAAAATAATAAGGATTACCTTACAAAAAGTTGTTATCATTGAACTTTTCCTTGAATGATTGCCAACATTGGCTTTTTCACCTATTGTATTTTCATATTTCAGAATACACTTAAGTACATGGCTTGTTTCTCCCAAATTATTTTGAAAACATGTATTGTCTCTTTCTCTATACACTCTGAAAACTTGAATAACAAGTCTGAGAACAAAGTCTTAGTCTTGATTCTTCTTTAAATAAAGGAAGCTGCATAGGAAGATGCCTTTTCTCCTTTAATTCACAGGGTTTTCATTGTGCTTACAACATTCAGTTCCACCAAAAACTATGCATCTTAAAGTACGCTTAAAAATGACTCAGAGCTGTGTGTGTTGTTGGATTGCTCCTTATACATACTTAGTTCTTGCTTTTCAGTCAGTCTCATTCTGGTGGGGAATTGTGTTGCTGTGCTGCTGGGGCAGGATTGCTGCTGTGTGGGACGTGTGACTCTGACAGCCTTTCTTCTTCTAAAGGATTTTCTGTGTTTCTCTTTTAACGCTGAGGTTCTGCAGCTCATCTGCACAATTTCCTGGACAAAAAGAGATCATAACTCCCAGAGAAGTGATACTGTGTTGGCAATGAATTGTGAAACAAAGGCTTCTCAGCATTTCTCAAAGTCCTGCTTGCTGTGTTTGTTCTGAGCTATAATTTGCAGATGGTGATTGCATTGCAGGAATGGAGGCTCAGGAGACATGGGATCTCCTGTGGAGCTGAAGGGTCACACCAGAGGAAAGAGGGAGAAATGAAGCAACTCTCCTGTGGAGATCAGGAGCGCTGCAGGATGGGGATCAGGGAGAGGAAGCTACCTGCTGAGCTTGCTGGGACCAAGGGGAGCCAGCTATCCTCTCACCTGCAGGAAAAAAAAGTAATAGAAAAACCAACTGCCCTCCTTGTAAGCACAGATGAGGAATAAGATGGTCTGTGCAGGGTTATCTTTCATCTAGATAGTATATTTGCAAGGACCCTGAAGAACTTCATAACCTTTAGTGGGACTTGTAGTTAATATAACTACCACTTCACCCCTCAGCTGATCCCCTCACCCCTCCCTGCACTGACACCTGTGCAGTGACACACTGCTGCTCTTTAATTGCACATAAATCAGGGCCAGAGAGTGGAGACAAGCCAGGACAGTATGGAAGGAGAATTTAAGTGTAAGAAGTAATTACCTGGGCTGGAACATGGCCAGGGCACCAAGGTTAACACCTGTATGCTTGTGAGAACTGCCTGTTGATGTTCTTCCAGAAACCATTTTCTACAGAGTTACAGAGAAGACCTTGTTAGTCACTTGATTCCCTCTGTACACAGAATTGGTTCTTATTGTGGTGTATTCTATCACTTGCGTAGTGCACATTGAAATGGGGTGTGTTCAACAGCATTGTGTGGGCTCTTTCTCTTATAGCTCTTGTTTGAGAAGACAATTGCCTGGTATTTAATCTAATTTTTTTGTTTTATTGCCTCCACATTCTCTTGAATGTACTATGGTCTACAACAGAAAGACATAAACCATCTGAGATTCATGGTACCTGTCTGAGGTTGTCCCTTGAGATCTTAAGTTAGGAGGAAAAATTACTTTGATGTGTGTTCCTCAGTCACAAAACAGGGCAAATTAACTGCTGCTGAGAACTGTTGTGGTCTTTAGACTGCTGCAAAGACAAAACAAGCTCAGCTATCACCACATCTCACCAGAAAAGACACAAGGCATTACCATCTTCCTTTCCTTCTTTGTTTGTAGACAAATGCAACAGCACTCCTTTTATGAGTTTAATCATATTTTTCATATTTCATCCTCTTATATCATTACTCCATCTTCAGCCAATTTATATTCTCTGGGTAGAGCACAGGAATGCCATTTCAAGCAACTCAACAGTCACATTCTTCATCATTCTGCCTGAGCTACTCAAACCTGCTCTTCACTGAGGCAGTACTGAGAGCAGAGCTGCGTCTAGTCATTCAAGAACTCTGAAGAGTGGTTTTCCATTTCTTTCTCAGTCAGGTATTTATCCCATCTTAAAATCCTCCATACTTTCATCTGAAGGTAGCTGTCTCTTGAATACATATCTCTCTAGTAGGAGAAGAAATAAGTTTTGTTCTGCTCTTGACCTTGTTTTTCATGGGTGTCTTTCATTTGTAAGACACATTCAGCACTTCACAAGGTTCTGCACAGTCTGTCCTAATTTCGTATTATGCCTGTCAGTGTTGCTTGAGCATCTCTTCAGAGGAGGTCTACAGGACATTGTGTCTATTTGTCATGTGAGGCTGAATGTGGGCATCCAGAAGGAAAACTGTCATTCCTACAGATTGAGCCAAGCCTTGGTAGCTGTGGCTGCAATATTTTATTCCTTACAGACGAGCGCTGGAAAGGACTTCTGCACATTCAGCAGCTGGGTGCACAGTCTCTAGCATTCAAGCTAGGCAGTGTAAGATTTGATTTTTACTTTTTGTTGTTATTGGTTTTTATGGTTGATAGCATAGTGATCATTAATATTTCACTGGCATTTATTATAAAAGAGAATTATATTGTAATGTTAGAGGGAAATGTTGAAACTTGTACGTGATTTTAAATCGCTGTGTATCCAGTCTGACAAATTGTGCTAGTGCGCAGGAAATAAAAGGAACTAAGAGAAGTTTAAACTCATGTGAGCAGAGGAAGGCAATTTTGTACTGTAAATAAATACAATATTAAGAAGGATGACATGAGGGAAGTGGTTGATGTGAGAGGAACATGTCAAAATAAGAGGAAATGAATGTTAGAAGCAGGCAGAGGACTGAAGATGAGAATGAAGTTGTGTGCCCAAGGCAAAAAAAAGCTCCCAGACTTTGGACTTGGAGATGACAAGAAGGTGGGATGAAGATGGTTATAGGGGGTAAAGAAAGGTAATAATTACATTTCAGCAATCCTTAATATATGTCAGTGAGATCCTTGGCCGTGATGTAATTTACACACAATTCACCAGAATACAAACAATTAAATTCTGCTGTAATACTTTATCCCCCATATGAGCTCTCTTTCAGGATTCACCTGAGATTAGATATCTGAGCTCATTTATTCCCACCCTGCAACTTCAGCAGTGCTGCAGATACAAAAATGAAGCCTTGACTGCTGCATCCCATTTGATACCACATCAGAACAATTTAAAGAGGCATAAAACAGCAGGAGCTGCAATGTAGGTGTTCAGGTTCTTGCTGCTCGGTCACATTACTATCTTGCTGTAACTGCAAGGGTGTTGCAAACTTGATTAAAAAAATTAATGATGAGAAACAAAGGGATGAGCAAAGAGACCAAAAGAAAAAACTGAAGAAACTGTGCAAGAAGTTTATTGCATGCAAGTCATCCAATTATCCCTCAGAGCCCACATCCCTTGTCTAATTGCCTGAGTTGATCCTTCAGGACTGAATGGATTAAATGAAGTAGCAGGGCTGGTGGAAAGCAGCCTATGGGAGGCATTTTGTGAACAGGCTTGCATGAACAGCAGAATAGAGTTTCTATTTGCTTCTGTTTGTCTGGGCCTCCTGTTATCAAAAGAGGAGCAACGAATGAAAAATATGAGGGCTTGTGATTAGGAAATAGTCCCTTTGGCTCAGAGTTGAGACCCTGGGGGATGCTGGAAAGCCCGTCCTGATAGCTTTTATGCTGTGCTAGTCTGTATGGTATATCTCCCTCCAGGATCATAAACTCTCACTTTACACTATATTAAGTTCATCTGAAAAACTGAGGGAAAAGGAAAACTTCTTCAGAATATCTCAGTACAAATTCAGTAGACGCTGGAGAATGTCAGGATTGAGCTGGCATTAAAATGAGAGTGAGTGGCAGCCCTGATCCTTGCCTCAGAGCAGTCACATGTGCCAAACTCACAACGGAGGAAAAGACAACTGTCAAGCTTAATGTACCTTAAAGGACTTCTGTTTAATACATTCCTCTGCAAACACACCAGGTAAGAAAGAGTCCTGTCTAATAGTTTAGTATCTCACCCTGTTATGCAAAATACCTCCTGCAGTTACCCCCTCTAGACAACATCCGTCCCCTTTCCTCCTGCAACGTTAGGGGTGGAAATATTACAAAGGGAATGAAATCAAGAATATCCTGTAAAAGAATGAAAAGGAGAGGAAATCAGTCTTCTTCCAGTCTTGTTTCCTGTTGGCCAAAACCTTCACTTTTGCCCAGTGCATTGCCCTGTGAAAGAGTACATTTAGAACACAAACAAATCCTCAAGAGTGATGTTATCTTACTTTTATTTCTACAATACCGTAGAGTGTGGTGCAGTACTTTGTGGAGTTTAATAAGATCAGGTTGTCTGTCTTACAGTTGTTATGTGAAATGTTAAGATGTAACACAGCATTAGAAAGAAAGGAGGCTACAGAGATGGTAGGTGGTTCATTTGGATGTCCTCAGGTGACATCGAGCTAAGAAATTAATTTCCTGAGAGAAGCCTGCAGCAGAATGGAAACATTATGTGAACTGCAAAGGGCTTAGCAGAAGGGGCAGGAAAAATAATGTTTTCTGAGCAGTCTTAGACCTGACTTATACCTGCTTATGCCTTCTTACTTTTACCTCAAATTTTATTTGAGAGTAATAGTTTTTAAAATTCCTGTGCAGTTATTTCATCAAGACCTTTTTCCAACTCGCTCTGTGGTGAACACTGAAATGATTCATGCAGTCATACTGTTCTGACTGAATAATTAAAACATTTTGACAGGCTGAATGTACAATGGATTACATATGCTTCTCTCTAGATATATATGTATGATGATTAACAGGACTAGGTCTTACGTGATATTATTTGATGGTTCAATGAACTGAGCTTTCATACTACACTTAAGTGTGTTGATAGCATTAGATAGTCATGAGGGTTTGTGGATCTAGCTGTCAAATTAGAAAATTTCGCAGAGTTAAAGAGAAAATGTTTGTGACATGCAGAGAACTTAAAGAAATGCCACTGATAAGTTTAGATCCAAAATTTTTTGTTCTAAATTCTAGTCTTAGCTCCTGGAGGATGAATTGATATCTCTGAAATACTCTGATATAATGTGGTTCCATTGGGCCTAAGTCCGTCAGGATGTGTTCTAGCCAAATCTACAGAGGCTCCACAAAAAATAATTCAAAGCTTTCCAAAGGAGCTTATTCATGCCTAAATTAGAAAGCCAAGGTATCTATGTAGCCAAAGGAGAGAGCTAGTATCCTCAGGAGGGCAATTCAGAGCATCCAAGTGAGATAGCTTTAGGCAGAGTTGCAAATGCTCCCTACCCATACATATTAATCCTGCCCTGAGGTCATTTAGTTACCAAGTTGATATGAACTCTTTAAGTCCAAAGTCAACCAAGCTTCCTCTCTGGGCATGATTCAAACGAAAGTCCATTCAACGAAGGCTTGGCCATCTGTAGCTCTCCAGGGCATTGTCTGGTTTGCTCTGATGATGTTCTATAATCCTGATGTTGCGGTGAATCAGCATCACTTTCACATCTGCCTTTGCAATGTTGACATTCTCATTAAATGGAGGCTCTGAGGAGGGTGTTCACGCACAGTATGGGTATTAGGAGAGAGAAACCTGTATGTAGTGCATAGGTAGAGATACCTCCACAGGGAAAATCAAAGCACTCTAGGAACATGCCGTTCTCTAATGTCTGGGACATCTGAATTTCGTAATGGGAATTAGACATGTGAATATCCTGTGAAAGGCAAATGCAGTGCCTAAATGTAAATGTTTGGAACGACTTTGGATGTCCTAAAGGTCACAAATCTGGCCTAGTTAGCTCCTGTCAAGAAAGGGTCTGCAGCTGCTGTAGGTCTGTTTCATATTTGCCATTTCAATGGAAATAAGTCTTTGGGTCACTAAAATGACACATAGATTTCCATGTTCAGGCATCTGAGTTGATGATAACTCACCAAGTGACTTTAGCTACAATTACAGTAGTCGGGGGGAAAGTTAAACCTGGTTCATCTACGTGCGAGATCCAGCTTAAAACCTCTGCACCTTTCTGCCATTTCCTGTAGTTAGATCAGTCTCTGTCCTCATTCCTGCGTATGAAAAGGCAAAGTATTATGTCTGAATTTGACAGTGTCTGGACAGCTGCTGTGTACTTTCAAACACTCCAATGCGCTTAAATGTTACAGGATTTAAATGCATGTAAATTCTAAACATCTGTATGTAAAACAAATACTATGTAAAGGAATTAATGTATAGGATTATAATAATCAAGTACTTGGACCTTTCATTTGCCTTTCTCTCCTTTCATCATAAAGTGATGAAACAATATATGCAAGACAAAAAAAAAAAAAAATAGAAGATTCAGCTTGCTGAATCTGGCCAGTTTTAGGATGTTTCTGGGCTTGTATTCTTCTGGAGACTCAAATATTGTTAACTAAACACTGCCTATTTCACTAATTTCAAAGCTTATTTTTTCTTGTAAGGTGACTTAAATGCATAGATAGATGTTTGTTGTATCTAACTAGCTGTCTCTTTCTGATGGGTATTTAAATATCACAGAGCCATAGATATGATTACCAAATTGATAAATAACTGGGGTTTCTTCTGTTTTTAAGAAGGGTATTGTTTCCATATTGTACTATAAAATTTTATATGCTTCAGTGAAAATAATGCCCGAATTGTTAAATAATGTCTGTTTGTGGTTTTTAAGTAAACTCTCCTGTGCAATCTCTACATACTTGAAGTTGAATTTAAAAATGAAATGTTGTTTACAGACATTTCCTCAGCAATTTCAGTTGCATGTGATAGCTCTAATTTGAATGGCTGCTAGAGAAGAATTTGCCTTTCAGGGACAAAATAACAATTGTATACAATCATCTACTTTTACACGTTCCATTAATACCATTTACTCAAGCAAGGCAAGAACCAGTTTTATAAAGTTTTTTGAGAATCTGTAAGACTATAAGACTTTTTGCTTTATGTAGATAATATAGTATATGATAGATCGGGGGAGACATTGTTCAAAGAATAATTTGAAAAATCATATAAGAATTTTGTTATCTCAGCAACTGTAATATTGCTTAAGAAGTCATGGCATTATGTAGTCAATCCCTTAAAATGTATTAATAGATTATTTTAATATTTGTAATGGAATTTTTCTCACTTGATTATTATAATTGGCTCAATAAGTAACACATTTATAAATTTTATGTTGGCAGTGCCAGCATAACAAAGAACTTAACATGAGAGTATGCAAATAGACATTGTTTAACTTTATAGGCAATAATTATTAATGGAAAGATGTTTCATAAATGATTTTCAAAAGGATACACATCTTTTCAAGAGCTGGTCTTTACTGCTGTTGAACCTTGATCTGATGTAATAGGTTTCTCAAAAGAAGGAAATAGCTTATTCTCCCTATTAGCAGTGCATGGGGCAAAAATACTGGATTTACAGGGGAAGTTAAAAAGATATTTTTGTCTAGTGATGAAGAGGATGAAGCACAGGAAGTAGATTACTTGTCAAGGCTATGGATTTCTCCAACATCAGAATCTTTTACCACGTGAAATTGGCATAACCAGGTATAGCTCATTTTCATGAGAGCAGGACTTTCAGGTCCCTTTCAGCCAGGGAAAAACATTTGAATTCACTAAGCATTTTTATGTTGTCTATTATATGGTACTGTATGGAGGCCCCAGTGTAAAGTTATTGATTTGACTTCTTTTTTTTTGTAAGGACATGATTATTTTTCTGCTAGTCATGTGAGATTATGTGATTTTTTTTAGAAATATTTGTCCTGGTAAAATAATTTTTTGTGTCATGCGGCTAGGTTTTATTATTGATAAAATTAATATGGGTATTTAGTAGTACTATTTACATAAGAAGTTTGGGAGAATGTATCAGTAGGACTAAGAGGAGCGGAAAAGAAAAGGAGAGTTGTTAGAGGTGATAGCATGATCCTTTGTGCTAAATAGTTCAAAACATAGAAAATTACCTTGCCTTAACATAAGCTTAATATCTTATGGGAAGCTGGAAGTTCACAGCTAATGCTTTGAAAATTTGTACAAAACTAGCTTTGCCAGAGAGGCAGATGTTTACTTTTTGTGTGTCTGAAAAAGAAAACTGTAACTACTATGTTTAAACTGCTGTTATAATAAATATTTTTAAATAAGTATATTGCTTTGGCTTCTTTAAGAAACACCTCATTATTACTGCAGTGATCTTCAGGGTGCTTTTAATCAGAAAATCATGTAAATTGGTAGACTAGTTGGCAGCTAATAGGCTTCAAGCTTTGGATGAATTATTTTGTGCTCATACAAGTAAAAGGCATATTAAATCTGAGCATTTCAATATCAAATCTCTAATAAAAGTGAACACATTGAATAGTCATACTTAGAACTTGTAAAGTGCTTTGCTGCTCTGAAGCATTGCACAGACAATTGCTATCAGAACCCTGTGTGTTGTTATCACTGCCTCAAGAAAAAATATCAACCCAGCTAAAGCAGTCAGTGATGCAAATCTCATTGACGGGAGGTGTGTATCAGAGAGGTTTCTTTATACATTTATACTCTTCCCTGGATAATTGCTGTTACAAGACATGGAGCAGATGGACCTTTTCTGTGGCCCAGTGCAACTGTTTTTGTTTCTTTAAGGTAGAAAAAATTAGGTAAAAAGAAAAGAAAAAAAGTGCATAAATAAGAAATCTGTAGTTTTGTGAACTCATTTGCATATGCAGTTCACTGACTTCTTGAATTCACTTGCAGGCACTTCATGGAGCAAATAGGAATCATCGAGTCCAACTGTTAACCTAAAAGTCTTATGTATCTTAATTGACTGAATGACACAGATATAGATGTCTTCATTTTAGTACATGAATGCCACTCTCTGTCTGAGTCCAGATACTCATGAAGTTGCCATTTAAATCTGAGACAAAATGCTCTTGATTGACAGTGGTGAAAAAACAATGCCCTAAAACTGCATGTAGTTACCATGCAAGTACACAAGTTTTACTCTCGGGGATGGTGGGTGGGCTGTTTTTATTAAATCACTCATGAAGATAGGTGGTAGAAGATGAAGATGGACTTTGGGGTTGGCTATGAGGGCTACCAATTTCTGCAGCTGTAAAAGTTACCACCACTTGCAAGATGTCTACTATTTTTTAGGACCTGACTTACTGCTTAGTGTAGCACAGTTTAGAGCTATGGAGGGGAATGTGAATTATGCAACTTGTATAATAAATTTTTCTGGCCAAATATTCTTCACTACAGTTTTCTGCCTGCTTCATATTAAACTTCCCTAGCCTCATTTTCAACTGCTTGCACCACTTGTCTGTGTCAAGAGAAATATTCTCAAGTCAAAGTTGAGAAAAGCAGGGCATTCAAAAACATAAACCACATCTGAATCTTTTTCCCTGAATTGGCTGTCAGATTGCTGTGTGAAGGCTGCGTTGGAAACCCGGTGCTGTACACACCCCATGTGCAAAGTGTAGCTTTGAGCTGGGTGTGTTGCTGTTCCTGCTTCCAGATTGCACCGAAGGATCAGACCCATGTCACACACATAAGTGGTTTGTGCTGGTTTAGATTAAATTACATTCCATCAGTGCTCTAGATTTTATTATCATCAAAAGAAACATTCAATTCACCTGCCATTTAATCTCCCCTCTTCCTCCTCTCCTATTCAAGACTGAGAACAAATGTTGAATGAAATTATTTTAAACCCACACATTTGAGATGCATTAAACTTAATCTTTCTTGTCCTAGGATGTTTGAAGTTGTCTGCTTTGTCAATTATCAACGTGCTGGCTTCTGCCGGACTTTATTCAATACTCTTCTGTTTCATTATAGAAAAGTAAATTAGAATTGCGGGTTTGGAATATATTTTCTCTCTTTCTAAGAGGTATAAGTTTTATGTTTTTAAGTATTCAGATTTTTAATCTTCAACCTAAAATTTATCTTTCAACACAGTGGCAAGACACATTTGCTTATGGAACTCTTCAATGTCTCTTCAAGACAATACATCCTCTGCCCTAATGTCTTGGTATTTATCTATTAGATTTCTCATATTAACTGAATAGGAATCATCTTAACATACACCTTTTTTTTTTTTTTTTTAATCATGTATCTAACAGCAGGCAATGTTATTTTTCTTTTTCTTCCATAGGCTTTGCTTATCCACCCACTTCCTTTTTTGTCGTGATGAATTTCCTTTGTAGTTGATTATAGTGATTTTCTGGTTTGACATCCCTCAGGCTCTGCCTTCTAAATCAATATCATCTTTCAGTGAATGTTGTTGTGATGAGCTCCCCCCCACCCCAATTTAAAGAATACTTAAGAATAACCCAAGTGAAGATTTTTTATGATATGTCAATTTACTTGCTCTCTTTATGTCTGTTTCTCAGTCAAATATAAATCAATAATTGTCTAAAGGTTTCTCATTTTCTACTTTTATAAATTGCTACAGTACAGGTTTTTGTTTTCCAGGCTGGCATTTATCTTTGTCTTGTAGCTGTCCACATTTTGAAGTATACAAATACCATAGACCCCTGACGTTCCTTCATTAAATGTATTTGAGGTGTTGACCAGATTATGGAAGTCATCAATTCCCTCTTAAGACAGAAAATGCATCTCAAGTTCTGTGGAAGAAGGGGAAAAATAAACTCTTTGTTTGCTTACTCATCTGGGAAACTACAGTCTGTTGCCAAAGCCAGTTATCATGAGCTTTGATTAGAAACCAGCAAAGACAGCTGCTGAAAAACATAGTGAGAAAGATTTTATCCACTTAGAGAAGAGTTCCTTTGACTTTGGAAGAGCAGAGGGACATCGCTTGGGGAATATGAATATGCATTCCTTTTAATATGTAGATGGCTATGGATGTAGATACCCTAGCTTGCAGTGGTTGTTGTTGTTGTTATAGTGTTACTCTGTCTTTCTCTCTCAAGACTCTTTTGTGACCCGAGGGTGCTTTTTTCTTTAATTTTAATTATTTGTGTTGCATCCATATGTGCAGACTTTGAGTGTATCAGATTTTGCAAAATGTGCCCATGCATTAATTTGGCTTTAGCTGAGTGATCAAAGTTTGCTAGTTTAAAGTCTTCCTAACAGAAGGAAGGGGGAATTCTGTGCTGGTTTAGAGATATATGGTTAGTTGCTACATTTCTGAGTGGTTTTGTCAATGTCATTCCATTATCTGGTGATTTTCTCTTCTCAACACAAAATTTCAAGAATTTTAATTCATAATCTTAGATACTTTGCTGGAAAAGCTTGTTAACCTATGAAACTTCTTGACTGCAGCAATTTTGGAGGTTTCCTTGGTTTTGCAGTTTTTCCAATTCACTAAAGGATTTTGTGTACAGAAATATTGTGTTGTTGACAAAGTGAACCTGAGAAGGTCATTACTGATGTTAACATTTCATACAGAGCCAGTTCCGTTTCCCAGAGCTCTGGTGCTCTGCTTCTGTACACAACTGGGCTGCTGTGGTGTCTCACAGCCAGCAAAAAGAGGAATGTTTTGTTGCCTTTCTAGTTTCTTCCATTTCGGATGGTCTGGCCTCCTCCCAGTGCCAGTTTGGGAATCACTGAACCATTTGCTGAGCCAGATCCGCTCACAGGCTGCACAGAAAACTCTCATTTCTACCCAGGATAATTTTCTGCTGAGCCTGAGGTGTCTTTGGTCTCATGAAGTGCCCGGTGATTACCAGAGCTGGAGCTAGGTGAAAATGGGGTTAGTTTATGAGCATGGATGTGGGAGAGGAAAGAGGTGTCCATGGAAGCAGCACGAACAGATGATTCTGTGCACTTGGATGGCATCACCTCTTTGTGAACTGGCAGCTTAAGGTGGATGTGTGTCATGCTGTGCCTTTCCCACTTCAAACCTAGAATGATATAAAGAGCTTCGCAGTCAGACCTGGTTTCTTTCTGTCATAGTTCCATTATATTTGTACTTATTTTGTTATGTTAATATCTGACCCCTAAGTAAAATACAGAGTAATACTGTTTCAAATTCTGTAGAGGTTTGCAGGCTTTTGATAGGATTTTGGTAGGGGTGATTAGCTCAGGCGGTTAGAGCAGGATGCCAATAACACCAACGTTGTGGGTTTGATCCCTGTATGGGCCATTCTCTTAAGAGCTGGACTCAGTGATCCTCGTGGGTCCTTTCCAACTCAGAATATTCAGCGAGTCTGTGATTCATTCTCTGTCATTACTGTAATTGAAAAAATAGCCATCTTCTAAGGCTTGTTTCAACATTTCACTATAAGAACTCCACGTTTAGGACATTTTCCAGATTAGGTGCTTAAATTTGGACTGACATCCATTTTCTGTAATCCACTATGTCTTATTTTCAATGATTATCTGTGATTTTGAAACACGTATCTGGGGTTTTCTGCATTTTGATTTTGGTGCCTAAGAGGAGGTCTCATCTTTGGAAAATGTTGACTGCATAGTGTGCAAAGACCAAGATTAATACATATGGACATGTGTTTATCCAAGGTGAATGTAAGGTGTTTTTAGCAATTGTGAAAGTGGATGACATGAAAAGAGAAAATGAAATGACATGGGAAGAAATACTATAGTAACTAATCATGAATCTTCCAATATTTGAAGTAACTGATACAGCACAATAGCAGTAAAATGAAAATATGGGGCTCAGCTTTGACAGAATGACTAGAAGAAAGCTGTGAGAAGAGTAAAGAGGTTATTGATGCTCCAGACAAAGAAGGGCAGCCCGAGCAATGTCAGTGACCCCAGTGGGAGGAGATATAAAAGGAAGATTTTGGACACCTGAACCTGGGTTGCTCAGGCAGAGCAGATGTTTTTAGTTCCACACCTGGCTTCTGCTCAGGAGTGGCAGTGTCCATGGAGTAGATGCACAAAAACAATACTAAGTGAATATAGCTGACATGTTTTGATTCTTTTATTGTAATTACTTGATTTCCTTGAATCCACTGTTTGAAGCAACATTGTTTAGAGCAGAGCAGCAGTAGTTCAAATTCCATTTTTAATTTGAAAGCAATGGGATTAAGTTACCTGGCAAGAATTCAGTGGTCAGAGTCTTGACATTTAAAATAATTTATTTTACAGGATTAGACAGATTCTTTTTCATCTCTAGTAGTTGAAAAAATTAAGCACATTCCTTGCATTAACATAAAAACCATTGCCTATAGAGAGTGTTTAAGTAACTCTTAGTCTCTTTCATGGCATCCTTTGGTTTTGCAGTTAGGAGATTATGATCCACTTTATAAAAACACAATTTTTTCAAGAATTGTAATACTTTCTTATAAAATTGTATTTCTATTTCCATTAATTTGCGTTCCGCCTTGCAGCATCATTGGCAAAAGCAAACATAAAATATATTTCTTGTATGGTAGTGAACAGTGTTGTGTGGGATGCTGCAACACAGCAATGAGTGCAATGTCAGTGTATTTTGAAGGTCAGACAGAGTGAATCAGCTACATCTGTGCAGATACCTGACTCTAGGTAAGAAGAGATTTTTGAGAGGAAAAGATGTGGAGAAATTGAACACTAAATTTACCACACTGTGTCCTCACATCCTGGTACACAAAATTCCCCGTGTTCATGGAATGTTCAGGGAGAGCTGAATGAGGTTTTTTTTGAATGCCTTTGCCTAGACCTTGCTACTGTTTTATTTAACATGGATATTGGAGAAGTTCCATGTAGTTCAAGCCCCAATGTGTTGGATGTAACTGTATAGCAAATAACTAATCTTCACCCCTTGCTGCTTATAGCTAGGGTGAGACAAACAGGAGCAAGAGTAAAGCCAGAATGGGAGAGAAGGAAAAATTCCAGATAGTTACAATTTTTAGCAAAGTTCACTTAGTAGAAAATTATAATAGCATATTTTATACTGAAGTATGTGAGTATATAAATAGGGATTATATGTATTTTGTAATTATGGGGTGTGATTTTGTGGTGCATTTTGTTCGTTCAGGGACATATTAGGCATTAGATAATTATACAGGCAATGATGCCAAATCTGACATTAAAATTAGTGCTTTGAGATTTATACCTTTTTTTTTATTTTAAGAAAGACCTTAAACAGTAAGGCCTTCACGTATGTTCAGTGTTTACTGACTTGTTGGGCGTTAAGATGTTACTGTGCCCTTCCCTGAATCTGCTCATTTCAAAAGCTTAACCCTTTAAAATATTCTATTCAGCTCATTACTGTAGCAAGCTGTGACACTTAAATGAAACAAAGATTACATTCTCAGATCAATGACAGATCACACAAAAATGCTTTCTTCCATCCTCGCTTCTGACCATATGTTTAAAAAGCCACAGGAAGCCAGCCTGTAATCTGTGGTTAAGAGTTTAAAATCACATGCATTTTTTGTGACACACACATGTAGAGTGCTGTAATAGTTTGTATTAGCTCTAAAGGCTGTGTGATTTGACCTTGACATCTGTCAGATATCCTCTCTCACACACGCCCCCACAAAAAAAAGGAAAAAAAAAGAGGGAAGGAGCATTTTGGAGCTCACATATGTGTATATGATTTCACTTCCCTTAAAACTACCTCCCCCTGGTTACTTTGTATTTTAACTGCTCTTTTTTAAAGCCATCCATGTATATTTTAGTGTTATTTTCCTGTACATGAATACAAGAATAAATATGTATTTTCCTGATGTACATGAATATTCTTTTTTTTTTTGAATAATTTTGGTCTGAGAAGTAGTATTTTCACACTGATTCCTCAATGCCTTCAGCAGATAGTCTTCAAACCTAGAGTGATGCTTTAACCAGTAGCTTCTACATGGAGGTTGAACAGAGTTCATGCAAAAATTTCTCATGAAATCCTGAAGCATGCAGCAAGGAGGAGAGAAAATGTTACAAAACTAGGCTGCAATACCTATGTAAGGAAATTTGAGGGGATTCTGTTAGTTTCTGTGATGATGAATGTTGTCTCTGCAGCATTGTTCTCCATAGCATTATTACCAGGGTAACTTTAACCAACTTAAAATTGAATGCCTCAAATAATGGAATATCCATTCTCATCCTGAGAAAATTTGTCTATACTAAAATGTACGTGAACCACCTGATTTTTTTTTTTTTTTTTTTTGAGGATGACTGTATCTGGTTTATTTTATGAGACAGTACAATACCTGCAAAACTGCACCAATCCCATTGAAATTATTTGTGGCTTCAGTGGATAGAGCTGTGCATTCTGTTCAGTGTAGCCTGTTAGTGTTTAGGGAGCACTGTTCTGCAGTCCTTTATAAAGACAGAGGAGAGGGAAAGATGTCTGTAAATATTCTAGGCATATTCCAGTCTTAGGACAGTGTCTTGACCCTTGAGAATATTCACTTAAAATCTCAATTTTTTAACTGTTCTCTTAGTCACTTGTATTTCAAGGATATTGGTTTCTCTGATTTAGCTGTTTGTGTAAATTCTATGGATCGACTGCAGTGACACGTAGTAGTTTTTGGTGCTGTGATAGATAAAAATAGATAAAATAAGAACGTTAAATCTTATGAAAAATCTAAGAAATTCCAAAATGTTTGCTTAAAGAAAGAAGCTGATTTAACAGTGCTGTGATTTATATATCACCAGTGGGAGGTGGCATGTTTAATATTGTGTAGAAGCATAAGGCTCTTATTGTCTCTGATAGTATTTGAAGTGTATTTTTCCTTTCTAAATTTGCAATCCATAGCTATAGCAACAAATAAATATAGCAGTCACATTTACAACATGGTTATTATGTTTTACATTTGCTATAAAAGGTGTATTTTAAAATAATTCTCAGAAGATAGATTATAGCAGTTTTACATCAGGGTTAGCTTCCTAATGGGTCCTCAGAGTGAGAATGTGCAGCATTTGCTGTTTATTAAAATGAACCACTAAGTTTTCTAGACCTGGTGTTAATGTTATGAATGGCATTAGGAATTAGATTTTCAAACTATGCACGTGATTGTATTTCAGAATACTCCATTCTTTTTTTATATCAATTATCTCAGGAATTTCATGGTTAACTACAGTTTGCCACAGTTATAAAGCAGGAACTCCTATTTATTGGTCAAGTACTATATTTATGTTTGAACAAAACACCTTTTGTTTTACTTTGCTTATCAACAAGCACTACTGTTTTCAGCTAAGGTTACATTTAATAATTAGGTTTTCTAGGGGCAAGAAGTCAACTATATCTTTAATGAGTTCAGTGACATCACTAGGGCTGCTTATGCTCCTTGGCAATAGTCTGCTTTGTGTGAGCAGATCACATTAGCTTTAAGAGAGTAGCACAGATGCCAAGGTCAGGGCATTGGTAAGTAAGAGATCTTTGAGTAAAATAAAGACCTAAAACTATCCAAGGCAAGGGAACAATGAACTGCTGTTCAGCAATATGGTAGCAGCTCTCTTAAGTTATTCTGTTCTACGTTTGAGAGTTTCCTATGTATCCTTTGCCTGGGATACTTGGGTGAGGAGCAAGGAGGATCCTGAAGGTTTGGGCTAAAAGTGGTAAGAAGAAAAAATATGCTGATGCCATGGTAGTACTGCCCTTTCTGCAGTTTTTCATGTTTGAGCACTCCAAGATTGGTGGCAACTTTAATCTATGATGCAACCCTCATAATCAATTGGAACTTTGCAAAAGGAGAATTGGGGGTGGAACTGCTTTTTTAATACCTGGTTGAGAAGGCCTGCTTTTGTGGTTGATCTGTGGTTTGGCGTTGACAAACAGAAGTATAGTGCAAAAGGGGGTTGTTTTATCTCTGTTCAAAAGGTGAAGTTGGCAAATTCTCACCCATTTGTATTTCATATTCCTTTAGATTGTGTATAGAGGAAGAACTGAACCTGCTTTTTGCCTTAAGTCAGAGAGAAGACCAGGGGACAGAACTAGTACAAACAAAATGGAAAGGAAGGCAGTGAAACAAGTCCCTGAAGAGAGTGAGAGCCAGAAATGGGTGTTATAGCAGGTAGAAAAGACAGGAGAAAATGCTGAAGAAAAAGAGTCTGAACTGGAAATAGCTTTCAACCAAAACCAGAGTGTTCACAGGGAGAAGTGGTGGAATAATACACAGACATTTGTAGGAGATTTAAAAATTGCGCATCCCATCAGGCTGAGTAACATTCATCCATGTGTTGCGTACTGTTGGAAATGTTAATTTTTTTCCATGGCACTTGCCAGCTTGTTCTCATAGATTCAAAATGCAGCCTCTACTGGTTGTGTTAGAACTAGCTGAGGAATAAACATGCCCAATTACTGAAATATGTCAGACAAAAAAGATGCCATACATAGAATGAGGGGAATAGGAAGATTGCTTTTCCCTCAAGGGGGTTGGCAACAATAACAGTAAAAGTTAACTACATGCATGCATTCCAAATGATTTAAAAACGTAAAACGTCATAGCACTTCTTTTATGTGATGATTTATCTTATTGCCAGGGCAAGGTACCCTTACTGCTGGGGTGTAGAGCTATGAAAGCAAGAACTTAAACCCACAGCAAGACCTACCAGCTTGCAAGTTCCGTAATGACTAATGCCTGAAAAACGAGGTGCCTGGACTGGGGAGGAGGCTTCATGTTTAATTTAGGATTGTTCGGTGCCCTGAGCTCCGCTTCTGTGCGTGACCAAAGCCGAGCTAATCCAAGTAGCTTGACATTTCTCTGCCTACTCCCATCTGTGTGTGCGGAGCACAGGGAGTGAGCACTGACTCAGCTGGAGGCCTTGCACAATGTGTTGCGGTGGCTGCTGAAACAAAGGGGAGCCAAGCTCATCATCTGACACCAGAGTGGGTACAGCAGCATTTAGCAAATGAAGGATGGGAATTTGTTTTTCACCTTTTTGTGCTTCATTTCTTCCTTTGTCACAACTGTGCCATTGTAGAACAAAAAAATTCCTTGGGACAGAAAAAGAGACTATGAACCTTTCCCTGAAGTGTATGAGGTCTTGCTGAGGATTCCCAGCTGTTTATGCCCTCATCTTTTTTTTTATTCTGGCTGGCGACTCTTTTAATGTATATTGTATAAATGGATCTCTAAATTGTTTAAATTCTATCTTTTATTGCATGAGTCTCAATTCTACAAAGCAATGGGATGGCAGAGCTGAAATGGTTTCTCCTGTCATATAATGTCATACTCAGTTTTTCAGGTGTGTTGCCTTGTATATTTAGAGAAACAGCTGGTTTCTAGGGAATGGGTTGGAGGCCTGAGGAAGAAATTGTTTTCCTCTAAGCAGGTTTATGGGAGCTAGTTTGCTGTGATTGATTGTGAAAGTCTAGGCATCTGAACACCAAAACAAAGGCAGGAAGAAAAAGGTGGGGGGAAAGGAAGAAAAACTGACATCCGAGAAAACAAGTTGTTCGATAAATACAAGCCATAAGAGCTCCTGCATTCCGTATGCAGCTTGCTCAGGTTTCCATGAGAAAATCTTGCCAGTAGGAAATGGCAGTACAGATTTTAATCGGTAGGGAAAAGCGAGAGTGCCAGATCAAATACAGCACAAATGCCCACACGTTGCTGTCTTCTGGCTCAGAGACCCAGTCACTGTCTTCAGCCGCTGCTCCCAGTCCCCTGTGCCCATCTCAGCACCTCATGCTTTCCCATGCAAGGTTTGCCATCAGTGCTTTCCACTCATGCTGAGATGATGCTTTCCTTCTGTATCAAACACTAAATGGAACTGGTACCTTGCATCCTAAACAAAAGAAAACAAACATCTTTGAGACCCTCTCCTCATGAAGAAGTCTCTCTTTATTAGCATTATTGACCCAAATATGGGTCAGGTAGTCATTTCAGTGATTCTCCTGGAGCTCTTGGGATACTTTCCTGAAGCTTGCCACACATGAAGGTTTTTGGGCTCAGCATCATTTTCTGACTGAGCTCTCAATGCCCTGTCACTGACCTCGTTCCCTAGAAAATCAATGCACACATCACATGCTGTGGGATTAGGAAGGAGCATTTCTGTGCTTTTGACTCAATACAGTGTACCGAATAGTCAGTTTGGACCTGTAACAATTGGCTTACAGGACACCTTGTTCATGCAGTAGTGTTTAAATAGTGTGTCAATGAAATAAATGAGGAGCTGGCCCAGCAGACAGTGCTGCTATTTAATGAGAGCTCAGTGCTTCCCTGAAACTTCATATCTCCGTAATGAGTGTGTTATCAGACATTGATATGTTATCAGATATTAAATAGTGTAGCATTAGCACCACAGGCTTTCTTCAAGGCCTGTTCATGGTTCAGGCTGATGTTTTAACTCCAGTGCAGGGATTCCACTGCTGGACAAACAAACCACTTACTGCCGTGGCATATGTGCAGTAACTGTGTGCCAGCCTAGCAGACCATAAATGTGCAGCAGCTACGAAATCCAGTGAAAACTGAAATGCAGAAATTTGCTTGGTTTATTCTTTTTTGGAGTATCAGGAGCTCAGATCTTGAAAACTTGGTGATGGATCATCCTATGCTCTGCTGCTGAAAAGCAGCATTAAGAAAGTTGTTGTTTGCCAACTTTTCAGAAGTGTGCTGTCAAATAAACCCATATCTTATCTAAGATAGGAATTGCATTAAAAACCTCACTAAAATGTAAATTAGATTTTACTTCCGTCTAGACAGAGTTCATTCCTTAAAGGTATGTTTTTTCCCTCAGAAGTATTCAGCATAGGTTTTTATTAGACCCTTGATCATAGTTTACCATGTCTTCCATTATGTTTCTGACTGCTCGTGCAGTGTGGGCTCTCTGTGAATGATCTGGGGCTGAGTTTGATGGGTAGTCTCAGCACTGTGAGCTGTACAGGTTAGAGCTGGGAGAAGTTCAAATGTGACCAGACTAGCCATGTGTCACGGCACCTCATGCCTGCATATACTGCAGCAAACGCAGTTATGCAATGGAGAAGATTATCAAAGATGTTTTGAAGGTTGCAAATGGGTTTTATGAGTGAGAATCATCCTTTTTGTTGCTTACGAAGATGAAAGCGCTCAATTTTCACACACATGAAAAAAAAGACTGTCAGATGTTTTAAATGTAAAAACTGCATAATGTGGCTTCTTGTCATATCTGTGGTTCCCTTGTGGATGAAAATTTTAATCAGATGGTTTTGTACTTTAAAGGCTTTTCATTTGATTTACAACTTGTAGGAGTGGAGTAGCAGTAAGCAATCAGGGAGAATGCCATGAAGAGGACAAAAGGAAGGTGAAACACAGTGTTAATAATTTAGTTTCAATAACCTTAAAAGGTTTACCAGTCACTTTTAACCTTGTATCAGAAAAGAGAAGAGCACAAAAAGCAGGCTACTGCAGTGAATCAGAAAAGAGAAGAGCACAAAAAGTAAGCTACTGCAGTGAATCATAAAAACATTTCTTTTAATTTGCTACTCATTTATCTAAGTCTGGACAGAAAGCAATCAATACATTTGTTAAACAAAAGGGCCAGAAAGAAAACTACCCATCAATTTGACTCAGTCCTTTTGGAAGGACTGCTTGCCATTTCACGAGGGTCAGTAAAATCATGAACTAATGGTGATTGTGGCTGTGGAAATGTAGCAGTCTTATGAGTATTTCAGACTAGCCAAAGCAAGATTTTAAGCTGGCAGTAGGGTTTTCAGAAGTGCTTAGGAAGGTTAGGCACCTAAATGTTATTGATCTCAGAGGGAATTAGATACCAATTCAGAGCCTCACATACTTTCAAAACACTGGTAAGCACCCATGTTCAGGTTTTTTGCCTACTGACCTGCAGGGTCTGAATTTCTGTCTTGTTTCATAAAAGCCAGGGTAACATAAAAAGTGACATCTTCATGTTGGGTGTGTGGGAGTTTTGAAAAAGAAGTGTAGTTTAGGTTTTTGTTACGAAGGATCAGGACATCATAAAAATTCATGTGGCGTTTGTATACATAACTTCTCAGCTGAACAGTTGTGCTTCCATCTTTTGAACATGTACATTTCAAATTTCCCCGCAAATGTGTTACATGTATTTCAGTTTTTGGCACTTTGAAGCCATCTTTGTAACTCTCTGTCTTCATGCTATTAGGCAGTTTGTACAACACTGTTGAAAATGTTTCTAAGTAAAAAAATTAAATTCCTGAGATTCGAGGTTGGGAACCCAAACTTTGGGACCTTCTATGATTTAGTCTAATTGAAGAAGATGGTCCAACACTTAAATGTCCAGATACCTGGTCTCTATAATGAATTATAGGGTATTTCTTGTATATATGTGCCAAATATGGCACCACAATAATAATATTTTAATTATTATTTAATTATAAGGTTCTCCATAATTTTTATACAGACAGCCTTAAATACTCATTTATCTATCTTCTGTGCACTTTTCCTTCATAATGTCAAGCTTTTAAAACCCTTTAGCATTAATTATTCCACTCAAAACTGCAAGATGTGCTCTCTTTTTTTTCATGTAGACTTGTTGCCATTTGACAGCAAGGTTCTGCACATGTTTTTGTTATGCAACTTTATGTTAGAGTTGGAAGGATTTTGAGCTCCCTGTATACTTTTTTCTTACAGATCAGAGGGAATAATAATTTATTTGCATTGCAGAAATGATCAGTGACTTCACTTGTAGGTATAAAACAAATGCATGTGAAAACAGAGTCCCCTCCCAACAGAGATTACATCTTCATTTATATTGAGAAGCATCATGTAAATGTGGAAAATAGTGATGATTCTATCATTTTCACTGTTGCCCAGACTGATGATTGTAAGGAATCAGGTTACTTTTTTAAAATATATGAGCTGGTAAAATGGATTATTTCCATCTTGTGGCATTGTTAATTGACTAATTACTGTTTACCACTATAGTGACATTGTTTTTATGAGAAGTTAAGTAAAAAGCGAGGGATGAAAATCCAAAATTTAATCTAGAGAAAGAGAAGATGTCATTAGAACAAAGTGGAAATCACAAGTGCTGAGAAATCCACAAATGAAGAGCTTCGTGAGTGGGTCACTAGGATAAGAAACGTGTTCTTGTTCTTAGCTGCTCTGAGTGTGATGGTCCCTGCTGAGACAGGTAATGGTGTGTTAGGGATTAAAGTAAGGTCTTTCTGATTTGTTTGCATTTTAATGAGAATGTAATTTCTTAGTCTTACCTCCATGTAAAACTTCCACACTGTCAGATTTGTAGGGATATTCATGAGTTTAAAAGGAATGGTAGTTAATTAGCATTTGGAATATACTATAGCTTTGAAAATGTGGACTGGGGGTGGGATAAGTCTGAAACCAAAATAGACTAGCACACCATAAGTTTCTATTTGAAGTGAACTAATTGAACTAAATTACTGGGTTTTGTATTCATAGATAGTCTGTCTCCTGACTTTTATTATTTTTACTAAATTGCTCCTTACTAGCAATGGCTGTAGTTGAGTCCATGAGGTGTTGACTAAAGAATCTCTTCAACTTTGCCTTTGATTATTCATGGTATGCTGTTGATCTTTAGAATAATGTTCTCTAGTTTAAGCTTTTAGAGCACAAGAGCAAAACTTTTATAAACAGAAAAAAGGCAGGTTTGAAGAGATTTTAGGCCAGCTATGCGAACTCTTTCCATTTAAGCCTTTGTTTAAGAGAGTTTTGTTCACAAATAAGCCCACAAATATCAAGTTGATTTTTTGATCAAGAGACCTTCATTTCCTCATCTGAGGTATGCAGTGTGTTGTAAGACTTCCAGCAGTAAACAACTTATTTGTTAAGTAATGTACAAGTATCTAAATAATAACTGTTTCTTTGCTATTTCTTAATCTTAGCCTCAGCTGTATTGTTCCTGGAATCTTTGGTAAATTTATTTCCAGGGCACCAACTCATGGGAGTAGTCCCATGATTTCAAGCTGAAAGACTCAAGTGGGCTTTTGTAACATTTTATTTATGGAGTTCATTTATTGACTTTTCTGTAATGCTCAGCACTGTGGTGTCTGAACACCTCACGGGCACTAATGCATTGAGCATCTCAGCACTCCAGTGCAGTTGGGAAAGTTTTATTTTATGGATGAGGAGCTGAAGCATTTAAAAACTGGCCGGCGCAAGCACACTGGCACTTTGTAGCAGATTTGAGGAAAGAACCCGTATCGTCTAATTCCCTCTCCAGCACCTTGAGCGAAACACCATCTTTCCTCTCTAAACAAGTTTGCACTTGTTTTCCAATGACAAATAGACTGTCAAAGTAGTTTAAAGGTCTGTCATGGTTGGAAAACATCAACTGTGATTCCAAAGTTAACCAGGAGCTTAAATTTCCCCTCTGCTGGCAATGGCCACGGCCCCTTGAGTTGTGGGCACCTCAAAACCCCTGGGGATGCACCATGACTTTGTCATAGTTCAGCTGAAATTGAAAACTCTGAGTGTTTGGGACACAGAACAGGCACCAGTGAACTGTGAATTCTATCTATATGTATGTCTATATTTTTGCAGTGAAATCACTGATAATGCTGTGAAGGAGGAGGGAGCAACATAATTGCTAAAAAAGAAGTGTTTCCGTGTGGGAACATCAACAGAGTGAAGGAGGGGTTGTTGGGAAAATTATTCTGATCATCAAAGTTTATTTGAGTTTGGTACATCTGTACAAATGCAATTTACCTTTAAGTGTAATTGGCTGTCGTGTTGAGCTCCCTGTCCACTGTGAGGAAATCACCGTTATGGCTTTCATATGGGAAGGAATTCAGGAGTGCCTTGTTTACATTGCTACCATTTATAAAACATTTAAAGCAGCTATTCTGCTGAATAAACATTCAAGAGCCTGAAGGATAAG
This sequence comes from Pachycephala philippinensis, assembly GCA_013397055.1. Taxonomy (NCBI): domain Eukaryota; kingdom Metazoa; phylum Chordata; class Aves; order Passeriformes; genus Pachycephala; species Pachycephala philippinensis. The sequence goes on along the minus strand of VWZT01005321.1, from coordinate 617,433 downwards.
CATATCGCTTAAACTTCTTAAGACTAAACTTTCCAAACCATTTCCTGCCAGAGGGACCTAGCAGTAAAATTGCAAACTCTGTGCTCCAAGATGAGATAGGCAGAATTAGATTAAGCAGCTTACTGTTGACATGTCTATTGATCTGGGTTCAGCGCCGTTTCCTGTCTCTGCTAGCAGTTAGATTGCTGTATACAATAACACAGTGGCCTGGTTTATGTGAAATTGGGGGACTCCGAGCATCAATTACTCCAGGAAGGCAGTGGCACTGGGAGATAAGGTTAAGCCGCTCACAGTGTTTAAGACTGCTGAAACCCAAGCAACATATTTGCTGTCTAAATTGCTGCTTATAAATTTGACAGCGTTCCATTTATGTTGTTGATTTTTTCCCCCTCTCCAAAGAGAGATCATCCTCTATTATTCTCTGCAGGTAGCAGTTTGGTTCTCATTATAAACACGCATTGTTCGTTAGCCTTCACTTCCTATCAGCCCTTTGTTAAAAGTTCCAAAGCATCACCTGGATATTTGAATAGAAAATAGTTATACAGGAGGGAGAAAGGGATGAAATGTTATAGAAAATACCCATAGTAAACTAACAAAATTTTCATGGTCATATTGGTTCTGGTATTTTTTTTTTTTTTCCTTGCTATCTGGGAACACAGCATTGAATAACAGTGGCAAAAAGGAAAGAAATCTGGTACCCTCGAATTTCTCATTTAGTCTTCTGTTTTCTTCATACACAGTTCTCTCTTATGCTGTGTGACTTTTTTCTCTTTCTCAGAGACTGGTAACAGAATCAGTTAAAAGCAAAATGATGCTTTTCACATTTAAAGAAGCCTGTAGAGAATTGTTTCAGGGGTCTGCTTGTGATTAACTCAACCTGGTGGTTTTTTTCCTCTGGAAGAGGGTCATGCAGAAGATTTTTTCTCCAGGGAGCACCTTTTAAGCCACTTTACAGGTGGCTATCTCAGTTTTATGCCACACGCATTTCCATTGTCTTAAAATCAACCTTCAAAAAGAAATTCAGTATTCCCATAGAAGTATGAGCAAAGTTGTGTCAGTTCTGGCATTGTGATGGGAGATCTGTGCTGTGAAACTGATGAAAGGAAATATTTTAATAGTGACATTTGAGTTCATTTATCATGACATTTTAGGGACTTGGTGGTACATATTTTTATCTTTGAACAATCTCCCAGCAGTCTACTGCCATTAAAGTGGGGGAGGGCACTCCTTCCACACGGAGCACAATGCTATAAAAGCCCAAAACGATACAGCAGTCAGCTGTGATGAACTGAAGTAGTTCTAACTGGTATGTGACAAAAAATGGAATTGTCTCCTTTTATTAATTTTTAAATATCTTGACATGCTATAATTAACATTGCCCTATGCTAAAATTACAACAACATCTGAGCTTCTGTATATTGGCTCATATCTCGATGCTATAAATGAATATAGGAATATGGGAAAGCTAACAGAACATATTTCAAGTATGTTTTAGCATTTCACTGGCATATTTTTGAGTTTTATTTTAATGAGTTGCTGATTGATGTTATTGTTGGCAATGCATAAGGGGCACTAAAGTACTACCAGCAGGTGGGCACTAATAAATACTTTATATTGCTGAAGATTATGACTATCAATACAAAACCTATTCCAATTATTGCAAGGAGGCTGAACCCAAAAAGTCCAATGTCGCTGAGGTTTATAATTCCGTCCTCATCTATTGCTATTGTGCAGGTACATGTGTGATCTTTACGGGGAGTATCCACTTTCAGACACTGCACTGCCTCATCACAATAGGTTTCTGTCATTTAGTGATTTAAATTACATCCTTTTATTTTGTTAACTCCTTTAATAAATGTTTTAAACTGCCACCTTCCTGCTCTTTCTTTCTTGCACCTTCTCCCTCCTGCAGAGTCTCCTTGCAGGCTTGCTAATTCTTCAGGGGTTTTCCTGACACCTTCTTGTCCGTCAGTCCTGTACAGTTAATCAAGGGAACCAGTGAGCATGCAGGGGTTAGCCTGGAGCAGAGTTAATCGGGTTGGCTTTGACTTAATTGTGCCTATTGTTACAGGGGAAATCAGCACCTGGTGCAGGGGGCTAGTGCTGCTGATTGCTTGAGAGGCTCAGCTTGCAGTACTGTGTACAACATGATGACTTGCCCCAGAGTTGCTTCTAGTTGTAAAGAAGGAGCTCTAACATTTTTAGCCTGGAAAGACACGAAAGTAATAGCTTAAAAGTAGATAAGCTCATACCCTGGGAATTAAAATAAAGAACAAATGAATAATACCCAGTGTAGCTACTTGTTTGGGCTGCTGAAATTGTATTGAAAGTGAATTGGTTGTAGCACATATGTATTTAACTGTAAGCCCTCTCTAGCACATCTGTACATTGTCTAGCATAGCCATACTGTAACAAGGAACTATAGGAAAGTGATGTGGAGTGACACAAATCAGTGTCTGAAGACATCAAAAACCCATTGTTTTTTAAGGTCCAACACAGCTTTATCACAGACTGCCACTGATTGTAGTTTAGCTCATTTTCCACAAAAAAAAAATCGGAAAAACAAATGCTGGATTCCCACTGAAAGTGAACTCATGTTACATGAAGAACAGTTGCGTTCGTTTCTTGCTTTGATTGAAAAGCAAGCTAAGAATAAGGAGATTTGGACAAAATAAACCTTTTGATTGTTGACTTGCAGATGCTCAGATGACTACAGACCTTGCTATAGCTCTGCAGTTGTGTCTCTTTGATGTTGTTGATAATTACCAAATGAACTCTTACATAAGAGTAAAGACATATCAAGCCATTAGAAGCCAGCAAAAAGCAGTGTAAAACCCAGGCAAATCAGAAAAGGATAGAAATGGTTCTACAGATGCTGTCAGATGAGCTGTCACCCAATAGCATATCAGCAGAATATTTCTAGCTCAGCCTTACAGGCCATATTTTTATGTCACATATTTTTCATAGTCTCTAAGTTCTCCTGTGTCACTGTAAGATCCAGAAGCCGCAATGTTTTCAGCTGTATGTGAGGTACCTGTAATAGTGTGATAAATACCTCACATATGCCACAGGGTGGACGCACTTTCTCTTTTTGTGATACCAGTGATATATTGGTATCATTCCAATATAATAGTAAGGAAAAAAGCGCATGAAATTATTATTTTCCAGTACTTAACATAGTTTTCCTAGCTAATTATGAAGGGAATTAAATCTTTCTGAGGTTTTACAGATGACAAACTGCCAAATGGTATCAGAGCTCTCAACATTCAAAGGAGGAATGTATTGTCAGAAGGTTACCAGTGTTTTAATAAATCACTGGATTTTATTAAATTCATTCAAAAATTAATTCATAGTTCCCTAAATAATGAAGAGAAACACTCCTAAAAATATTTATGTTTTCTTCTCATTGGTTTCATGTGACCATAGTTTTAAACTGAAATGAAACCTTTTCATTTCTCCTCAGATCTCTGCTTCATTGTATGGAAGACTTCAAATCCAGTGCCATTTTCACAGTATAAAAAAATTATTTTATTTAATCAATTTGGTTTTAAACCTTATTCAGGACATCCTACAACTTTTAAGTTGTATCAAAATAATTTTTAGTGATTTTTCTTCCATTTGAAACGGAATTGTTTGTCAAGAGGAGAGTTTGTCCTGTTCTAAGGACATGGAAGGATTGCACATGTGACAGGGCTGTTCATGCTAGCTGTGTGCCTGAAGCTCTCATGATGGAGTCATTTACAATTTTACTTCTTCATTGATAAGCCATTATCTGTAGACTGTTTTTATAACTGCAGGGTTTTGCACTTTGCCACAGAAGAGTAGGACTAAGTTCACCGCAATCTATTTCCCTAATTTCTCCATAATGCACCGTGACCTTTCCCAGGATGGTGTTCCTTTGTAGCAAGATGAAGAGGAAGAAAAATAAGAGTTTGCCCTTTCCAACTAATTGACCAATGTTTTGTTTTTAAAGGTAGTGTTACCTTTTTAATGCAGTTGTTAAAGATATAATTTCTTTATTCCTTTGTTCTATTGACTCCTCCAATACTCTGGAACATACTGTAACTGCAATCTAAAGCTCATTATGTAGAAATTACAAGTAAAGTTATATTCAGTCTATTATTCAGTCACTATGCTTGCAAGTAATACCCTTGGTAATGTTTGTTACAATATGGTGATAACAATTGAAGTAATTGTTTACTAATTTGTTCTGTTAAGTGTGTTTTAACATTTTAATCTTTAAAGGATGTCTTATGGGAGGAGGAGTAGTTTTTTTAGCCAAGTATTATGAAAGAATGGAAAAATCTTTTCTTTCTAGATAATTCATTTTAAGAATAAAAGTTAAATAACATTCTATGAATAAAAATGTAATAGGCTATAAGAAAACTTCGGGGTTCTTGTGTTTTCATGGAGAAAACTTATTTTTGTAAAATGTTCTCAGGAAGATGTGTGATCTGGATTGCACAGGCAGCTATAAAGTGAGACTCAATGAGGAAATAAAGGCGCTTTGCATTTACCGATTCCGCTCCCAAGCCATATGTTTTAACATGCATGGGGTTTGTTTTGCTGTTTCAGGGCGGAAAAGCAGTAAAAGCAAATATTCACATATACACGCACAGCAGACTCTAAATTCAGCTCTTTCTGAACATAAATTTGTGATCTTCCAAGTAGGAATGGAAGGTTCCCTGTGATGTGGCAGAAGCTGCAGCGCATAAGGAACGGTCGTGCGCTGGATAGACAGACATTCTCAATACGTCAGACTTCTCCGTGCTCAATTGGAAAAGCTATTAAGCAGTGACTGCAGGGCAGTGTTTTTACTTTTTCCATGTCTTGGCTTGTTTATGTTAAATCAGACCGCAGGAGGTCTGTTGCGTTTCTCTGGCAGTTATTGCAAGGCTTGCTGTGGCAAATTCTATTTATGACACTTGCTGTGTCCTAGGTGCAGTGAATCCTGGCAGACAATCTGGAAAATTTCCCATCTTTGTACTTGCAGAATATAATATCTCAGTAATGGTGTGACTGTGGTGACTCACTGCGAAGGTTCTAAGTTCAACTACCAGAGTAGCCAAAAAATCTCGACACATTTTAATTGCTGGCATGACATTTTAAGTATTTGCTTCACCACTGGACGTAGAATATTAAATTGAAACTCCTCCTGTTTTGGCTAGAGTAAACTCAAATTGAAGAAAAGATCCAAGAGCAGCATTTCAGAGGTGTAGGTTAATGGCTTGTGGCCAGCATTTTTTTACCAGTGTGATGGTCATGTCTCTTAAGAGGAAATAACCTTACATATGTGTGTTTTGGCACTGCAGCTATTCTCACTGATGTGTGCACTGTCAATCATGCGATTGTCCTACATAAATAACATATTGATGATTACGGAGATCTGGAATTCTGTTATGGTTCTGCAGGAGTGTAAACAAGTTGTCAAAAATCTTTTATCCATACGCTAAATGCCATTGGTTATTCCATTGTAAAATCTCACTTTAAAAATGCCGAACAACTTTTCTTAAGGCAAAAGTGAACCTTGTAAAATCAGAGACAATTGCAACCTTTTGGTAATATATTTCATATTAACTTAGGGAATGTAAGAACACATGCAGTTTATTTACAGGAGCGTAAAACAACATGACAGTGAATGGTTGAGCTATGCTTAATAACTTTCTTCTGGGGCTTTTAGAGTCTTCTGCTCCTTTTAAAACTTGCATCTCATGGTCAAGCAGGGGGAAGTTAAACAAGTTAGGGCCTCAGGACCCCATCCTCTAGAGTGAGAATGATGATTATATAGATGGCCATCAAAGGGCTAGTGCTTGTATGACTGCTGGGTGAATAATAAAGCTTCTGTGGGGGTTTTGGTGTCTTTTCTTTGTGTTGGGCTGCTGATGTGGTTTGATAAATGTGTAGAGCTAGAGGATCCATGGGATAATTGGCACAACCGCCACAGATCTCTGGGATGTTGCCTGGAGCATCTGCCCTGAAGCTGAGAACCCCAGCTCTGCCAATGCCACAGAGCTATTTGCCATCTTGCCATTAGTTTCCATGTAGTGACAGAGCACATGGGTCCACTCAGTTGCTTGTGGAGGCTATATCAGCATGGAAGCACGGACTAACCTTTTCCTGGCATCTCTTTTTTTTGTGCCATATCAGATTTCCAAATTCTCATGCAGTTTCACGTCTGTCATTGGCATGGAAGAGTTGACAGCTGCTACATGATGGCAAAGCAAATGCATCCTTGCCTCCTTGCAGTCCTCCCACTTGTGACTCACATGGTTTTTTTTCAGGGAGAGTATAAAGACTTTAAGGACAAAGGATTTCTTTCAGCACTTCGGGAGGCTTTTTCTTTCTTGTGATAAGAACTATCAGAATAATACATTTTACAGTAGGGGACGTACCTGCTTCATAATCCCAACACCTGTGGACTGTCATAATTAGTGTGAGTCTAAAAGTGGTAAGAGAAGACAAAAGAAGTGAAAGAGAGTCTTGTGCTTCCCAGCTGCTGATGCCGGTGACTTCAGTAACGAATGCCGATCATGCCAGAAATGCAAACAGCATGTGGATGGGTTTGTTTCCATTGTAAAGAGATAGGATACTTAATTAATTTCATGAGGCCTCTGGGCTGCTGTTGACAAAAAGTGCTTACACCACAAAGTTAGGTTGCGGGTTAAGGATAGGGTTAGGGAAGGTTTGAAGTGCTGATCCCTAGACTCAAATTACCGTTAACATTTTCTTTAATGATACAGATACACTAGTTTTGCTTAATTACACTTTGCTGTCTAAAGCAATCTTTCCCTTGAGTCACTGAAAATTTTATTACAACGCGTTAATCTGATTATGAAAATTAATATACTTGTACCGTCTTTTAATTTGTATGAGTAAAATCTCCTTTTTTAAAAATTTCACCCAGATTAGAAGTATATAGTAGAGACTTGTAAGTTTCAAAGTCTGAATCTTCCAGTGCATTGTATTACAAAGGCAATATAATAAAAAACAGTATGTTACTGACCTGATGGAAATCAGCACAAAATTATTTTTAAAAATATTTAGCAGTTTAAATCCTGTAAATCAAACTTCAGAAATGTATATCTTGAATTGCCCAGGAACTTGGACAAAATATAGAAAAGCATACATATAAGAAAAAACAAGTGGGAGGAATCCTGAACAATGATCATGAGAGCCTGAAAACACACATTTTGTTTCCTAGCACTCGTGTGTTTGGGTTTAGCTGAAGCAAATGTATAAAGTGTCTTCCCTTTTACTGTTAGCTTGAGGCAGCCCTGCTTTTAGGACACTGGGCCATGTCCACAGCAGCCCTGGGTTTGTGCCTGCGTTGCCTGTGCCCTGCAGAGACAGAGTGCCCCGAGCCCCTGCAGAGGTTTGAGCGCTGCCTCAGGGGTCTCACCCTCGCCTGGCTGCCCCAGGACTGGGGTCACTGGAGGATGTGCCAAGCACACTTCTGCTGCCTTCACTTGAGTTGAGCTGGAGCCCTTCAGGGGTGAGTTATCCCTGATACCGCGCTGTGAGTTACTGACACCAGGGGTATGGTGAAAGCCGATAACAGTGCCACTGTGGCAGACAGTAGGATGTTTAGCAAAACCGACCCGTGATTATTTCCAGAGACCACTTTTGCACTGCGGAATTTCCTAATGTGCTGCCTTAGAAAGCTGAGCTGTAGCATAGCATCTGCTCCATGCTTTTATCTGTCTTTGCCTTTTCTGCATTTCCTGAGTTTACTTGTGCATTGCAGAGGCACGGGGCTGTAATGGGAGACAGGTTGAATGGGATGAAGAAATAAACTAAAAGAGTTAAACTGTGTGCAGTCTCTGAGGAATGAGGAGCCATTGGCCATTTTGATTTTGAGAACAGATATGATTTAGTACCAGCTCATTAGGAGTACAGCTGGCAGCCAAGAGGACTGTGGCTGCATATGAAAATCATATCTTTACAAGACTAAGAAAATATGCTGAATGTAGGTGTGAAATTACCGAGAATTTATTTGAACACATTTTAACATCATCTAAGAGATAATCCACAGAGAGCACAGGACTTAAAAACACTTAAATTTGTACATGCATGTTACACTATTTTTTCATTAGGGACTCTGTACTGCTCCCCTGCCAAACCCGGCAAAGATTGGGGCTTAGAAAATTAGTAAAATAAAAATTCAAAGAGCACCCAGAACCCATCAGAATGGTGATTCACCTTGCCAGGAAATGAAATTCTCTTAGGGGAAAAAAAAAGTTGCATTTTACATTTCTATACATCAAAAATGTTACTGGATTATTTTTTTAAACCTACTAGGTGAAAAAAATCGTCATTTCTGAGACATGCCATTTGATATTTATGAAAATATTAAAAGTGATTTCTTAAGTAAAATAAAGTAAACATTCAACATGTTTTTTACAGAAATAATATTTTCATTTAAAGTCAAAATGATGGATTTCCTTACTACCCTTTTTCAGCTTCTTGTGCAAATTGTATGTAAATGAATGCAAATAAGCAGTCCTCACTACTAAGTTGCTTAGAAGTATAAAAATGCAGAAAATTAAGATGTTCAGACAGAGCTGTGCATCTCATTTATGTAAAGAATGTTTAAACTTAAATATTTCAGCTAAAAATGTTATTGTTTTGGGTCATAAAATAGGGTTTTTTGTGCATTACAGAGAAAGTGCTCAAAAATTCTGTTACCTTCTGAAGACGTCTTAGTGTATGTGGTGGGAGTTAGTCCTGTGTTGGCCAATCTGACAAAAAAAAAAAAAAACAACAAGCAAACAAAAAAAACCCCCAAAAAACAAAAAAACAAACAAACAAAGAAAAGAAAAAAAAACCACAAAAAAACCCCAAAAACAAACAAACAAACAAACAAAAATAAAACCACCAAGAAACTAGGAAATAACTAAAAGGTCAGCACTGCAATTCTGAATATTTTCCACCCAAGTGTGGACCAAGTTCTACCAGCTTTCATGACCTGTTTTTGTCTGTCTTTTTAGTTAACACTTCTGCAGTGGATAAACCTGAAACCTAGTGGAAAAGAAACCTTGAAAACCAGAACCACAGAAATTTCCTTTTCCATTCAAGCCTGCTTAAAACCTGGTGCTACAGCCAGCAGACTCCCCACCCGACTCTAATGGTGCTATGCATCATGAGAAAGGAAAATTCTCCTTGATTTTCAATAAGATACCAGGCTTGAGAAATGCCTGTGGTGCCATAAGGGATTAACGATCTCTGTGCTATTTATAACCAGGCAAACTAAATTGCAATTTTTAGAGAATTATTGTAGTTTTATTGTGCTGCCCAGCCAAATTCAGTGAGTAGGACTCATTAGTGTGTAAAACAGAGTTAATTTATACTGAGTATCCCCCATCTTTGGATGGGAGCTCTTTGTAAATCATCTTTTCTGGTCATTAATTTAGGCTGTTTGCATTTCCTTTGCTATGGGAGCATAAGTATGAAATATTAACTAAACTTCCCTGGTGAATGTCCCCCCTCATGCCTCATACTTGATGTGGAAAATGTTTTCTTTTCTTGCAGAACTCCCCTGTAATTGAAGGGTGAGAGCTGCATTATGCAGCTGAAACACCTAGTGATAATTGGCATTTAAAACATATTTCCGTAGCTCTAGAAACAGGAAACCAAGGTATCTCTAGAAAGTCATTCGATGAACACTTCCGAAATATTGGGAAAAATGTAGTGAATCTTTCAATGGTTGATTCCATCATGATTGATCTTAGAGTTTTTTGAAGTAATTGATGGTATTTCTTTAGTTCAGTCCGTTAGTGCAAATAATTATTAATCAATATGCACTCAGCTCTTACTTTAGAAGATAATTTTAACACATGATTTATTCTGAACATTTCAATTGAACTACCTTTACAAGGAGAAAATCAATTGGCTAGTGGTCTAAAGCACTTTAATTATCTGAAGAGCTATATTCTGTTTTAGGCTTTTTTTTTTCAGGGTGTTTTTTTTTTTAATACCTTGTCTCATTGTGATATAATCCTGCTGGGCTGTACTTTGCTTTCCTCAGGAATACACTAATTCTCTATTTCGGGTTATTTAGTCTTAGAAATTTTCAGTTCAATACTGCAAACACACTAGGATTAAACCCTAACATTGAAAATTAAATAATATGCAAAATGGAATAAAAATATAGCTTTTTCCACAGGAGAAAACAGTTGGTTGGGTTTGTTGGTTTGGTTGGGTTTTTTTGTGAATGTGTCAGCACATTTGTAATTTCTTTAGATGTTTTCTCATTCATAGCAAGCATAGCAGTGGAAAATTACAGTTAATTTGAAATGATAGCGTGATGCCAGAACTTAGACAGAGGTTTGAAACATTATAGGACAAAAGGTGAAATCATTAATTCATTTGCAGTGAATATTAAATTCCTGAAATATGCATAACTCTCTCATTATATTTATATTTATGTGTTTAAATATGCCTGTAAATATTATTGTGAGTCTGAAGGACCATTTGTGCCGTGTCCATGAGCATGTCAATACAGCCTTTCAAAGTAATTTGCACTTGGGCTGAGGCGTAAGGTTATGGAGCCATCTGTCATCATGAAAAATCATTAGAATAAAGAGTGTGGTACAATTCCACTCATGTTCATGATACGTTGCATTTCAACAACACCAGTACAAACACTTCTCACAAATGCCCTTCATAGGCCTAACAGGGAAACTTGGAAAGAGTCTTGTGAACAAATAGATCAAATGCCAGTGGATTCACACCAAAGTAAGACTTCAGCCTGCAGATAGTCTTGTGGTGGCTCTTTGGGATCTGGGGTGGGTTGCCCTTGAAAGTTCCAGGGGAAGAGTTTCTCTATCTAACAATAAAAGGAGCTGATGTTCTTGGGATGGCCTGAAGTTAGTGTTTGGTTATATATCCATACTTTATTGCATTTCTTGTATTTCTCCCAAATTGGACAATGAACCTATAATCATAAACATACAGTTTGCTTTTTAATGTGATTATAGTCATTGTTTCTCAGTTCTCATGGCTTTCCATAATGCTGCAAAGATGAATCGTTTGTTCCTTTGGAATAGTACAGGATTTTATTTTTTTTTTCTTGGTATACCGAAAAAGCTGTATATCTTCAAAGCAGGAAAGTTTAGATCTTAGGGCTGTATTTTGCTGGAAACATTCCTTAAGAAGATTCCTTGGAGGATGTTAGTAACGTACTTGTAAGATTTTTAAAGAATCCAATAATAAAGAGACAGCACTACAGTCTGAGGACCCAATTACTGAAACACTTGTACATATGTTTACTTTTAAGTCATTAAGTACTGTGCATATGGAAAACATCATGTCCTTCATTTCTGAGCCTTGATCTTCAAATGTAAGTGCTGTAGAAGCAGGATTTTTGAATTTTATCCTGTGAGGTGCTGAGTGCCTTATTTACTGTCTGATCTAGTGGGAGATCTGCCAGCTCGATAGCTTGTAGCAGGTAACTTTGTTATCCAGGCAATCAGAAAGGAAGGAGTGAGTTTGCTTTAGGGTGTAAAAATATATTTTACTTGATGTTAATTCCTGCAGCTGACGACATGACTGGCTCTGAATGACCTCCCAGAGGATGTCCTAGAAGGAATGCTATGGTGGTGTGTATTTTCCTGCTAAGAGCCTGTGACAGATGATCATACTTTAAATTATGTTTTGGATGAGACAGAAGCAATAACAATGTGAATATTAGAATAAATCTTTGCTCATTTCAAGTGGATAATTAATGTTGTCAGTGGCTTGATTTGAGATGAAGATTTCTATAGGAGTAAGAGAGGGGTCAGACTTCAGACATATTTGCTGCTCTTGCTTGGTGTCTGAGAGTCTGTGTGCTATCTCCCCTTCTGCAGAAATAGCAGCTCTTTTGTTTTCCTCTGTAACGATGCCTGTAATCTGAACTTTTGCATTAGTATATCTGGCTAAAGTTATTAATGAGAATTCTGACCTGGTTCAAATCAACCAGATTTTTTTCCTTTCAGTTCAGTTAATGGCCTTTCTATTTTTTGCTCAATAGCCTTTTTGAAGAACAGCTTTTAAAAACCTGGGATTGGAAGCAGTGCTATATCATCTGCCTTATGAGAAAACAGATGAAGAAGATGTGTTCATGTAGCCAATCAATAGTTTTTTTAACTTGGCTGTTTTAACTATATTTTTTTTGGAGCTGATTATCTCCAACACCAGATAGTTTGTCTAATGGGTATGGTAAAGGTGATCTCTTTTAGGGTATTTAGTTCAATTTCCATCAGAAGTGAAGTATTCAGGAAGTGTATTTAGGAAAGTCTATTTTTCAGGAGTTCTAAGGCTAGAACAAAGGACAGGAGATCATGATGGTGTGCTGGTAGGGCTGCCACATGCAGAAGTACAATAGCGAGCACCTCTGACTGCAGAGGAACTGTCGAAGCACTGTAAAATCAAGTTGCTGTGTGTGAAAGATCAAGCAGGTTAACTCCTGGGATTTTTTTCTATCAAGATACTTTCTTCCTTCCATTCTGTTGCCTGCTGTCTTCAGAGCACAGTGGTATTGAGACTCGGCAGATTTAAAACATCTGTCTTTCCATCTCCAGTGTACTACAGAAGGATAGCTCTCAATTTAGTCTTAAAAAATTTAGCTGCATGTTAGGCTGCCTTTGTTTTTAGTAATTTTTGTCCTTCTTGAGGCTACAGACTAGGCAGGTATTTTCTGTAGTGTCTTCTATATCACGACCCTATTGGTATTTTTTAAAAAAGAGTATTTGTAGCCGTTGTTACAGAATTCATATCTATTTAATTAAGTCAGGATTAGGAACCTAAATTATTTTGTATTGCCCAATTGTGTTTTCTTATGTGTCTGAATTTTGGTTTTGAGATGCATGAAAAAAATGGCAGGCTCGGTATTGTTGTAAGGAAAGAGTCCCGAGTGTTATTTTAAAACAAATTTAGAAATAGATACATTTTATTAATTTTAAATCATGGATAATGCACTTATGTAAAACACTGGAATTTTCATATTGCAATGAATTTGATTAATTTGGCTCATTGGGTACAAATAAGTCTGAACTAAAAATGCAAATACATTTAACATCATATGAAGAAGTGGGCATTAAAACCAGGTCTTGAGAAAAATGATAAAGTTTACATTTGCAGGTTATATGATGCAAATACAATTATAATGTCTTTATAGGTACTCACCACAGGCTTAAGCTTTCAGGTTTGAACTCACATAAAACTGTCTTAATTTATGAGCTATGTCTGTTAGTGTTGGATAACTAGCTAGAAGATAAATCTGTACTTAATACAAATCTGTCTGAGTTGATGGTGTTGAATATAATTTATATAGAAAGTATAGGTTTTTTGTGAGAAACAGAGCAGTTTTATTTGACAGCTTTAGTTGTAGAAATGGTTATTATCCTCAATTGTTGCATATATTCTCAGGAACATTTTTTGCCTTTTGCACCTTATTTAGCATTTGAGGATTTTATTTTTATTTTCATTTTCTGCTTACTTGCAGTGTGTTGTTCTGGTACAGTTTGGAGGTTTCTATTGTTTATAGCCATTTTTGTAATTACAGCATCATAGATTTGTTTGTGTTGGGAGGGACCTTTTAAAGGTTATCTCACCCACCCCCCTTGCAGTGAGCCGTGACATCTTCAAGTAGATCATGCTGAGATCTTTGTTTAGATCTCAGATGTCTGCTGGTGTTGAAAAAGGAGCAAGGAGCCCCCTATGTCTAGTGATCATATGGTATAAGAGCAGCTAGAGATGACTCCTTCATGTTGTGTTTTGGGAAGACAGGACCAGAGATCCTGGCTTATTTCAGAAGTCCCTCATTAACTGGATGTAGGATGAACCACTTTTGTAACTGATTAGCATGGTATGCTATTCATAAATAACATGCAATTAGCATATGTTAATAATAAGCAATATTCAGCTGAAATGTCAGCATCCAAGGAGCTTAGACAACATCTGTTTGAGCAAGACACGCAATACACATTCTATCCCTGTTTTACAGAACATCACTTAAACAAGATTCTTGGTTAACCAAAGTTTGCTGTCTCTCCCAGGGTTGTACAGCATACAGACACTAGTCAGCTTCGCTGAGTATAGCCCCTGTAAAACTGGCATTTAAGCCAGCTGGCATATTTCTGCTGTATTCTGGCACTGAGAACACGAAACACTGTTTGTTTGGAAGGAAAGGGATCCAGTGAGCCTTGGAAAAGCTGAGAAAATCTCTTCCTTTCTGATAAAACAAATGAAATTTTAGCTGAAGGTTGGGATGGCCCCTCAAGACATTTGACTAAGCACAAAGATGGAGGTGTAGAAATGTGTCACTGTGGCCTATCTGCAACTCTCTATGTATGTTGTATGTATATGTTCCCATATAAATACTGACATGTGGGCGAAAATCACATGAGAAACTATGAACACATTTCTAAATACAATATTCTACAAGGATATTAAGTCCCTATTTCAAGAAGACCATAAGCTTCTTTGCACTAATGATTTATTTGAAAGATTTAATAACTCTGCTCCATGTTTGTGCTCATTGCAAACCACCTATTTTTTGTAGAGCCTGTTTTCAAAGTTAACTTTTGTTTCTGGTTTAAGAACTTCTTTCTCTGTACTGGTCAGTGTCCAAAGTATTATTTATTTGTTCTTATTGCTCAGACCATGGTTCCATGGACTGGTAGCTCTTCTGCAGTCAGTAAAACAATTACTTTTGTTACCAAGCCTATTTTTCCCACTATTACCTTGACTTGAAGAGTGGATTTGCTTCATTGTATTAGAGAGAATATTTTCTGACAGCTTTTGAGTACAAATCATTAAAAAATTACTAGTTTGAAATGTTGACTTTTGTCTCTCTTTTTTTTTTTTTGTCTCAAAAATAGCTTATTACATCTTTCAACTTTCTAAATAATTAAATCTCCTTGAAAACTCATGCAAATTCTGTGTTGGATAGAACAGGTTGTAATTAAACAGAGTTATTAACAATTTTGTTGTTGATAAATTTGGGCACAACTCTGTTCTTGCAGATGCCAGTTGACTTTATAGGTCTGATCTTTCTGCACAGAGAAAGACTGATGTATTCTGTGTACTGCTGACAGTTTTACACTGTTGTAAAACCAGAGTAACAGAATAGAAAACTGTGCCAAGATCCTGTGGTAGCTATATGAACAGTAGAAGATTTATGGTATCTTTAACTGCCCATTTCTTTACATTTAATGGCTCCAGTTCTGAAAATGATGAGCTAGACAAGTGTTTTGTTGACACTTGACAATTGACACCTGATTTAGGAAATTAATTCTATTTACTCTTTCTGAATAAAACAGGAACTTTGTATACTCTGGAGTTTGTCCAAGTCCAAGCCATGCTAAAAACAAAGACAAAGTTCTGTTTAGGAACTGTCTCTGTCGAGCAAAGGATGTCTTAGGATGTTTAATCACAACCATCAGTATAAAAAAAGAGCCTCACCATTTCCTAGCCATGGTCTTACTAGTAGGCTCTTAATAATAGATTTCCAAGAAAACCCAGTGCATTTTATTGTTTCGAAGTTTATCCACCAGCTACCTAAGACCCCCAGATATTTGCATTTTGAGTTATTTATCTTTGTTCTTCTTCTCCCATACCTATCTTTTGTTCACCTAATTTGTCTGTATGAAGATCTTCCTGGGCCATAGTTGAAACTACTGAGTAGTGTTCTCCTGTGACTGTTTCAGTGGTAATATTTTGTAAAACAGCACAGCTGCTAATTTTAATGCAGTGTCATCCCTCAGTTATATCCCAGTTTTAAGAGGAAGTAAACGAACCCAAATCACTTCACTAGAGCTTTGCATGTTACCTTATTCAAGCCTAAAATGATGCTCCTGTAAAAGAATATGTAAGGAACTGCAAAGGTTGAAGCCCCCCCATATCTATACTTTTACACCTTGTATTTCTGATGGAGTCAAACCAGGCTGCAAAACAGGACATTTTATATTTTTGAAAGGAGAGCTTTTATGCAGCAGAAATGTGAGCTGTGGCTAGAAGCGCGTGCTTACCGTGCAGATTAGAAAGGTAACCTGAGCTTCTTTGTAACATGTGGGGCAATTCTTTCATCCTTAACTTTCAGTATTGAGTACTGACACAGAAGTTAGTCTTCCTCAGCTGTTTACTCAGTAGAGAAAGAATTTTGCTTCCCTATAAGCCTCTTTTCTCCTCCATTGAGACCAGCCTGCTAAGGAACTGGAATGGCCGTGTTTGTGCATCTGCATCATGCTCTGCTTATCCAGAGGCAGGGAAAAAAGGGTTAGTGTAGCTCAGGATGGTAGTGTAAATACTCTGGCTGTGTCACTGTGAGGGCAGAGAGGGGCTACCAACATACCTCTGGTGTTCCATTGAGCAGACTGACTTAGTGCAATTTTAGAGGAATCCTGTTGTTCATGACATGCTACTAAGTAGGTAATAGCTGGATTGCAGGTTAATGCAGGGGTCCGTTTAGTTGCCCATTGGATTAAAGCTTGCAGAAACTAGATGAACAGGAGAGGAAAGATCAGAATTAGTGGAGGAGAAGATGTGACTTTGGAAGCTTTTAATCATTTTGCCTAAATTAAAAACCATCTGGTATTTTTAATTTTTTTAAATACATTAGATTAAAAAATAGTCAGTTTCTATCATGGATTTATTTTTCTGCTACAGCGACCAATAGGCTTGTATTCAATTATTTATAATGACGTATCAGTAGCTGTGGAGGGTTCAGCTCTAATATGGTAATGGCAGTATTATATCAGCATGCAAACTTTAAAATGAGGTAGAATGAAACATTTTAAAATAATGTTTTAGTCTCTTCTTTTTATTAACCCTCAATAACTTCAGCTCTTCCGCGCAGATGTGAGTTTTTTGAAGGAACAGTTGAATATGAGTTTGTGGAGGTTCATTCTTTCTGTAGATGTCCTGTAAGGTTCTCAGGCACAGATTCATGAAAATTACAAAATAATTCCATCAAAAGGTTGAGTGTAAGCAATGCAAGTCCATGTCCCATCTGTTCTGAGCAGTAAAGCAGGTATCTTTCTGATTCCCGATGTGTTCCACAGTGAATCAAGGCATAGTAAATGGGGGCATTTCAGACCCCATTCTCAATTCCTTATTTATATTCTCTGTGGGGAAATTCCCCTTCTCTATTTCTCTGAGCATTGCATCTCAGATGTGTTCCACTTTTAAACAAGGATTTGGCGCTGTCATCTTTTTGATGTAACTTCTTACATCATGTTATCAATGCTTGCCATCCCAAGATCATGAGGACGCTTAAAGAAGTCTTGAGATTAAAATTTTTCTATTCTTTAGATGCATGTTATTGATCTTTGAGCCTTTAGAGATTTAGGGGCTTGTGTTTGCAGGCTTTTCTGCACTACTCATTTGAGTAGGTCTTGCTTTAAAGGAGAAAAAGTTATTTTTTTGAGTAGCAGAACAGAAAGTCCTTTGTCCTATAGATTTTTGTCCTGTATTTTCCAAACTCTTTGTTTCCAGAAAGATACGAGCTCCCTTCCTATTATACTCCCACCTGAAAAAAAGGCTTTGGTTGTACAAAGTTCAGCGGGTCTAAAGCTACATGTGTGCTGAGCAGCCAGGGTAAGAATGTTGGTCAACCAACTGGCAGCTCCACAGCACTGTCTTAGGGCTGAGTTATGGCCACAGTCCCAGTGGAGGGGCCAGCAATTTCAGTTTCTGTCCTTGACCCAGACAGTGATTTGTAAGAAACTCTTAGGAACGTAATTATTTTTGATACTTTTATCCCTAATTGTAACTTAAATCAGGCTGTAGTTGGAAAGATATTCATGGTTTGAAATACAGACCAGCATGATCATAAAAGCTTCCTTTTCTTAGGCAGCTAGATTAAAAATGCAAGGGATGTGTAACTTCCATCACTTTGCGCTTTGGGAAAATACATAAATGTCATAAGAGTACGGATTAAATTGTGAGACTTGGATAACAGAACTGTTATATTCTGCTCATAAACTGATCTAATTTCTCAGATATAAAATGTGTGATCGGGCTGTGCAGTTTTGAGAACATTTTTCCTATTTACCATGGCAGACTATTGGCAGGAAGAAGCAAAACTGCTTATTACATAGGCATGATAAAGCTGAAGCAACTAAATGGAAGTTGAGGTGGAAAGCCCAGGCAGAGGACTTTCATTAGGAGAGTAACAGCCTCAGCTCTCCCCCAGCGTTGCTATTCACTTCGTATTGGTGATTTTATAACCACAGAAAGCTCTGTGAATTTAATTGCTGGAAGTTACCTTTTATTTCTTTTACCAACATCTAAAATTCATGCTCAGGGGCACCAGTCAGTCAGGAAACAAATCTTTGCTCTGAGTTAGCCTTTGCAGGTGGCTTAAAGAAAATTTAATTCCTTCCCACTTGGCCATGCGCAACACCTTTATCCTCTTGATGAGTTCAAAGTGAAAGTCTCCTCTGAGCTCATTGTCGGTGCTGCTGCAGTTGATTGGCAAGCCTGGGGTGCTAAACAGTTGTGCAGGTGGCAAGCTTTGCCCCTGAGAGAAAGCACATCACCTCTGTGCCTATTATTTTGCCTGAAAATACGTAACTGCACCTTTCCCAGAACTGGCAGTAATGAAAAATTGTACCACTTTCTGCATCAGCAATTTTAAATGCTAATTGTACATGCTAGTGGATAAACATGGGGGCTCTTCTAACAAGAACATAATTTATCTTTTTATCCCTTCATCATCGTGTCCACAGTTTTCTAATTAATAGGTTTACTGAAGTCTATTGTGTGGTAACTTTATAGCATTTCTACTGTTTGGTGTATTTTCTACAGTAATGTGCAACTTTGTAATATCTTCCTAGGTTTTTTGCTTCTTTCCTCTGAACATATGTTATGCCATTTGTCAAGTGATTTAATAGCGCCCCTTGACCTTAAAAATAAAATAAAGCTATATCAGTATATAAAACCATGAAAAACGTTAAAAGCAGCCTCTACTGCACCTTCTCTCACTCAATCCAAGAGCCATGAGACAGCATCATTCATTACTTGCTGTTCCTGCAGTAGGTGAAATGACATGGTATAAGTCTCCTTATTTATCGTAATGTTTAGTTTATATCATGGAAGGTTTAACTTTTGGTTAAGAGGAGTTATTAAAAAAAGGTACAAAGAGAGGGACCTGTTACAGTAATGAATTATTTATAATATACTGAGTGTTAGCCAGAAACACTGACTGCTTAGCCCATTGCAAGCACCTGTACCAGTATCTTATGAAGGGTGTTCTTTATTACTGAACTAACAGAGATCACATTTACATTAGTGCTTAAATTCAGTGGGAAAAAACAATGTGGCATGAATCTGACAGATGTACCATAAGAACTTAAACACCTGTTTTCTGTTTAGTAGTTTAAGAGCTTTAGAAAGCACAAGCACAATGCAGACCTAGGGCATGTGTGACGAATATAATTTCTCTTTAAGATTCTGAGTCATCACATAAAAATGATTTTTAAAAATGTTTAGTGGGTTTTTTTTTTTTGCAATATTTCAACTTTAATTGTCTGCTATTGTGAAACTGATAGTTGTCAGCAATGTCTTAAAATATGAGCAATTCCTCTATCATATAGCATGAAATACTGCAGTGCTTGAATGCTCAACTTTCCCAGCTCAGTAAGTTGCAGAGAGGGGCTGCTTTATCTTCTCTTCAAAGGGGAAATTCTTTAGACCTATTTGCAAGTGTGAATCCGGAGTGGTGTCTCAGAGGTCACTGCATTGCCATATGGAAGCATATTTCAGTCTACCTTTCATCCTTTCTGCTTGTGCCGGCATGGTCTGTGTATGAGAAATGAGAGCAGAAAGAGGTGGGCGGAAAGGGGGAAATAATATGATTACTATATCACTGATATCACAAAAGATGGAAATGTATAGTGCATCATTTCAAGAAAGGATACTCTGCTGTAAGCGCTGAAGTATCTTTTGCTTAGCATCTGAGGGACCCTTTTCAAATTCTTTGTGTTCTTCAATTACAATGTCACCTTCATGTGCAAGACAGAGTTTTTAGCAAAGTCATGGAGAAGGTTCTGTGGTCAAGTTCAAGAAGTTGTTTCTATCTATCTGTGGCTCATCTTTTTATTTTTCTAAGATTGCAGTCAGTAAAAAACAGATAAGACTTGCTTGGGGCCAGCTGTACTCCTGTGTCCCTGAGATAGCCAAGACTGTGGGATGCTTTCCTCCCTCCTTTCCTCTCCCCAGCATACTCACTTGAAGCGGGAGGTTTAAGGGGAGTGACAGCCTAAGCAGTTTGCCTTGCTGAGGAGTCTGCCACGCTAGACATAATTTCGATTTACTGATGTCCACTACAAAATGGAATAGAGCTAGAGATCTGCCTTGTGTCAGCTGAAGAGTTCTGATTCTAAAGGGAGCTCTGCAGTGCTGCTGCAGTTGCATAGACCTAATTGTGTGTGTACAAATACGCAGCCAAACACATACACCCTGAGGAAAGCAATTACATGGCATAGTGAACAAAGCATTTTCATTTATTTTTTTTTAAAGTCTTCCTTTCTGTAGTTCATTTGTTCATCTAAAATAATACATGTATTTCTTTTTGTAATGAGTGTGTATTATCATGCAAATTCCACAACTATTAGCAAATCTTTCAGCAAAAAGAATTAACTCTTACCTTACTACTGCTCTTGGTTGATTCATAGGTGAAGTAAATAAAGTGGGTACCTGCATAATCAGGTGTCTCTTTGGCTCCAGAGATTCTATGGTGGCATTTATCTGTCGTAGCTGGGAACTCTGGGGCTGGTCTGAACCAGGTGAATTTCCAAAGGTAAAAGTGCAGGGTACATATTGCTTTACTGACTGTTACACAGAGCTTGTACCTGTTATAGTTTTGTTAACAATTCAGGTTACAATCTTGTTTGCAATTTAGGTTTCAGTCTCTCATTGAGGCTGCAGGCTGAGTTGGTCCCTGGTAATGTCAGCTATGGTTTGAACATAGCCTCATTTAAAACACAATGGAACTAAGGAATGATATTGAAATGCAGGAGATAGAATCAGTAAATATGGAAGAACGTGTTTATTCTTTTATTTTTTGCATCAAAATAATTTTACAAAAAGCATTAAAATTTATTTGAGCCCCATGCCTCCTCTGTGAACTACGAAAGCATTATCCATGCTGAAGGGATATTTTTCTCTGTTCAAAAATATATTCCCTGTGCAAAAAAAGGTTTGCTGGTCTGAATTTTCTTAATCAGTTCCTCTTTTCCTTGTTCAATGTGGTATTTCTAATCCATCTAATTTCAATTTAGGATTTCAGGTGAGAGAAAAAATAACTGCATATAATATAAATGATTCCGAAGGTTTGTCTCTCTTATGGTATATTCTGTTCTTCTATTAGACATTCAGTTGAAAGTGTGGTGACAGAAACTGCAAATTACTTTATCTTAATGTTACCAATGTCACATGCAGGTGTATGTGACTTTTCTGTTCCTACACTGCACATCCAGGTGCAAGAATCCACTGAATACGCAAGCTCTCTGAGTCACTGTGTAAGAATCCATTTTCTATTGGTTGTTTATTAGAACTGCTAAGATATTTTTAGTTATCACTTGTGCCCAGAATTTTGTTCTGAAGTAGGCAGGTTTTCATATGTATCTTGAGTTTGCCGTTTGGTCCTGTTGTCTCTTCATAATGCACGTCTTTACAGTGTCACCAAAGATGTTCCCATTAGCTGTTGCTTCTTTATTTACAAATTGTTTTTCAGGTTCTCAGTGTTCTTTAACATTTTTAATATATGAACCATGTTGGTTTTGTGCTATGCTACTTTTTCATCAGAGAGATAATAGGGAAAGATGTTAATACAGAAATTAAAGCAAGTATTTTCAAAAGTTATCTTTATCTACTGAATTTGTAATATCCTCACAAAATGGTATGAAATTTCCCAAGAAGACCTGTTTTCTGTTAAACAGTGTTGATTGGTATTAATCATGCTACCACTCAATCCGACTGATTGCCTCCTTTAACACTATTTTCACAATTTTTCCTTACAGTGAAGTCATGTTGAGATGATCCCATTTATTTCCTTGAAATGTCGACACATTGTGGTTTTTATAGATTTCAGAATTTCTACTGTATTACAGTAGATATTACAATTCAAAATACTTGTCCAGAGAAAGCCCTCAGACCATGTGTTAGAAATTATAAACCACAAGTAATTTCCTCTTGAAAATTTGAAAAAAAAAAAAAAATCATGTAGATGTTTGCTCTTCAGTAATCTCCTTATTTGCTATTCAATTGACAGCACTCTTTCTCCCTAAATATAAATTAAAAAAAAATTCTTTTGCATTATTGCTAATAATTTTGGTGTCGTAAGGGACATTAGGATATTTTTAATTTCTTATATGGTCTGTAATTTTTTTCATTAAAAAGATGTCCCTTTTACATCATTTAAAACAAAAATGAAATAGAATGATGACAGAATTATCTTTTCTGTGCTTCCATGAATTGTGAAGGATATTGCTGTGGAAAATTTTGCCTACAGTAGAAAGTGATGTGTGTATATTGTGAAGTTTAAAATTAATGCTACTTCATCGTGATTTTTCTGTCTTTCAATTAACCTTAATACAAAATTGATCCAAATAAAATGCTGTAAATTCATATCCTAAAGAAAACTGTGAACATGAAGAAAGTGGTTCAAATGCATCTTTAAATTATGGTGCCGAATGCTTGGTAACAGTAGCATCTTAGGTATTTCAAAACGTATGTGTCTTGGGTATGGTTGGGTCTATTTTATTTTAAAATACATTTCAGTCTATAGTTCTTCTTTTCTGGTTTCTTACATCTTCTTTAAAATTTTGTTTTGGCATTGACAAACTGAATATACAAATGCCAAGAGAATTCTCATACTGTGTTGAGAAGATTTTTAGTAGCCCAGGCAACTGTTTGCCAAGAGTTTGAAATGCTGGAGACTCTTTTTTTCCATTGAACAGGACATTTTCACGCTCTGAAAAATTAGAGCATAATTATTGTCTAGTTTTAAATAAAAATCCCACACATTTGAAGTTTGCATCACAAATTCTGTTTCTGTTCTCTAGCAAAATGACCATGAAGCTTTCTTGCCTAGGTTAGAAAAGAATAAGTTGTGTCATTCTTGTTTGTTTTGAAGAGCTGTCTGGGTTTTGAAAAGGCAACACTTCCAGACTGCCTGGTTTGAAAGAAAGGGTAATAATGCTCTTGTAGTATTGAAAAAATAATCAAGGGACTACTAATACTTTTATTGTTCTTGAGCTTGTTCCTTAAAGGAGAATCATATCCATACTTTGCAACATTTTGCCAGTTTCCTTAAGGCTTTTTGCAGCTGCATTGATTGTTGCTACTAATTGGAAAAGTAATTGGAACATGCCTGCCTCTTGTGTTTTACAGCCATGCCCTGTCATTAGCAAAAGTGATGCCCTTTGACCCTGACCGCTCTCAGGGGTCAAAATATATCATTATATTGGAGTGCAGTATTTCATAACAAAGGCCATAGCAGTAGCATGGTTTAAACATTTGGGTGGTTTTTTTAGAGAAAAGAATAGCTTATCAAGGGAAAGAATGACCTGCTAACTATATTTATCTTACACTTTGAGTAACTGCTGGCAAAATACAGAGTCCTGAGATGTGCTGTGTAAATATTTTATGAAGGAAGCTTCTCCAGCAGAGATGTTAATAATTTAAAATATGATGTACTACATACTGAGTTTTAGGCATAGACATTTAGTAATAAATTTGTATTTTGTATGAAAGCCTAGTAAATGACTCCCTTGCCACATATTTTGTGTTACAATTGTGTTTGCATGTCTTCCTTCATAAATTATGCCTATGTATATATATGCCACAATAAACTTGGATTTTTCAACCCGACATGATTTCAAGGTCCATTTAGAAAGGACTAGGAGTCACACCTAAAAATTATGTAGCCTCCAAGTCAATAGTGTCTGCCTCCAAGAACATTTTTTTGGAGTCGTGCATTTATTTTGGTTTTCCTTCTGAAACTTCATATGGAATTCAAGGGAGAACAGTCCCCCAGATATGCAACTATTGTTTCCAAGTCAGGTTTTATTCTGTTAAGCATGGCTGCAGCAAGGGTAGCCTTCCTTTTTGATTTGGCAGTCAGTCAGTTAGAAAAGTTGGCCAGGAAACTGAAGACCTACTTTGTAGATACTTTTCTGTCCTCATCCGATTTAGGCACATAACTCCTCTGGATTGAGTTTTAAATGTACTTTGTTTAGAAAACTAATTTATGGTATTTGCATGCTACTTGAGTGCTTTGGGTTGTTTCAGAATAATGTTGTGGTGATAAATATTCACATTATATTTCCAATTTTCACAGTATTCATGCTGGGCAAACAAAGTAGATAGACCACACAACAATAAATCAGTGTAAGGACAGGCTTATAAATGCATCAGTCAAAATATCTTTTAATTCTTCAGGTTTAAAATTTTATTTTGCCAATTCGGCTGTTTGTATTGTACTCTTATCTTTTTGTCCTTAGTTGCACTTGCTGTTTTATTATCTCATCTTTTTTTAATAGGAAATTAAGTCTCTGTTCTGTGTAGAATTAACCAGAGAGAGCATCCAGAACAAGCAGTTATTTTCCAGTTTGTCAGAATGGGTTTGCCATTTCATACATGTATGGTATTTATGACTGCAATATAATAAAATATTTAAAGTTCAGATTATAACTCTTCTGTACTAAAACTCAGAACATCTTCTGTCAGGTAGAATTATTACATCTCAGCATTAACTCCGTCTCTTTGCATCAGATAATGCTCTCTTATTTGTATTTGTTAATAAGTGCAGACATTCATACTTTACTACCTGATGGGGATGTAAGAGACAGAATATATATTTTTTTTTTCCCTAAATTAGAAAATTATCTGAATGGATGGTTGATTAATAATCATTCTAAATTGAAGCGCTCTCATAAGCTACCATACAGAACCTCACTTTTAAAAAATTAGTCTTTCAAAGCTGTCACTTTTGTCATTTGTTAAGCATTTGTTGAGGAGGAAAGAGAATATTTGTCCTAATTCTGAGCTCCCTAAGCTGTGCCAAGAAAAAGAAAAAAAATTAGCCATTCCACTAATGCACTGTATTGCAACAGAGATTAAATTGATCAGTCTGCTTAGGCGTTTCCAGAGTGTCCCTTGCTGTAATATCTGGGCTCTGTATTGATGTGCTCCACAGTGCACTAATAGGTAATAGAAAATACTTCAATAGCTAGCAATATATCTAATTCCACAAATGACTTTTACCGTGGTGGATTATTGAAATCATAAGCCTGGCGTTTGAAAGGGCTGAGACTTTGGTGAAATGCAAAGAAGAAAGGACGAGCACATTTCTCAACTTGTGACAGCCTGTTCTGAGTACGTGATGGCTCTGAGCCGGCCCAGGAAACTTTCCCACAGAGGTTTATTGCAGGGCTGGGACTGAGAGTGAGGGTGAGAGACAGTAATTTATAAGAACTGATCCTGGATCTGTCATCTACTCTCTGAGTGGTTTTAACACTGAATTCTGCCGCAATTTCCTCTTCTTAATGAGCCAGTGAGGATGAATCACTTAATGTTTGAACATATCTTTTAAAATGTTACAGGCTGTTCTTTGTCGACTTTCATTAAGCTTTTATTTTAATCTAAGAAGACCAGTCAAACACAAAAGACATGCAAAGTACTTCATATTTTGGCAAAGCCTGTTTAGAATACTGTACATGGATAAAAGGAAAGAGAGAAAAAGAGAAAACTGGATCAAAGTGCATTTAAGTGCATTCTCTGAGCTCATGTCTCCTGGTATGACTGACCTGAAATACCTAATGCTGAAGCTTCTTGCAGAGAATCTGATCCTGCGTCTTGAACAAGGTGCAGCACAGACTGGGTAGGAATTTGTAGTTTTGCTGGAGGTGAACTTCCTGTCATAATGGATGTGTTCAATAAGCTCTGGTTATTGAATTTAAACACAGAGTCTCGGTTCTTAGAGCAATTCAGGGAGTTTTGAACACTGAGACCCAGCAAATGCCATTTTTGACCTCTTAATAAATTATAAATACATGACTCAGGGGCTCAGAGCATGGATGCATAGCTTTTCCTCTCTCTTGAAAACAGGGAAGCAGACTCGGGGAAGGGACACTCAGCTGGGCAGAATTGTTCTTTGTTACTTTCTTCCTCTGTAGTTTCTTTTATTGCCTTTAGACATGCTGTAAACAAACACCAATCTCTCTCATCTGTCACATTAACTCACAGGCTGCTCAGCAGTCCTCAAAGCCTCACAAAGGTCATAACATTTCTTTAATCATATCTAGCTTACTTTTCCTGTGACTGCCCAGTTTCCATGCTGTTGTCTTGAAAATAAAGTATGTGATATTAACCTTTGGGTATTTGATTTGTTGGTATTGCCAAGGGGAAGTTGAAAGCAGACAAGATCACAGTTTGTTGTTTGTATGTGTTGTTCTGAATTTATGTTGTATTTAATTAATCCCATGCTTCATGTCATCCGTTAGTCACCTGAAAAGGCCAGAATTACTTTGACTTTGCAAGGCAGGTGGTTGGGGGACAGGGCTTTTGTCTGAAGTTTCAGAGCTTAATCACATCTTGGGAAATGATGATGCTCCTTGTTGCACTGACAAACAGTGCTTGGGTACTTCCCACTAAAACTCAAGAATGGGCTGGATATGTTTGAAGTCAGGACACGTTTTCCTAATGCCTTGTTGTTGGAGACCTCTATATGAAAGGGAAAGGTTTGTTTTCTTTATAACGTGAAATGTAGATCTCAAAGGACCCACGTAGGCATTTTATGTAGCCTAGGTCTCGCTGATGCCTCTAGTCTTTCTTTGTCTGACACTATGAGTTTCATATGCTTTACTGTCTTTTGTATGGAGAGTTTTAATTTTTTTCTCAGAGTATTTTGTAGCTTTGCACTGTTCCTGGCTAGGAGGTGGCAAAGGAGGATTTTTCTGGAGTACAGTCTTGCTAAGCCTGAGGCTACAGGGTGCAGGGATTGGTGGATTTTGCTGACCTTCCAGTCCTACACTGTTAGATGTTCATCTTCTGAAAAGGAAAAACTACTTTTATGCACATACTGTTTTCAGACTAAAACCAAAGGAACACTGTATTTCCAAGTATAAAGGCTGTGATCTCGGAGGTCAAACTTTCTTTATTTCACTGCATACTCAAAGGTTGAATGAAACCAACTTTCTGTTAGATCTGTGCTTCTCAAGTGTTTCTTTCCTCCATTAACTTCTCTGTCTCGGCACACTTGTTTGATTTGTCCAGTGATTTGTCTTCTCTCTACTGCCTTCACTTGCCTGAGTCTGGTTCTCACTCAGTTAAACCATTTGTCTTCACCTTCTTAGTCTCATTCTCAAAGAGTTGGTAGTCTTTTCTAAAGTTTGGCTTCTACCGAAGTCCTCTTATATCGAGTAGAAAGAAGCCTCTCTAGGGGTCGTGTCCTCTGGGATCCTTAGGTGTCTAAGGTAAGTTTTACACCCATCATTCATAGTCTCTGTTTACTGATTTTTCTCCCTAGAGTAAAAACTGACAAGCTTTCACTCAGACATTTATCTTTAGACGCCTAAAATTTAAGTGAGATGATCTTCACATTATTATTTATAGCTTCTTTATAGATTCTCTAAACCCTGTTCTTTTTTCCATCTTTTCCCAGTACCTTCTCCAGTAATATTGTCACATTTTATTATGCTATTCTCTATGTCCCCTTTAGATTTATGCATAAGTACTTCATCAACCTTTAAATCTCCTGGTATCTCCATAAACATATGTTTGTTCCCCTTCTTCCCTCCTTGAAGTTCCCTTAGCTTTCCTCTATTTTAAATTTGCTTCTCAAAATATTGTATTCTCCCATATGAGTTCTCCACAATAATTTTCACTTAATTTCTTTACTAGCTGATCTGCAGAAGAAAATAAGAGCTGAGAGGTAGAGGTGTCTTGGATGATGTCTTCTTTCTTGCTTTCGCGCCAGCTAAAACAGGATCAAGGAGTACTCAGCCTGTTTTCACTGCTGTGCTCTCCTTGTTTTTTCCCCTCCCCAGCATCCTCAGAACCCAGTTCCATTGACTTTCTTCCTGCAGAAGCCAGGTGGTTGGATGCCCTGAAAGGAAAAGCCATGGAGCTAAACTCTTGAAGAGCAGATGTGTGTATTGACCTGCAGTAATAGCCTAAAACCTCTAGAAATCCTTTCCCTTTACTCAGAAACAGCTCTTTCACACTATGGTCGTTAACATTTGCTTCCTGCAGTGGCCTATTATTGTTTAAAGTCTCTGACACATAAAACCAAAGTCTTTCTTTGGGAGGGAGTAAGCAGGGGAAAAATATACATTCCATTGAGAAAGTCTGGTCTATTACCATATGTTTTTACTCAGCAGCTTATTTTCCTGACTTTGAACGCCGTTGTTGCAGCAGCAGCACCTGCCTCTCCCAGACTTCCCATGAACACTCTTACTCATCTCTGCCTCACCCCCACCTCCATCTCAGACACCCTTTGCTTGCTAATGGAGAATCAAGCAGGAGGTGAAGTGTTTCCTTCTTGTTTCTCATCTCCCTTACATGCATTTTACTTGTACAAAACTCTCACATTGTTTGAACAGAGGAGGAACAGGTCCTTATGAAGGCATCAAATCTTAAACAAGATTCTTCACTAAATTCACCAGGTTCATGGTGCCCCATGCGCCATCTGAGATGAGGGTTGTAGTCCTCTAATCGTAACACACTTCTTTTATCGATGTGGTCAATAAATGAATGATATGAAGGGTCAAGGTTTACAAACTACTGAACTCTGTTCTTGTATGCTATTGTTCTCTTACTTGCTTTTCCCCTTGAAAAGTAATTGCTTTGAGCACCAGAAGTGATTATAGAAAATGACACCTTTAAAACCAGCCTCAGGATCTCGTTCTGATGAAAAACTCAGCCTGTAAAATGTTGTATGCCTCACCCAGCAATTATGCTGTTGTAGCTAATTTCAGAAAGCATAAATTGCCCATTATTTCTGAAGAGGACTGGGGTTTTTCACCAGTGGTACTGAAAGTGGGTGCTTTTCCAACACATTTTTATGTGGCTTCCACAGAGTTGTACAAATAAGAAATAAAATATTTCTTTCTATTTCTCACCTTTTTTTAATTTAAAACATAATTATTTTATGGTAAAATTTGTTGATGAACAAAGTTTAGTAAACCATTGGAACCTCCTAAAATATAGATTTTAATTTTTCTGTATTAAAAATATTTCATTATGAAGGGGTAATTGTAACATAGTATAATTGCAGATCAGGCAATTCAATCCACAATAAAATATTTTAATGTGTTAAACAATTTTTTTTTCTTGTCAATACCACCACGTAGCATGGGTATGGTCCTCTGTGGCAACTTATTACTGAATGTTGTCTCTCATAAAGCAATATATTCTTACTTCTGCTTGAATTTTTGGGGTGTAGTTCATGAAATACCTCGTTTTGCTGAAAAATCCTGTATTGGAGAATAGCTGCATAAACCACTTGAATTGCAGTCCACGAGAGCCTGTAGCAATTTGGGAACAGCACAGGTGTTTCTTGAAGTGATCCCAAATGGAACATGTACAGTTCAGGTGAACTAAAATGAATGTTATGATTTAACGAATAATGAAGTATTTCATTTTGGTAGATAATTTTAGAGCAATATTTTCCACCATTTCTACATCCTAGCTTTTTCCATAGCTGCTCCTTTCATGGAAGAATTTAGTATTTGACTTTTCACCCAAGTCTGAATTTTGTACTTCATAGAAATTCCAATTCTTAACTGGTCATAGAAATCAGTAACCTCCCGTGCATATTTCAGAGGCAGGAAATATATTGAAAGCGCTATCTTTAGGAAAATGGTATGTGTAGCCCTCAATATGATCTATGGTTAATACAATGTCATTTTAAGAAACTTGATTAGATTATGCAAAAGAAGTTCCCTTAAATTATTAAAACCAACATAATAGATTTTGGATAAAGAAACCGTGGTGCAGTACTGAAATACATAGTATTCTGCCCTCGTCCATGCCAATGTAAGGACATAGAGAAGAGAGAATTTCTCTTACGCTTTTCCACATGCTGCTCCTGTTTGTACTGCTCTAGGGTGGCAGTGGCCGTCTCACAGAGACTCACTGTGTTCCACAGGGAAATGGGCCAGATTCAGGATGCCCTGGTGTATCTTCCACCACAGGCACTAAGAAACCACAAAGCAAGCTGATTCCATTCATCACTGTTTGCTTCTTGGACCCCAGCTGAGGAGGTCTGACCTCAGAGCTTGTGGCAAAGCAGGAATTTGAGAGCGTGGTAGATTATTTGCTAGATATGCTGATCTAGATAAGAGGCACCATTGAGTCTTTCTAGATGAAACTAGAATAGTTGTGATGACATTTGTTTTACTGTGCGAAGTGGTCGGTCTGTCTTTCGTGGAATATTAAAGGGAGAAGACAGTGTCAATTTTCAAAGCAGGTCTATTTGGACAGCAGTCAGATCCAAACTACTAGGAAAACAATAAAATTGAATTGCAGCTAACTGTAAGGGACCATTCTCTTAACACTGGAAAAAAAAGCAGTGTCTGAAATGTAATTGTGAATAGGAAATTCTTGGATGACTGAATATCTGAACAGTTGAGCACAATGTGAGCAAATAACTTTGTGTTCCGCAAGCCAAAGCCTGATTTTGTTTTAAAACAGAGTGCAATGATTGTTCAAGACTTTCAGCTGTCTTCATGTGACAGGCCAGGTGTGCATATGCTCATTCATGTATGGCATTTTGCATTTCCTACATAATTGTTGAGATCATCCCATTTGTTGGATCTGTAACTCAATACTCCAACATAAAAGAAGGGGAGTCTCGGGGGGGAGTGGGGGAACTGAAAGAAGTGTATTCCTCTCTTCATAAAAACAAACCTACCTAAGCTCAGTAGGGTTTCCTTAGCAAGCATTATTAGGAACTGACTGATCAGCAATACTACCCACTTACATCTGGCATTGAATTTCCCAAAGATATAGCTTTTTCATTATCTTAGGGAGAAAAAAACCACCCTGTATGCTTATAGGGTAAATCCTGCTCCTTTAGTGCACTGTTAAATTGTTCAATATATAATCTTTTCTGTCAGCACTCTACACTGCAGCATTGGATGCTATGGATCTAAAAAGTAAGTGCCTGAACCAGAACAACAGAGAAGTGTAACAGATACTTTCAAATGTACCCAATGCCTTACAGAGTAATTCAGTTTTCAGTTAATATGTAGCAGAAAAGTACAGATGCACAAAACATGACTAGAATTGCATGTACTTCAATCCCCATGAAATCCAGAAGAATGCTGGCTGACAGCAGATGAAATCTGATTTATGACGTAAGGTGTATTAAACAGTTGCTTTCAGAAGTTGGGGGGACAATGATTCCTGATTATAGAAAGAAGCAACAAAACGCCTGCCACTTTTCTCCCAGTTCCCTTATGGAAAAGGGAAGAGTCAGGCAGAACCCGTGAAAAGTGACAGCTCGTGTGAAGTCTAATCCTGCTGCTTTACCACTGAGGATAATTTTAATTTCCAACTGCCAATGGCATTTACTATTCTGTACATGAAATTGCCCTTAGCTGGTATTTTTTGACTGCTGATGAGCTTTATTCAATTACTTCCTGGGTACTCCCACCTCCTTTTGACTGCTGGGGGCACTGGGGACACTGCAGCTGTTAAAAACGGCTCCTCAAAACATAAATGCAGGGATGTGAGTACTGGTTCCCCTGCACTGCTTGAAGTCAACTTCTAGCTAGGTTGGTTACCTGGGAAACAGCTGTCAGCACAGTGGAAAGGAATCTATTTAGTGTGGTGGATAGGTGACGGTTTTCAAAAAAAAAAAAGAGAAACAGGAGAAAACCCCACCACTGCTCCATAATTTAGGTTTTTAAGTGCCTCATGAAAGAAATAGGAGATAGGGTATTCTTTTTAAGTTTGTTAAGAATACGTTATTCCCTGAACTAAATAGTCTGGAACTGCAGAAATGTTTAATTACTGGGAAGAGTATTTGTATAAGGGATTTAAATTTCAGTAGTAGCTCAAATTTTGTTTGTAACAACAATACTAAAAATAACATTTTTTTTATTTGCAAGTTATTTTCAATTAGTATGCTGCAAAGATACCATAATGGAGAATAGTTAGTTGAGTTGTTGGCATTTTTTATCTTCAGGATTCTTCCAGAAGCACTAGTCTTTAGATCAGTCCTCCACTGAAGTTAAATATTGTTGAATTTTTCAGATAGTGTTTCCTGCACCTGCAGCAGAGACAGGTTAAGAATAGCTTTTCCAAAGTTGTGAGAGTTAAGAATTCCTGGCTTCTGTGCTGTGCTCAGATTCACTGACCCATGTCATAGCTCAAAGACAAAAGCAGAAGAGACATTGAAATGAAAATTCTGGGTGTCTTGGCACCACTTATGCATTTCTGATGGCCTAATGATAACAGCACCATCAAAGCTCAAGTTGTTACCTGTATTGTTGTGCAGTTTCCCTCTTT
Source organism: Pachycephala philippinensis (assembly GCA_013397055.1). Lineage (NCBI taxonomy): Eukaryota > Metazoa > Chordata > Aves > Passeriformes > Pachycephala > Pachycephala philippinensis. The sequence goes on along the minus strand of VWZT01005321.1, from coordinate 584,931 downwards.
TTAGAGGGGGTTTCATGCTGCTGTTTTGGCAGATGATAACCACATCCCTTTAAACTATAAAAAGTACATGCCTATCTATCTCCTTTGTTCATAAATTTTTGCTTTATTTGTTAATGTTTCAATTTGAGAAGGACTCTGAGCATCTCACCACTGATTTGTCTTCCTCATGTGACCAAGTGGATTTCCAGGCTCTCATTGCAGAGTGCCCAACGCCAGGCACCCACGAGAGCCGCTCGCTCACCCTCCCCTGCCACAGCTGGGCAGAGGAGGGGGGAAAAAAAAAATTAATTAATGAACACTTCATGAGTTAGATAAGGACCAGGAGTAACACTTCAAGGGCGAAACAGCCTCAATTTAAGTTGTGAAGTGAATTTTTTACTAACAGAATCAGAGGAGGATATTGAGAAGTAAAAAACGCCTTTCGAACGCCTTCCCCCCCAAGGCCCTCCCTCCTTTCCACCGGCAGCATGGGGAGAAAGGGCGGGGGGTTTTGGTCAGTCCATCACCAAGATTTCCTTGCACTGCTCAGGGAGAGGAGTCCTTCCCCTGCGAGGCCGTGGGGTCCCTTCCACGGGAGACAGTTCTCCATGGATTTCTCTAGCGTGGGTCACAAGCAGCAGCCAAACTGCACCTGCTGCAGCGTGAGTCCCTCCCACGGGCAGACAGTCCTCCCAAAACTGCTGCGACGTGGGTCTCTCCTTCCACGGGGTGCAGTCCTCCAAGGCCAGGCTGCTCCAGCCTGGAAGCAAGGGCCCTCTCTCTCCACCGGGTCTCCCACTGGATCCCAGCCTCCTCCAGGCATCCACCCGCTCCGGCGTGAGCACCTCCCCCACGGGCTGCGGGTGGATCTCTGCGTTCCCCGTGGATCCCCACGGGCTGCGGGTGGATCTCTGCGTTCCCCGTGGGCCCAGGGGCTGCAGGGGCACAGCTGCTCCACCATGGTCTGCACCACGGCCTGCAGGGGAATCTCGGCTCCGGCGCCTGGAGCACCTCCTCCTCCTCCTTCTCCACTGACCTTGGTGTTTCCATGTTATTTTCCCTCACATGTTCTCACCTCCTTCTCTTCTCTGACTAGAATCCAAAATCTTGTGAATTTGTTTTGATTCTCTTCTTAAATATGTCATCACAGAGGCGTTTCCAGCCTCTCTCATTGGCCCAGTTCTGGCCAGCAGCACGTCCATCCTCAGAGCCATTGGCTCTGCCAGACATGGTGGAAAGCTTCCAGCAGCTTCCCCACAGGAGCCATCTTTGTGACCCCCCTGCTACCTAAAACCAGGCCGTGCCAAACCAATACAGATACTTTCTTAGGTTCCTCTTCTGCCTTACCCTGGTTTCCTTAAGGCTGCCTGAGGATCTAGATGCCTCTTGTGTTGATACACAGTGAGTGCAGGACGCCCTAGGGACCAATTTCCATTGAAAAAGCCAGACTCCTGCCTTTTCCTCTGCCCCATGTCACGTGTCCCTGACTGTAGTAGAGCTCACAGAGGGATAAGAGCACTGATCTTTCCTGTTTAAGAAAAGAATAGAAAAGAAAGAGGAAATAAAATTATTTTTCATTCACCTCCTTGACTGGGATAACTGTAATTTCTTAAGTGCTTTGTGGCTCAAAGGTTAGGACATGAACATTCTGTTTAGAAAGCAGAACTTCAACATCAGTTCAAACAAGGTGTGAAACACACTGCAGTTGTCTTACACAGTTTTGAGAATCTTAGCCTAAAAAAGTCATGCGGTTATTTTATAGTAATAATCTCCCTGTCACTTAATTTAATCCTTAATTTAATATAAAGCAACATATCTGTACCCCCATACCTAATGAAATTCTGATCTTTTTTCAGGATTTTCTTTTCAAAAACTCCATTTAGTCTAGCCACTTAGTCCATCAGCTGGAAGATTATCATCTCAATTACCCATGTATCCTTGTCCGATATCTAATATTTCTCAAGCTTCCAATATCCTACAAAAACATATCAAATACCATTAGTTGGGAACACCACTGCTTCATAATGCTCAGTTACCATTGCTAGTCTTGCTGATCAATATCCTTAAAACCACAATCCTTAGCTTACGTTAAATATAATTGTCCTATAGGAAAGATAGAAAGTAAGGAAAAATATCCTGGAAGCTATTTGAAGGCAACTAGCTGGGAGCAGATGATGAGAGGAAATTATGCTAGATGAACACAGCTTGTTCCATGAGTTCATACTTTATGGTTCCAGAAATAAAGATACTTGTCCCAAACACCATGTATATGGTTTTACTTTTCGATCTTTTTTTAAGCAATCTCATGACAACATTATTGCCTCCTTTATCCTTTGTGTGGTTAACAATTAAGCCCACCTAAAGGAACCAGGCCTAGGCTGTATTTGTTCCTGCAGAAGGAGAAGCCAAATTAAGCACAAGAGGTGTCTATGAATAAAATGACATGGCATGAAAAGGTTCCTCCTCAGAAAAGGAAAATTTCACATGATTATAAGCGTACATTTATGTTAATTAAGGACACATCTAGGGTTGGAAGGCTTGAGAAATTGATATTGCTGTACAGAATATATATGATCACTCCTAAGTATGTTGTGCCTGTAACTGCATATTACTATATGCTCCACACTATACTTAGCAAGTCTGTCTGTCAGAAAGCTCTAATTGCTTTATGTGTGAGAACATTAAGCTGCAATAAATTTATATACACAGCTGTTCCATTACTGTGGAACAAGTTTTATCTCCTAATAAATTGATGTTTCTTTTTAGTGTCAACTCAAACCAAAATTTACACCCGAGAAGGTGAACCTTAACATCACATAATTAGTTCAGTGACACCAGTGGTAATAGAGGGTATACACTGTACATCTCTTAAACATATTGATGGAAAAAAGTTTTGACTTCTGTTAATTGTTTCTTGAAAGCTTAATTGTGATTAAGAGCAGCTTTAATTGGAAAAGGAAAAAGAATCACGACCTTTAAACATACACTGCAAATACCACGTCTGCATTTACAAGGAGTTGCACCATAACGGGAAAAAATGAAAAGCCTTCTTTAAAATAAGGCAGGGGGAAAAAAAGGCATTGTGGTTCTGTGTGGAGTCACATTTAGGTTAATGGAACAGAAGCTTAGACTGCCCTGGACTTTTGATTAATATTTAATTAATCTTTTGTAGAAGAATCTGATTTGAATTAAACTGGGTACTAATAAAGGAACCAATTCACCAAAGAGTTCACATAAATTTGACCTGCCATTATGAGAATTTAAATTAAAATGGCCAAAGTTTTGTTTTCTGCTCATTTTATGCCTGGTCCACATCAAGTGCAAGTAATTTACTAGGAGTGATGAAACTGGAAAAATGCAACCTGAATTCGTCGCTAGTAATAGAGCCATAGCTGCAATATGACATGCCATTTGGTTTGTTTTAAATAAGTACCATGAGCTAAAGAATTGTATTGTCTCAATCCCAGCTTTTACAGCCCTGCAAAAGAAGCATTTGGCTGTACACAAGAAAGGGAAATATCGTTTGATTAAAAAAATGCCCAGAGTGGTTTCTGGGAGTTGCTTATACTTCTACATTGTCTCTTAATCAGAGTGGCAGTAAAAATGATGCAAATGAAGTCAATTCCCCGGGTGCTGTGACTTCCTTGACCTCCCTTCCCGTGTGTGTAGGGGTGGCTGGAGGAACTATTGCCTACTGTGAAGAGAGGGAGGGATTGAACTGTCTCATGAAGGATTCTCCTTTTTAATGATCATGATGGATTGTAAAAAGCATCTACTCAACCTCAATATAGGAAAAATGAGTTTGTAGTTACCTCACATTTTTTTCTGCCAACTCTTTTCATAGTCACGGTGATACCATCACCAGCGTGTGTGCTTATCAGCTCCTGACCTAGTGAGCAACTTTGACGTGACCCTCTCCATTAGTTTGGATGATATCTAAATCCCACTGAATTTCTTCAAGTATCATTCCTAAAGTGATTGTTCTCATTCAGGTACTGGGACTTTAGCAGCCTGCTCTAATATCTAATTCATCTGGTTTTAGGTGTCTCCAGGGTAGTCCTGTACAACTTGGCTCCTTTTGCAGTCAGTCAGTCACTGACCTGAGCCCTCACTGCATGCCTTTTTTCTGGGGAAAAGGAACATTTCACAAATGTGTGTGCCTCCATTGTGCAAGAGCAAATCTGTTCTTAAACTGTGAAATCTTTGGCTAAAGACTGGTTGTAGGCAGTCTGTGCAGTGTCTGCTGCAGATAGAATCCTGCTATTTGAGTAGTGCTTAATGATGCAGAAATCTGGCAAAAATAATAAAAAGTAAATAGCAAAAGTGCAGCAAAATCATATCTTTGTGGGTCCTGCTTACTAAGGATATTTATCATTCTTTCCTTACATAACCTCTAATTCCTGGTTTTGGTTTCCCTGGAAAGCAAATTACTGTGTAGCTCAAATGGGAAAATTCATGGGAACTGAACTTAATCTGAGTTTCTAATAGAAACATGAACTGCTCTCTGGAAGCCATGTCTTGCCTTAGTTCTTTTTGAAAATTCCAATAGTTACTCATGGATTTTCTCTTACATTTGTTGGGAAGAAGCAATTTGTAAAGAAGGCTGGTGCTTACACAAGTAATGTGCAAGGTCTGGTACTGCTTCCCTCTTTATAGGATCATGGCAGTCACACATGACAAAAAAATAGTGTGACCTGTTACAATATAACCCTTGAATTACATAGTCAGTACTACACTATGAGCCTATTTCAGAGATCAATCTTAAATACCAGCGCAGTTTCGTGCTGATGTTTCATTAGTCTGTCACTTAACAGCTCATTGCATTAATAAGGCTCATTGTATTGAAAAAGATTTTTTAAAAATTAATTGCAATTCTTATTTTTTAAGATAATTGAAGAAGCCGCACTGAGCTCTAAATTTGAGTTAGAAAAAATGTGGTAGAAGAAATAGTTTTAATAACTTTTAGAAGCAAATATATTTGTTAAAATTAACATAGTCATATATATGTGCCTCAGACATTTCAACCTACTAGGATTTTGGCTAGTGAAGAATGGTCAATGCCAGTAGAAACAAGTCTATAATTTGCATTAAATGGAACTGGCTGTGCAGTATTGCTTATGGTAATAGCTGCAGTTACTTGCTTGTAATATTTCATCTTGTCCTCTGAGAGCATGAAAGAGCATTTTGTAGGTGTGTATCAAATTCTTCAGGTCAGCTGGGTTCATAGTTATGTAGGCTCACAGTTCTGTAGCTTAATTTTCTTCTGCTGGCAGAAGTTCTCCTTTGCTGGAAATACCCGAAGGAAACTTAAAAAAAGATGCAGAGAACATTGGAATGTCAGGGTACAACTTAGCCTTCTGTCACTTCTTTAATAAGTATACATTTTCTAGTGTTGTAACAATTAATTCCTTCTATTAGAGAGTGGCTGTGTATGAACTATAGGTGGCCTGATTAGCTGTTTCCCTGGAATATAAATTGTTGCCATCAGTTGTTTGAAAAATTCTGTTTTTTATCTCGATGTTAGTCTGTCATCCCATCAATGCCTTCAGAGTCGTAATCCTGAAATAACATAGGAAGGAAGGAAAATATCTTAAATAATGAGTTGCAATGGCAATTTTTTTTTTGTTTGGAGGGTTGTTTTTCATAGATATTTGTTTACTGTATAGATCAAATGCTTAGTGTGTCCTTTGACAAGTGCAGTCCATTAAATGCTTTATTCATGAACTGGGATCAAGGGATTGTCTCAGTTCTAGCCTGCTCTCTGAAATAAGATAATACAAGCAATTTCTGTTAAGTATTATGGTTTAGGAGAGTGCGAGGAAAAGAAAAAATTCTTTAATCTCTTTGATCAGATTTGAATGGCAGAAAAATCTTATGCATTAATGCTTAAAATTAGAGATTTTATCAGCAATCGTTTTAGTAAGTAGAACTTGAGCTGCTGTGCTGAATAAATATATTTCTTAGTACATGTAATGTGTTGATTTCCCTGGAGTTGCTCTGTAATTCACTGTAGAGAAAGAATGAAGAAATAGTAAATAACAAAAAGAAGAAACTGAGTGATATAGCTGTAAGTGGACATGTTCCAGTTGGTATGATGTGCATCTTTCTGGCAGCCAGGGATAGATTACCAGATCATTTCTATAGCAGATTGTTTCAGAATCAATCCCTGAATTTCATACTGGTAACAAGAAGCTTAGAGCTGAAAATTATTCATTATTTCTTCCCCCAAAGCCTTGGTTAGATCTTCACATGTCCATAAATTCTCAAAGCTCGGTTGGGTTCAATGGGTTTAGACAGGTTTGCACCAGTTAGAGCTCAAGCCCAGAGATGCATTTTAGAGCTCTGTACAGGAACTGGCATTGCTGTTCTTTAGTTAGAATCACATATGTGGCAATTTCCATTTCAGTGAAGCTTGCGAATTAGAAATCTCACTTTTTTAATAGCGTTCAGGAAATATTTTCTGGTTTCTATACAGGGACCCATGAAGCGAGTGCACGTCAGACGCTCCAACGGCAGCAGAAGGTTCTGGTTTACAGCAGCGTTTTTGCTGCTGGGCCTCCTGCCTCAAGTGTCTGAAATAGAATTACAGTACAATTTATTACATTTATTATCATGCTGTAGAAGAAAAGGCATTTTCATGTTTTATGATCTGAGGCCCTGTACCATGTGACTAATCTGTTATATTTTGGGATATCTGGCCAGTGCAAGTTTGAGCAGCAGTAATGTGTGCTACACAGTCATGTTTAACATCTGCAAAACTCTTTTTTAGCACTTGCCACTTGGACTAAAATCTTTCTGATTAAAGATGTCAGAAAAAAAGGAGTATCTTAGAAATCCAACTAGATAATGATGACAAAATAAAGTGATATCAGTTTGGATATATTTTAACATGATGTCAAAACACATTGTCATCAAAATCCCCAGAGACACCATTATGGTGTCAAAATGAAACGTTATCAACCTAAGACTACAAGAATAACAACGAGAAATAATACTATTGTAGCTTCGTAATGTACTGCCAATATCACGCAAAATAAATTTGATGTACTAAGTGGAATGGCTTATTAAATATGTTTCATTTCTTCCTGTTTACTGAAAAGCATATGGCAATTATGTTACCCAAGAAAACCTTATAGCATTTGCGTAGCATTTGCTGAAAGAGTGTAGAAGTTGTGATACAAATTAGCCATACTGATGAGACCTTGATCACAAAAACTGTTGTGTTGCAGACCTTGGCTTATCTCAGGCATGTCTATACACTTCTATATGCTTAACAAACTTAAAATTTAGGGCTTTTTTTCCATAAGAGAAAGAACCCTTAAAATTATACTAAAGTAAGTGAGATCTGTTTATTGTATGAACTTTATAAAGGGCTTTAACAAAGGCTCTTGCCCATCTGTGGTTATATGAATACAAATGCAGAGAGGCTGAGGGACTTAGTTTTATTCTAATGAGTTTTTCTGCCAGAAGATTAAAGTGTTGGGTTATACTGCTATGGCAGTTGACCATCACCTCCTACCAAGCATTCCTAGTACTAGATTTCTTAGGATGATTCGTTTTCCACCTACCTTGAGCACAACTTAGCCATCTAGAGTGGATTCATCTGCCATAATATAATTGTCTAAAACTATCCTGAGCTCATCCCTCTACTCTTGTCGATGAAAAAAGTAATGAGCTCTTGAGAGTAATAATTGCATCCAAAGACAAGTACTGTGATTGCCCTCTGAAATAACTTTTTTCTCTGTATTTCACTTAGAAAGGGTCTAGGTGAGTAGTTTGAACTACATACTTGCCTTTTAAATGATTACAGTTGGTTTCAAAACTCACATCTTACCTTCTGGTAAATAAATTAGCTTTTCTATAGCCTTTATCAGGCTAATAGTCTTGGCAAAATATTGAAGTGGTGCTACAAGTAAACGGCATATTTTTTTCTGCAGTAAGATAAATACACGCTTTTGGATTTCTGAAATCTGCACTTGGATTGAGACTAAACAGCCCAGTGGCAGGAAATATTAGAATTCAGGATTTCTAACCCAGTGTTTCAAAGCATAGCAAAACCCTCAGCAATTACTGAGCATCGTACACAATACATCTGAAAAAGAATTCCCGAGGAAAAGACATTTTTAGCATTCCCAAGACGAAAAATAAGTGAAATAACTTGAAAATATCTTAAGTAGTAAAAATTGAATTCCACCTAACTCACTAAAGAACCAAGTGAATTTTTGGATAAAAGGTAATTTCTGGTTTTGTCTGTCCTTATCTGGAATTGATTTTTTTTTTTTAAATACAATTGTAATTTTACAGCAATTTCTAGTTTTAAAGTTAATCAAGACTGTGTGGTGGCAAACCATGCTTAAAACATCTATTTGCTAAAATCTTCATCTTTAACGTACAATGCTGAAAGGATTTATCCAGAAATCATTTGTTTTGCAAAATATAATACTGAGATTTGTTTCTACTCTCCATATGCATATAATATTTAATTAAAAAGTCTTAATTAGTTTTTATGCTAATCAGTGTAAATCTTAGTGATAAACTTCATAAGAAGGCAGCAGTCGGGTGAATTTAGGCATCAGTTCAAGTAATCAATCTTAGCTTTGATTTTATTTTTTTCTTGGTTGAGTCATCTTGTGTGCACAGGCACTGAATGATGAAATGCTTAACAGTAAGTTCAGATTTAAAGTTTAATTTCGAGATTGCAAGTTATCTAATTTGAAAAATAAAACAATTTTCACACATTTTTCTGTGTTTTATATAGAACTTCTGATCTACTCCTATCAGAGGAAGTCTCCTCAAGTTTCAGATTTTGGAGCCTGTGTCAAACTTTCACCTAGATTTGGTATCCTTAGGCCAAGTCATTTTTGTTTGTTTTTAATGGAAAACTTCTCATTCTGCAGTTTGAAATTAGCCCATAGTTAGAGTAAGATATAATGTAAAATAAATCAAAATATTATTTGGAGATTTATAATGCAATAGCCCCTCTGTCAAAGTACAGAAATAATTATACTATAACTATGTCAGAGGCTGGTAAGGACAGGGGAAGACACATGAACTTGGTGTAATGTATTGTCTTTTTTAATGTTCAGGCATTTTAAAGAGATGTCTTAGTCCATAGATCAGCATTTGTCTAGCAATGCATTGCTTAATATTGTAGTTTAATGAATACTTTAAAACAAGATGTCATTTTTATTAAGGGCAAGTGTTCACAACAGTCAAAAACATTCTGTTTTGTTTTGCTAGTTGCAACACCCTGGTACCTATTTACTAAGTGTTTTCTGTGATTAAAGGGAAATAAACAACATAAAATATTTTTCAGGGAACATTTCACAAATATATCAATGCATTAAGCAAGATCTAAATACTTTTAAAGTGAGGTTTTGCATTGAAACAGAGCTAAATTTCACCATTTACACTACATTTGTAAATGGTGCATTATTTAAATAATCTTTTTTTTTCCAAATCTTTTTTCAAATTTGGAAATTTGAAAAAATTGAATAACTTGAATATCACTCTTGGTGCGTCCTTCAAATCAAATAGTGCAATCAGGATCTTTTTTTTTTTTTCCTTAATGTTGCTAGACTCCTCCCATGAAAAGACACATGCTCTTTCTGCATTCCAGTGTTGGCTGGAGCTGGGCTCTGAGGCAGATTTTATAGTGTAAAGCACAGTGTCAGCACAGAGCAGGAGCTGAGTGGTGTAAGATGTGCTGGAGGGAGCTGGGCTGTACCCACGTCACAACTTTCACACCTCACAGGTGGTGCTGGCCACAGACAGATGTTCCTTTTTGCAAATCCTGCTGTGCTTTAAGAAGTGACTGCTCCCTTGCTGCTTGCTGCTGCCCCTCTGCTGAAGCTTTCTGCCCCCACGTCTCAAACAGAGAGATCAGAGGGAGCTCTCCCTAAACAGCTTCTAGCAAAGCAGCTGGATTAGCTGAAATGGGAACAAAGGCTGGCATGGCCTGAAGCCTACTAGGGATCTTCTGGATGATCCCTTCTGCTGGCACAGGAATGGCCAGCTAGGTCCAGGAGGGGATTTCTTCTCTGTGGTCTTTGTTAAATGTCTTTGTATTGCTGTGCCAAGCAACTCACATTGACACAGAATAGCCTGTGATGCCTAATTGTGGATGTTCATCAGACCTAACAGCACTGGAGCCATCACTGTCTGTTCCAGTTAGGATAGGAAGATTCTTAGGTCAGAGCCCATTTCTCCCCACCTGACTCTGAAGTAATTTTGTATTTCATCTAGAATCAAAACTGCAAATTTCTCCCTTGCTTGCTCACTAACATTTTTTTAATTTTCTTTTTTTTATGATTTATGAAATCTTTCGCTGTGTATTTCTCCTGTTTCTTTAACATTCTCATAAGAAATTCACAGTGAGATGCCTTATATTTTCTTTTAGGTTTTGTAGTATTTTCTTTTTTCTTTTCCTTTTTTTTATTTCTAACTGGGAAAATGCAATACCCTATGACAACGGCTGTAACAAGTTGTGTGTGGCTGAAAATTGGCTTGGCTTATATCTGCAAAATCTAACAGCTCTAAAGCAAGGCTTAGACTGTGTGATAACCCAGTAGCTGAGTATCTGTTTTCAGATGTTTACAGCAGACTCCTAAAATCTCTGCTTTTCCTTTTAGTAGAAGAATTCCACTGAAAAGTAAGACTGGATTTCAGTCTCCGGTGTGCAGGCTCTGACAGGCTAATAAGGAAGAGTGATGGTGGCAATAAAAAGGGTCTTGGGTGCATTCTTCGTATTTCACTGGTTGTAAAATGATGGCCCTGCTACAGAAGGGCCACAGAAGGACTCAAAGTGAAATCGAGTCTGGAAAGTTTGAAGAGACTGTTGTGGTGATGTGACCTCCCCATCAGCTCCACCTCTCCACATTGTTTATGGCCATCACATCAGCAGCGAGTGCTGAATTTAGAACATTTGAGGTTACCTTTTTAATCCAGAGAAGAGAGGTGTACCTTAGTAATTTTTAATTATTTAGTCTGTTGAAATTGTGTAAAATTATCATCTAAACACAATGTCAAAATTTGGAAATTAATTTTATTCACTGAAGAAAGCGAGCGCGTTTGGAGACTTATGTACCTCTACATGGTATTGCACTTGATGAACTTCCAGTGTGGAGGTAAACTGGAATGACATTAAAATTCCCAATGAGCTGAATTCACATGCATACATATTGACATAAATCCTAAAGTTTAAATCCTGTTTTGATGGAATTACTATGCTGAAGTGTGTAGGTATGTGTACAGGTAACATGTGATATTTTGCCTGTCACATTAAGCCAATCCCTGCATTTAAGTGTCTTTAAAATCTGCAGACTTTAAAGGATGTATAATGCTCTGTGTTCATTTAGCAAATATGAAATGGCAAGAGAGGATGATTTTTATAACCCTGTGAACAGTAGACTAAGCCAAAATTGAAAGAGATCTGGGGGAAAAAATGCGGATAGAATGTATACCCTTCAGCATGCAAGAAGCTGCCCTTGTTAGAAACTAACTTTGCATGCATAATTAATTTGAGCTGCACATTTCGTTCCTTACAACTAGAAGAGAAATTGAGTTCAGGTGTTTGGTGAACATATGGGGGATTTACTGTGAATTTATGACCTGTGGTTTGAGTGTAAAAACCCAAGATACTAGCTGATAAAACTTAATGAAGCTTGTGCAGAGAAACTATTTTTATTTGCAGTTTTGTAATTCATACATTTTTTGGTTTTTAACACCTCTCCACTACCTTTTTATGTCTTATTCCCAATAAATTCTTTGACACTTAAGAAAAACAAAAGTAGTGTGGAAAAAGGCTTTTTATGCCTCTTTCCAGGTTACAACCATGCTACAAGTACATTTGTAGTCTAACAAATTTGATCTCTTGCTCGGCTGATTTTTTTCTCAGACTGACCATAGCAATTCTGTAATCACGTAACAGCTCTTTTATACGGCACCGCCCATGGTTGCTCCTGTTTGTGTACCATGTCTGTATGTGTTAATATCCATGTGTTCATGAAAAATCTGTTCCCTGATGTGTCAGAAAAGGACCATATGTAGGGCACAATGGAAGGAGAGGACCAGCCAAATCGGTTACACTAACTTAAGCCTGAGGAGTGGCATTTCAATGTCAAAAAATAAACCACAGAACAAAATGACAGGAAAAGACCAACCTGCTCTGGCAAGCTGGTGGCAGGAAGGAAACGATACAAACTGTGCTGCTGCTCAGCCCTCATCACCCTGCGCTGTGTGGGCACAGTCATCTGTGTCACTGATGATTAACAAATCTGCTTAAAGTGAACAAACCAGCAGACTGTACATTGGGACGTGGTGTTAACTTTAAGGCTGGTAAAGGGCACACTTTCATTTTATTTTATGTCCATGACTTTTTGAAATAACTTGACAGTTTCTGCTTATTCATCCTCAAGGGCCATCTGAAACAGACAAATCCATCTGCTTGAGGTTAAGCACTGTGGTGAGAGGGTGTTCGAGTTCCAGTAAATGTAGCATAAGTTTTCATATTAGATTATCACCACTCTGCTTTCTGTTGGGCTGTTTCATCCTGCTCAAGTTATGGAGAAAGGGACCAATTTTGTAGAGGTTCAGTTAGTCCTGTACTTTGGTGAGGATGTGTGCCACCAACCATGGCATGGACACCAGAGCAAGGACATTGTCAATCCTCAGTGTGATGGAAATAAACTCGTTGCCTGCTCGTCTCTGTGTGTAAACAGACATAGATACAAATTCAGACCTTGCTTTTTGCTTTTTAATATGACAGAAGTAATCTGTTCAAATGGAAAGGAATTTATATCATACAAATGGGTGATAGTTATTTGCCAGCTTGAAGCAAATAAGAACCCATCTGTGTTTTATTACTGCTATCCAGAGATCTAAGCAGCCAGTCAGGCCAGCGAGGCCCCAGCAGCTCAATTGCGTGATAGAAGGTTTCAAGGTGTAAAGAACACTCTTTGTTTACTAACCTTTTGGTTATTCTAGTCAGGTTGCAACTGCCTGGTGGTGTTGTTAAGACCCTTTTCCATGCTTTTTCAGGCCAATAAATTTTTTTTCCAAAGCTTTAGTCGTCCCTGTTCAGTGGCATGTTTGTGTCTACTTTATCACACTGAAAATCTGACTGTTTTGAAAGGAATACAGCTCTGCACATCAGTGCATGACATCACACTGAGACATTGCTTAATGGTCTGAGACTCTGATGGCCATTGCTGCAACTGCTTGTTTCTGGAAATATGTGGCAGCCCTGGCCTATCTAAGCCTTGCTTACTGTTGCATTTTTAGTCTGTGCTGGTGGTGGTGTGTTTTGAAGCAGCACTCACAAAATAACTGATTGTGAAATGTGCCATCTGCAGATGAAAGGCAATGGGGTGCCAAGTAGAGCTGTGTAAAAGAAAGCACAGATGCTTTGCAACCCAAGTAAACTTTGGCCCTAAAAGCCTTTCCTTGAATTTTATTTCTTTTAAGAACATTTAATATTGAGAGCACTTTGACAGAGGAACATCACTGGTATCTGATGCTAGGAGGTGCTAATTGTCTTCTGTAAATTCACAGCCATCCTGTTGTTAAGTAGGCATAAGGGAAGGCTGTCTGGGCAAGCTGTGGTTACTGTAGAGAGTTGTAATTCCAGTTTTGCTAAAAATTTTAAAGCTAGCATAGGTCAAATCTTCAACAGACTTTGGATGGATTCCAAGTTAAACTCCTTCCCTCCTGCTTATAGTCCTCAATTCTTTGAGGTGGATTTGCCTTCAGGTTTTCAGTGTGTTTGAATGAAGGACTCAAACAAAACATGGCACATTTAATTGAACTTTTGAGGACTTGCACTGTACACCCACAAAGGGGAATTTAAGCAGCAAGAACATCTGCAGCCTGCATCCTAGTAGTCTGTTGATGTGACCCTACCTCTCTTGGGTCAATTCATGCGATAAGTCAAAATTCATTTTGCTTTAGACTGGCTAAGGACACTTCACACTGGGTATAATTTGTTTAGCTCCGTCCCAAGGGATAATGATGTGACTTACATAAGGATTTGTAGATAAAGCAGAACATCTTGGGACCTCAAAAGGAACAAAATTAGGTTTGCACTGTTGACTCCAAAATTTTATTTGTGTCAGTTTTCTCTTGTGATTATGATTTTTGCATTTCCCTCCTTCTGGAAGTACTAACTGGGAGTTGAATGAGATACCAGGTGGGTGTACCAAGTGTTCCCTGGGTGCAGAGGGAGTGCAGTGGGAGACATAAAAACCACCAAAAAAAGCACTGATGATAAGATTAACTGGATGAAGAGAGGCATCAAAAGAAAGAGGTGACAGCATGGCAGGACAGGACAGAGATGTGCAAGCCCTCAGTGTTGAGAAGGTTAAGGCAGCTATAATTTAACCTAGAGAGTCAGAACAAGGTTGAAATGAAAATGGAAACCAAAGGAGGCCAATATAAGATATAATCTAAGCCCTCAAATGATCTTTTAAGGAATGTGTCTTTAGTGCCTCCTTTGCTGTCTGCCTTTTCCTCTTCTAAATAAAAATATTTAATTTTTGTTATTATTATAAACCCACTGCCTTGATCTCACTTTCTGTTTCTTAGAGACTTTTTGAGCACAAAGAAATTTAAGTAGATACAGAAATGCCTTTTTCTAATTTTGCTCTTTCTTTTCTGTGAAATAGTCCTTTCTATAATTCACTTATTTTGCAGTTTTCTAAATTTGGGTCATGTCCCTTGCTTTTCAGACAAAATAGAAATATTGTTAAAAGATTTATCTTCTCTGCCGTTATCAAACCTTTAATAAGTTTAAATAACTTCTCTTAAATCAGCTTGACTTCTTTTTTCTTTTCTTTCTTTTTTTTTGTGTTGGGTTTTTGTTGGGTTTTTTTGGCATTAATATAAGTTCTTAGGTCTGGAGACAAGTTGATCATAAATCCCAGGATCCTCCTTGTCCTCTGTTATTCCTCTCTGCAGTGTGGAGAGTGTCAAGTTCATGCATTTGCTGTTTGGGAAAAGACACATTTTGTCTTCATGGCATGGGCACTATGCATTTTCTTGCTATTCCTCTGATAATGTAATTGTTTTAATGAATAACTATCACAAAATGTGCAGAAGTGCTCAGATCTGTAATAACGCTTCCAGTAGCCCATTTTGGGGCTGGTACAGAGTATCCTGTATAAGGCACAATGTTTGCTACAGTACTTTTGGGGTTCACCTTCTGTTTGCTATTGGATGAACTGCATCAGTGTCTCTTTTGCACTGTGATCCCTCAGAGTGTGAAACAACCTTGATTATGGAACACTGATTATTTACCCATCATTTTGAGTACTACGAGGTATCTATGGATGGCACTTTTCTAGTAATTTTTGCACAGATATTCAATGACTTTTCTCTTTCAAACATACATTCTTATACCTGAAATATTAATATTTACTATATTTTTGCTTCTTTAAGTGCAATTTATCATGCAGAAAACACTTGTCTGTGTAGAAAGTAGTGGACTACTTGTTCGTTGGATTAACAATACCAGTTTTAAAAATCAACAGACCATTTAAAAGTGTTTTGTATGTCTTGTATTGGATTGTGATGAATCCCTTTAAAATGTGAGGTGTATGGCAATGCATAGGAAAAAAACAAGTGGTTGTATAGTAAAGCTGGGCAGAATTTGACAATAAAGAATAAATTTACATAAAATAAAACTGCAAATGGAGATAAGCTGTTTCACAAAATGAAGTTGTATTAAGGAAATAAAATTAGCAACACACCTACAATGAAGTGGAAATTTCAAAAATACCAGTGTTTCATTTCCACCTGTTCTAAATTAAGCTTTCTTTTAATTGTACTTTTCAAAAGGGTAATTTGCAAGTAGAAGTTGACTTACCCTACCAATAAAGCATTTCGTAAAGCTCCCATTTGGGTTAAAAAAAAGCATGAAAGAAAACACTTCTCTAAATTCTTTCCTTTTCTTTGCCTTTGGTTTCAAATAAATTAACAAAAAATCAACCCAAACCACTTCAAAAATTAGCCTTTGCCAGAACCATACTAATTTTTCTGTCTGGCCAACAAAGCACTGATAAACACTATTTATTGGCACTGAAAAGAGTGGGAGATAATGTCTCAAACCTCCAATCCCCTGCACCTACCAGTCCCTAAAGACATGGAAAACAGTTACAAACGGACCCTAAAATTGTCTCTTTTCATATGAGAGAAGACACAGGATATAAATTCACTGTGTTTTATTGTACCCTGTGTCCAAGAAAAGAAACCGATAGAATTGCTTTCCATTGTCTCTCTGCAGATTTCTCTTTTGAACAAAACAAAGTAATAGCTGTCCATTCCTCATAAGCTCTTTTGAAATAAACAACGAAATACAGGGCACAAGAAGTCCACAAGAAGAGACTAAAATGCTTCTGGTTAGTCTTGATGTAACATATTTGTTTGTCAGGCTTTCTGTGATTCCCGCATTAACATCTTTGAAAGGGTGGGGTTGTAGGGTCAGGTAGGAGCTGCACAGCTGGAAAAATGTCAGCAAGATTAATAAATACCCACTTTCCCTCTGCCCCATGAAATAAGCCATTCCTGTGCATATTTCATTATGGTTTCACATACACCTGCACCGTGGAGCATGGATTACCAGGCATTGTGGAAAAATTGATGGGTTTGAAGGATCGAAGGTTCTGGGTGTGCTGGTTTGTATCAGTGCCTCCGGGACTGAGCCCTCCCCAGCCCACCAGTGTCTGTGGGGCCGAGTGAAGCCAGCTTTTGTCTGCTGCTTGGATCCATTCTGCCTATGGTCCTGTCAAATGGATGGCTTTTTACTGGTCCCCAAGCCTTTTAATGCTTTCAGACTGATCAATTTAAAAGACTTGTTAAAAACAGAAGTAAGGGATGACAGGCTCTTATTGATTGGGGAAAATAACCAAATTTTATATAGGTAGAGCCTTCAGACATTGTAATTAATTTGATGTGAATAAAGATCGGACAGTACAACAGTTTATTGATTGGGGAAAAGTGTCTTTCTTGTTTATTCAGTAGGAGAGATCATTAGGACTTTTAATTTCCCTTTATGTTAAGTCTGACACTAGTATATCTATTCCTCTTCATTCTCTAGGAGTGACATATACTGAAAAGGTGCCAACAACTTTTTAGAAATATCCTTATTTGTCTTGTTCTTGCAACATCTGAAGTTTCTTTATAAGACAAGCAGCATTAATAATCTTAAGAAACCTAAAGATCTTTGTACTAAATGCTTGTAAATTATTTTTAGGTCTGTAGTCCCTCACTGAAGTAGCAGTCCCAGTCACAGGTGGCAGTTCCCAAGTATATTGATCATTTCCATCCTTCCTCTTTTAGCAACAGATCGACCCCCAACAATCACGACCGGATACAGCGCCTGCGACAGGAGTTCCAGCAGGCAAAGCAGGACGAGGACGTGGAAGACAGGAGACGCACCTACAGTTTTGAGCAGCCGTGGGTAAGTGTGCAGGGCCTGTCAAACCTGGGAAGCTTGGCTGACTCCTGCTCTTCCTGGGCTGGTTGGGAGCAGACCGAAAGGGAGGCAGGGTCCTCTGCCTCCGCGCTTCTGCCCTTGCTGTGTTCCCCATTTTTGGTTCATTGATGTTTACTTCATTTCTAAACTTCAGCCATCTGTCCTGTGCAGATAGCGTTATTTGCTCTGTGTTTAGACCTTTGACTCTGTGAGTTACTGGTTGGATTTCTTTGTCTCAAAGGCAGTATCTATTGATCTGAAATTTTCAAGGAAAACCAGAATAAAATACATACTAACAGTAAATAATAGAAGATGTAACCTTGTAAATGGTATTTTCTCTGAAGCAACATTACTGTGTTTAGTTATTTTCTTAAAAGGTAGAGCTATGTCTTTCCACAGTAAGAGAGCCTGCTTTACAATAGTACCACTCTGACACTTACACTAGCTGAGACAGTTTGAGATATATGTTCTAATTGATCTTTTAAATCCTGTTCAAACTGATCTAGTGATGTGATACAATTATTTAAATCCATGTGCTTATCTTGATTAACATAATTGAATGAATTAGTGCTGCTTTTTAACCAATTACATATCCTATATTAGGATTCTTTAAATATGGGACAAAACCTGTAATTTTGTTGAAAATTCCATGATAAAGTGAACAACTTCCTTGTGTTCCCAAAAAAAGTGGGAACGGTATGATGACAAGAGAAGAATCTCTCATAGCTTCCTCTGAAGCGGGTGAGAGTGGTGAGTTATTGTTACTCAGCATTGCCATGCACATGAGACCGAGGTGAGAACAGCCAAAGAGTCACATCTCTGTGTACGAAGTCACTGAGAACAACAGTATCAGGATATAGGCTTCTCTTTTCCTGCATTAGAAAACATCTGACTTCCTCTGAAATTGAATAAAGAATATAAGCATTTCTTTTATGACCAGTTGCTTTCAATTTGAGGTGTGGAAGATAATGTGATAGCTCATCAGAGGGATAGTTTGGCCATTTGGGGTATATTGGGGCTGGGTGGAGTTGATACCTTCGGTTATCCCTATCAGCTACTGTTCAGTTTCCAAATGAGAGATTTGAGCAACATTCTTGGGAAAACTGTGTATGAGAAAAGCTTGCACTCTTGAAGACTTGGGAACGTAACTACTGAAGGTCATGGGCCAAATTGTTGTATATCTAAATGCCATAGCAACTTTAGTCAGTCAGCTTGGCTTTTATTATAGTTTCTTGTAATGAGTGAGAAGGGAATTATTTGGATGACAGACTGATTACCTTAGGAATGGAATAATTTCCTAAATTGTGGGTCAGAACACTGACCTTTCTATTTTCTCTTATTCAAACAAATGGTATCTCTATGTTTACTCCCCTTCTACAGATCATGCAAATGAGCTCAAAGTGACTAATTCAGCTTAATGTATTAATATTAATTCTGAAGCTTATTGTTGCTTTTGTGAGAGCTGCTCTGTTGTTAAATACATAGGTGACCAAATGTTTTATTTTAGATAAGTACTTTAAAAAAAAAGGTGCCCAAAGTCTATTTGACTTATAATTTTATTTTTCCATCATGTACTCCAGCCTTTCAAGATCACAATGCGTGGAAAGGATAAAGCAATGATCTCATCCATTTCAGCAGTTCACAGTTATTTCAGTATTAAAGAGCCATAACCCTCTCTCTTCAGGAGTGTGTTGTACTACTCTAATGTGTTAGTCTAAATTGATGGACTTTCTTAAGACAATCTCTCAAAACAGATCCAGATGTATTATTAAATACCAACATCACAAAAAGAATGCAAAATTGGTTTATAATACACATGTAGGAAAATACTTAGATACATTCATCAGTGTCTTTTCAGTCTTCTCCATCTGTGAGCTGTTGGTTCCAAACCACAGCAGTGCAAAGTGCACCTGTACATGGGCCATTGTTGAAAAGAATGTTTTCACTTGAGGGAGATGGGTTGTGCAGCTTATATAAACAAAAAACTTTGCATACAGGGAAGCCTCTGAGCCACAAGACAGCAGCCAACTCTGACCCGGTTTGGATAGAAAGAGAGGAAAAACCCGTCCTTGGAGAAGTGTGTGCTACGAGGTGATAAGTAGTTTGTGTTTCTCATTAACAAGCTGATGGGATGGTTGAGGATAGGGAACAAAGTGCTGACGTGATGTGGGACTGCTGGTTACTTTAAAGAAGTATAAATGAACATGAAGTTTGCAGTGTAAGTAATGGATGCTGATGGAAATCTGGCAGCTCTGAGGCTATCCAGAGGAGCTCAATGCCTCAGAAACCCACTAATATATTATCAAAATGGTCCTGTAAACCTCACCAACTCCAATTCCTCCCAGATTATTAATGGCCTGTGACACAGGAGTCCGGTTACCTGTGACAGATACCTTCAGTCTCCTCCCTGGGTTGGAGGCAGATCTCGTTCCATGGAGCACTACATCACGCTGGCTCTGTGTGGTACCCGTGGGTGCCTGGCCCACCCCTTTCTGCTGGTGCCTGTCAGGTGAAGGTCATTTCTCTGTCCATGAGCAATGCAACAGCGCTGGACTTTTTGACCTGCTGTATTTGTCCTGCCAGTAAACAAAGTACTTGACTGCCTGTGAATGTTCACACAGCATCAGGCAGCTTAACAGACACGAAAAGTGATAGTGCTGGAATGAGATGACACCGTCTATTAAGCAGCATAACATTTCTGCTCAAGGCCATTTGAATGACACGCTGTTAGGGTTTAAGTAACTGCCTAAGTGTTGCAACACAGAGCCATCTCTAAGATTCACTAGTTCTGCAGCTGAGTCAAAGCTTTATGGAAGAGATTTTTGCGTTTGTTTATTTTAAGATGACTTTTTCAGGCTTCATAGCGGTTTTTGTTTTCTTTTATATAGCGCTTTTTATTGTGCGTATTTCAAAAAGCAAGGTACAAGAGGCTTTCAAGGGCAATACTATAGGCCTGATGTTGCATGGAAAAAAAAATAAAAATAACATAAAATTTGATTAATCCATTTTAATCCTGCTGGTGTTAATTCCAGTCAAAGTTTGCAGAAATGTGTATCTGGGCATGTAGAATTGCATGGAATTACAGCGTGTCTGCTAATATTTAAGGCCCTTGCTGTTGCTGTGACATTTTTATACCAATGAGGATTCTTACGGGGCTGATTTTTCTGTTTGGTACCAAACTTGAGCCTCTGTTTTCTGTGCTTTTCTGGGTTGTGTTAGGTCTGCTGTTTAGCTTGTACCAGTTCCAGGCTTTGGGTGACTTTTGCTGTAATTTATTCCATATCTTGTATTTTTGCCTAGTCACATCTTGATTAACAGACACACCCCCCTGCTTCAACAACAAAACCACAGCTCTACAGCCCTAAATGCCGTGGGAGTGAACGATCCAATTTTAAAAACGAGCATTTAAAGTCCATGGAAAACACTGCAGCTGCTTGCCAGTCCTGCTTGTAGAAGCACATCAGTGGTCCAAAAAAGCCCACAAAGATGCTTGAGGGACAAAAGTTGGTGCTTTATTTCATCATATTCGATACAATAATTGGTACTGAAAATGGGAAGTGGCAAATTCCATTCACAAATACATTCATCTCCAGTCATCCTGGATCTATTTGAATGATGGGGAAAAAACTGGCATTGAGAGAGCAGCTGAGCAAACTGTAATGTAAATATTTAGGAGTCAAATAAGAAGATACTTTATTTTCTAAAGATAACACCTAACTAGGTCATAATATATACATTACCTGACTTTTCTGAGTGTAGCTTTAATTACATCCACAGATTTGTGAAACGTAAATAATTACATGATTTTCACAGAGGAAAGACTTCGTGAGTCCTAATAATATATTTATACATGTCCTGATAAATAAAGGCTCAGAAAATCTGGGGACTGTGCGTGGGTTTTTTCTGCTCTTTGTTGGTATGTAGGTCTTGTTTCTATAGGAAAAAAAAATCTTTCTTGTCTGTTTAAGATACTTGTTTCTTATCCCTGTACTCAAGTCCTTGACCTTCTCAAAGTCATACTAAGTTTTAAATAATCTGAAATTCTTTAGGAAAAACGAAAGTCTAATTTTTATTGCTGTAACTTCAACCATAGCATATTAATATTACCTGAGAAAATGAATAACAGACTTTATTCAATACAAACATTGTAAAGTTTATATCAGGCTGTAAATTATGTAGAATTACTCAACACATTAATGAGAAAGAGAAATAGTGTAATAATTCTTTCTATTATTAATCCATTTCAAGCACCTATTTTAGGATATTTTATGCAAGATATTAGGCAATATCTAATGGAGTATTGCAGGAGACAAAAACCTTAGAAGCTAAATTGCAGTTTCTCCTATCCCACAGTCTGTTTCAGAGAGGAAACCAAAGTTACGCAGGGCAGTGTCTTCACAGGTAGTTTGTCTTTAGCTATGTAGTTAATATCTCTTTTATCAAATCTGCAAAGGATTTAATAAAATACCAACATTTTTTGCTAAGATATAGGCTCTAACTTTAACATTTTGTATTTTTAACCTTTTCTTACCCACTAGCTTTAATGTCCTAATATATTTGAAATTTAAAAATGAAGATATAAAATTTTAAAAAGAGATTAAGTCATTTTAGTCAGTAAACAAACATATTTATAGTTCACAGGCATCTGGTGAGCATAAATACCTCAAGCAGAATTTCAGGCCTTAGTGGTTTGTTTCTGCCATACTGAAGATTTTCTTTCTGCTGCTCCTAAGATAGAACAGAAATCTTTGTTCCATACTGTTCAGCTTTCCTGCACCATGGAAAGGTACAGAAAGGGATGAGATTTTCTTATTATATGTTGTTTGAGTTAATACATACACCTGTTGGCAACTTTTAAAAGACATATTGCTATATGTTCTGTTCACCATAGCAACATAAACACAAAGATGAAAGTAAAAATAGTTTTCAAGGACATCTCCCAGAAACGCTGAATGTTTTTTATCATTCTGAATTTTGATGTACACAGTTACTGGATTGTCTGTCATCTGTGCCAAGTACATTTACTCATAAAGCAGGCAAGGTCATTTAATCTTATCTATTTCTAATTAGTGCTGCACTATGAGAACCGTGGACTTTTGGGGGGGTGTTGTTGCTGCCAACTTCCCAGGTGAACTTGAAACTTCTTGGTTAAACACAGAGCTTAATCTGGAAAAAAAAATTAGCACATTTATTTTATTATTAAATAATGGTATGTTCTAATAACTGAGAAAATACTAAGGGAATTGCTCCTTTAGTAATCTTCCCATTAACTATTTCTTTATTAACCCAAAATGTTCTGAGTGTGGGTAAGCAGTCCCTGTGGCTGTAGGCTGTCAGATAGGTATGTCACTGACATTGGCAGATCTCCTATCACCTGAACTGGTTGGATCTCCCTGAAAAACCAGTGCCCTGGATGGCCCTCATGATCTCTCTCTGTAACTCAGTGGCAGCTTGATCTGTGCCATTCCTGAGGGATCCGTACTGCCACCACGCAGAACTACCCTGTGTGGGTAGAAATGCCACTCTGCAGGGACAGAAGCTGTGTGGGCAGCCCCTGGGATAGGTAGGAAAAGAGAGGCTGGACCTTTCTCCCTAAAATATGTTGCCCTGGACTGCTGATAATGGTCACTGCAATGTGAACCATGGGGGTACATTCTCTGTAACATGAAAAATGTTGTTTGCATAAAGTGAGAAAGTAGGAACTTTTAACTTTGCAGCCCTAGTTTTAAATTAATGCCTTTTTGAGAAGAGAGCCATGTATTTTCATCTATCTTAAAGCACAATTTTACATGCTTTATTGTTTAACAATGCTGAATGCACTATCACTGCCACTTAAATGTATTGTGGAAGACATGAACATACATTTATTTGTATAACTCAGACTTGGTTGTTATTGTGGCCTTGACCACATCCTAATTCAAGAGGTCAGTGCTTGTCATACATCTCATTGTAAGCGAGGCCAGAGTTCTTATCAATCTGTTTGGTGAGGACCGAGCTGTTGCCAGCTTTGCTGGATGGTTTCAGGTTGTTATAATTGTACTTAGCCTTGTGTTGATATCAGTGTTAAAATTACTGTGTTGCGTGTGCTCCTTATACACATTTTTTTGTTGCTCTTGAAAGCTCTGAAAATAATGCAACCTTTTTTTTTCTTAATTTTCTCCATTTTATGCTAACATAAATGGGCTAGGTGTTTATATAGATGTGTGTTTAGGAATATATTTTTTAAAAATATATGTATGTAAAAGCCTACTATGAGAACTGAGACAAAATTACCTATTAGTTTTTGAAGAGTAAAGTTACTTTTATAAATATTTTTTGTTTAGTTACTTTAATCAACAGCACATTGAAAAGTTATATCACTGTATGGAGATTTCCATTTTACTGAGCAAGTTAAGGGATCAAAATGGAATATATTAAGTCTTTATATCACCATAACCATATATCAAGGGCATTCACAGTGGTATCACTGAGGTTTTGAATGCAAAGTTTTGAAAGAAAGGCCTTTTCATTAATAAGATGGTTGAATGTACCTGTCTGTGTGTATATATGTTATGTTATGGAACATGTGATTACATACAAAGAGAGTATTTTTATGTCTCATTGACATATTTTTGGATACTTGAAAGGAGATAATAGATTCAATTATGTGTACAACTTATTGTAGATGTGAACAACATTCAGACTAAATATGTGTCCTTTCCAGATTAGTTAAGTATTGCAAATCCTCTTTAGTTTAACAGGTCGCACAGGTACTCATACCTTCAGTAAATCAGATAATGGATTTGAGATGTTTGCCTTTAGACCCATCAGATTATAAATGCTGTCCATTAGATGAAATTCTCTGTGAACTGCAGAGAATCCAGACCTGAATCCTCAGATCCTGTCATTCTGGGCATGCACTACAGCAGGCAGACAGGAGTGACAGCTCCTGCCTCTATTGAACCATTAGTTCCTCTGTGCATTAAAAAGAAATATCTCTGAAGTTACATTTTGATCCTAGTCCATTCATACTCCATTAGGATTTTCAGAGCCTCTGGCACTTTACTACAGGCTTTTGTGGTAACTTCATCTCTCCACACGTGTGTGGTTTCTAGATGATGCATTTCATTGTCCTGTATAAGCCTAAACTGAGTAGCAGCTCAATGCTATCTCCACCTGTTTGGTGATTTAACCACTCTGTGTGCTGTCACATTTCTTAATATTTACAGCCAACTGAAAAAAGTGAAACTGTTTTCAAATAAAGAGAAGCAATTCTGATTTCATGTCTTATCTGTGATAACTACTTTCTCACATATGACATAATGTAGCTGCAAGCTTTCCAATGTTGTTAAAGTGAAACTCATGAAATGAGGAGATTGGCTGTAAAATCTTAGTTTAAATGTTTTTATTCCTTATGGGGAAGTTGATATGGGAACTTTTGAGTTTCCCTCTGGCTCGCTGTAAGCTGCTTATAACCACACAGGAGAGAATTCACAAATAAACCTTGTGATTTTCAGGTAATCACTCCCTTCCATAAGCTGAGCCCTTCAATAAAATACCAAATGTCAGAAGACTCTCAATAAAGTCAAGAAAGTTAGAAATGTTGACATATGCAATAACTGAAATGCTGCTCTGTATGTGTTGCCCTTATTTAATATAGCAGGAAATCTCTGTGGGGGTTGTTGGTTTGGACATACATATGTACAGCTTATTCATCTCTAAGAAAATTTCCCACAAGGCTGACACATGATTCTGTTTTCTCAATTTGTTGCTTCATCTCACCATTCCTAAAGCATTTTTCATGAGAAATGCTGTTTTACTGAGGTTTCTACAGAGTAAACCTATTCTGAAATAGACATTACTGTTGCATTCAAGATTCTTTTAAATAAGTTCACTGTTATTCCTAGTCTGTGCTTTCACATTCCAATTCTTTCACCCAGTAATCTTCTTCTAATGGGAAAATTGTACCTGTTAAATTCTGAGCTGAGACTGATGCTCTGTCTGAAGTGTATTCTCATTAACAACAAAGTTTCTAAAAGTTGTACACCTGTTTAAAACTTGTTGTTTCTGGCTACCTGCAGGTACATGACTATAGTAAGACACTTATGTCACAAATGACAACTTTCTACTTTCTAAAACTTGCCTTCAATGTACAAAGCTTTTGAAAAGCCTTTTATCTTGCATATATTTGTGAGCCATTAGGATCTCTTTCTGCTGCAGGAATTATAATGGAAAAAAACAAGAGATGTTTGTTTTGAGGAAAAGCAGAGATGAAAAGGCAAAACGTGCTTTTAAAAGCAAGTCTGAGACTAGCTGTTTCAGTCCCAGGCTCAGACAAGTGGTTATGCTCCCTAACCTCCCCATGATTAAACTTACATGTTTTGAATAGTACTGGTAATTTTAAGGAGGAAAAAAATAATGCTCAGTTTCTTTGTAGGCAAAACCTTATTAGTAAAACAACAAGAAAAGCCCACAGCATTCTTTGATTTTTGTGACACTCTGTTTTGTAAAATGAAATCACAGAATCTGAAGAAAGTAGTATGGTGAAATGAAAAGTGGTATCTCTACAAAAGTAAATTTTTCCATGTTCTGAAGTTTGAATCCAGCCATTCTGTCAGATCTTGACCGGTAATACTCTCTATTCCCAGAAAGACCATCCTTTTTCACTTGCTCTTAGTATTGGCTTCAGCGTTTCAAATTGTCACCTCATTAAGATCCTTCTCAGAGATACAGAAGTCCTCATTGTCCACAAGGGACTTGCTGAATTTATCTACTTGATCATATTGAACCAGAAGATGTTTTTCCCATCTCTGGGCCAACAGCAAAATAGGATGGTTCCACTAAGGGAGAGCATCACTTGAGTGTATTGGTGAGGTTCAAAGGAGCTGCTGTGCTCCTTCCCCCCTCAAATCCTCTGTGGGGTGTAAAACTTAGCATTACCATGGCTCAGCTAACTTAGAGAGTCTGAAAATCTGTTCCACTGACTTAATTTAAATTACAGCGTTGCCAAAAAAGCATAACCCATTCTGGATGATTGTTTGCCTGATACATCTCAGAAATGGTAGGTCAGAAAGAGAATTTGGAGCACAGGCCACTGTTACGGGTCAGAATTTAACCTAATTATTGTGAAAGAGGTACTTGAACTGCATGTTGAAACAAATATTGCTGTATTTTTAGAAGAATGACTTAAATGATGGCTCTTTTGTGGGTATTTTTCTGTTTTTTTTAAGACATTTTCCATTTTGTTTTGTAGCCAAACACCAAGACGTACTCACAGAGTGGCAGGCACTCCGTGTCAGTAGAGGTCCAAATGCAGCGGCAGCGGCAAGAGGAACGAGAGAGTTTCCAGCAAGCTCAGCGCCAGTACAGCTCCTTGCCCAGGTATGGAACTGTCCGAAGCTGTTCCGTGCGGAGGAGCCTGGAGCTGATTCCATTTGTGGAGGAAAATGTCGTACTCAGTGCAGACACTTTTGTTCAGCATTGATATAAGGCGGAATGTATTCACCGTGGAAGACACACATAGTTTCTTAAGTGAGAGCATGTGGTAGCTGAGAATTGCTTCAGAGAATTGCTTCAGAGCTGATTTCAGGGGAATTTGATGACATTCAGCACCCAACAGAATTGAAATATTGAAACAAACCTATTCTTGGTGGGACACCACCCAGTTTAATTTTCTGCAATTACAAAAGTCTCCTGAGCATGACATGAGTTGTCCCCTTTTGACATGTCAGATGATTTTTTTTTTCTGTTGCCTAATTCTTTACTGGGTAGAAATTCTATCTTTGTGATGTTAATACAAGAGAAAAGGAAAAAAAATTTCAAGACCTCCAACAGAAAAATATGGAACTGAGACAATTNATATATTTAATATATATAGAATGCTAAAAATTAATACTTTTTTGTGTAAACAAACCTTTTTTTTTTTAAGTGGTAAGTTTTTTAAAGATTAGTTGTTTGGGCAAAATGTTTTTTACATTATATTTAGTTTTAAGAATTAATAGAAGTTTAGCCAACTTGTATTTCAAATTAGCTCTCGTAGTTAAGCATTATGCAAATAGTCTTTGCATTTTGAAATATCAGCAGCAATGGTTGAATGGAGAATAATTTGCACCGGAGCTTGGTGTCAAATTGCTTTCCAATAAGACTGTATTACTTTTCATGACTTGTGTGGAAATGGTGTGGAAAAAAAAATTGTTGTGACAAGATATGTTTTACCGGGTATATTATAACTCTTTTTCTGGAAACAAATATAAGCCTCATAGCAAAGTTATCTAACCATGAACTCTTATCTTAGCAACATCTTTGAAAATAAAACAGTTTCAGATTTTCAAATGCTTTAACACCTTCCAGTGAAGAATTTTTCTGTTAACTTTGGAAGGTGGGAAAGGGAAATGTAAAGTTCCTGTGTTTACTGAGATCATTAGTTTCTCATCTTGAAAATCTTTATATCCCCTCTTCTTTTTATCTCTGCCTTCCTTTGGAAGTGACCACACCTATTAATGCCATATTGTTTCTCCTGAGAAATTCTCTTTCAGTTCTGCTAGCCCCACTCAACCATGTTTATTTATAGTTTTAAAACTATGATTCTTAAAACTTGCTTCCCCTCTTCGCAATCTCTGGTAGCATTTAAAAGTTGGAATCAGTTGCAATGCTGTTCCAGTGGCAAAAATTAATAACTCTAAAGTGAAAATTAATCGACAAGAAAATTAATCTACAAGAAATATGAAAAATAGATCACAGAGCAGCTCATAGAAATGCTTGTTTTGGAAAGAGTTACTGAGAACTTTACTCAAGGTGGTTTTCAACTTGAGAAATGGCTAGCAATCTAGCAATGCATGTTACTGAGTAATTAATGATAATTTAATGGTTTAGTTTGAGCACTCTGGGTATTTCAGCTGTGCTGAGAGCAGACAGAACTGCAGGGCTAAAATTCATCATGGTAAATACCACAATACTCCTATAACAATCTGGGGCATCCAGTCCTTCATCTTTACAAGCTGTTCCTAATGCTGTGACTGATCTTTAAAGAAATCTTGCTGTTACTCTGAAACCTAGGTCCCAAGCTTAATGTTGCAACCATGACTTTGTAAGGATTGAAGTTTGTGCACTGGCTTCATTCTTGAGCTTTGTTGCCTTTCATCTTGTGTATTCTCTAAGAGCCTCCTTTTTTTTTCCCCTTTGCACATTCAAATCTTTAGTACTGAAGGCAAATAAACTCTTGAGTCAGTTTTAAAGGATCTTCCCAGAAAGACAGGGAAAATGTGCCAACTAATTTTGAACAAGTACCAGAAAACAGTCAGTAAATTAAATTGGTTCAACTAGTCATCCTCTTGTCCCAAGTGAAACTGTAAGAGCAAGATTTAACTCCACGTTAATTTTCTACTACTTAAAATTTATCTTGCTCTAGATCAGAAACCTGACAGTTTCGTAGCCTACAGAAGTTCATTCAATTTGCTCTTGTTCCAGGGAGTGATAAAACATGACTCAGAAGCATTGTTTCTTTGGCAAAGTTGTATATGAGAATACCAATAACAGCTATAAAAATTTTTGTAAGAATCTACATTATGTTGTAATTTTTGCTGCAATAATTTACATTCATCCTGTGCAACATTTTTTATCCAGAGGTCTCGGAATCATTTATGAAATAAGGTGGATATGGTAATTTTCAAATTATACTTGTGGAAGGAAGATTGCAAAAACATTAGGTGACTTTTTACTTCTAGTAATGGTAGAAAAATTTTCCAGGTCTCCTGTCTCTCCACTGTATATTCATTGGATGAGGCCACATTGTCATATGTGATGACATGAAAACCCAAGCCATAAATAAACAACTAAATTATTTTCCTATTGATTTATGCTGCAATAGATTTTATTTTATTGCTTGATTCTCATACTCTAATTTTAATCTCAAAGTGGGTATCTCTTTTGCCGCAGCACAAAATTGTTTTACTTTATCGCCACCAATCTTATTTTAAATTCATACAAGCATCTAGCAGTTCGATAGTAAATTAAAGTTATTTCAAAACCATAATCTGTCTTCAAAATAATGTGGTGATTTATTGTGAAAAGAGATAAGAATTTGTAATTCCTATATGTATTTGGCCTATTTATCTACTCCCTGGAGCCAAAAAATGAGCAAAAAAGGTTATCTCTGCCTTTTCTTTTATGAAAGCTATAGCAGATTGAGAAACAGTCCTTATAGCATGAAATTCTTAGTTCAGGAAATGGGAGGAAGAAACTGGAACTACCTGTCAGTAACGAGCTTTATCTTCTGACTTGTGCAGTGTTAGGGCAAGTGTTTTAAGGATCTGCTTGTTACATTTTTAATCAAGTGTCAGTCTAGATTCAAATCTTTCATGAGTGATTTTACAATTGCTGGCTGTTACCTGCATTCTTAGGAAGCACAGCAACACCTATGGTCTTTCCAAGTCTGCAACTGAATTGTAACACTTTTTTCTTGAGAACGTGAAGGTAATTGTAGCACTGAATGGGTTTTCATGGCATATTCCTCTTGCAGAGGCCTAGAAATATAGTTCAACTCTCTAGGAAATGTTCTCCCAACAAAAGAGACAAGATATCACTTTGGGGCAGAAGAGAACTTTAACCCTAGAAAGTGACTTCCAGAGAATGCCATAGCTGGGGAAAAGCTGATGGCATGGCAGAAGCCACCTTCTTTCCAGTGATTGTTGTCAATAACAGTCGAAAGTAAACCAGAACATTTGTCTTATAAACCTCTTTCATGTTTCTTTCCAGGCAAAGCAGGAAAAATGCCAGTTCTGTATCTCAAGACTCCTGGGAGCAGAGTTATTCCCCTGGAGAAGGGTTCCAGACTGCGAAGGAAAATCCCAGATATTCCAGCTACCAGGGATCAAGGAACGGCTACATGGGGGGACATGGCTTTAATGCCAGGGTGATGCTAGAAACACAAGAACTGCTCCGTCAAGAGCAGAGGCGGAAAGAACAACAACTGAAAAAAAAAACTTCTTCTGAAGGGCCTAGCAACTATGACTCATATAAGAAAATTCAGGACCCTAATTATACCCCTCCTAAAGGTCCTTTCAGACAAGATGTACCGCCTTCACCATCTCAGGTAGCGAGGCTGAACAGATTGCAAACACCAGAAAAGGGAAGACCATTTTATTCTTGAGGTGAAGAAAATGAGGATCAACTTACCATGCAATAAGGAACATTTTCATATAAAGACTTATATTTTGAAAACTTCTTAAACTGATGGTACTAAGGAATATATCCATTTTCTATTTCAGTGCCTTTGAAAATATGGGCAGAGCGTTGGTGAGCCTTATGTCTTTGCCATTGTGTCCCAAGCGTTGAATCCATGGAAGGACGTTCCACCATTTGACAATCATAGTGGAAGTGAGCAGCGCCGCCCCTGCGTTCCGAGTTCCGTAGCCCAGTCCAGTAGTTGTCAATGGCTTTTTGCTAGGATTTGTTGTAATGTGTTTTACTTTGCAGTGACTTATTACACCAACATGCAGCTTTGTGGCATAAAATTAATGAATTTGAGGTTGAAGGAAGCATTGACATGTCCTTTATTATTTCTCTTGGGTCAGAAGGAGGTGTCCATATCACTCTTGAGTGGATAAGGCTGAGCTCTACTCTGGATTGCAGTTGGAGTTCTGATATGTTTTATGGTGGAGTCATTACCAGTCTTTGTTGATCAATATTTAAGTGTCTATATGCTGAAAACCTATCCTTCTTCTATTATGCACATATGCACTCTTTTTTTTCTCTCTCTTGCCACTCTGAGCTTATTAAAAAAGCCTTTATCCTGACTCACGAGGAAAACAATATTAAGCTTTCAGTTATCCTGAGAATCCTGTTCCAATTGCCTTATAATCTTAATGCACAGTCCATTACAAATGAAATAACTGGAGAGAGATTATTTATACAGACACAACCCAACCTTTGATAAGTATATTTTACTATTTTATTAAAGATGGGAAATTATGAACAAACACACAATTGAGTTCTGCTTTGCTTCGCTTCTAAATTAATTTGGTCATATGACACTTGTATCTAGGAAGAAAACTAGGGAGGGTGTCAGCTCATGGTCATCTGATACACAGTAGTCTTTGGGCAAATTTTTGAGATAGCTCAAAGCAAGAGCAGAGGAAATCAAAGCTTTTCTTTGGATCAAATAGCTGTAAAGAGAACAATTCCTTCTTTTTAGAAATTGTGAAGCTTTGTGGACAATTTCCTTTGTGCTTCCATACACCATATTGTTGCATCGTGATGCTACATTAAAAAGAAACCTTTAAGTATATGAATGAGAAATAAGTTGAGACAAACTGTTACACATCATCCTGAAAATGTGTCAGTATCCAAAAATTACTAAAGCAAAAAAGATTGCTCTAGCAGAGGGTAATATTTGAATGTGCATATGGGATATGAGAATTTCTTTTGCAAGCAGCTGTTTTTATGTTTGTTGGTCTGAACTTTATGTATTGTAAAAAATATAGCTGGGTTGCTGAAGTGCCTGCAAATCCTGATGTGAAAAGGCTTGAGAATGGATCTCAGCATATTGTGTACAAAAAGGAGAGAAAGCAAGAAAGAAAATCATGTATTGCGTGATTTAAAAAAAAAAAAAAAGCCTATTTTTTTTTACTGGCACATTTTATTTTTGCGCCAACTCGTTTCTAGAATATATGTGAAATATCAGCACACATATCTGTGTCTTTTATGCCTGTTTGTTAACAGTTTTTGTTGTTAATAATGTACTCCATGTTTAAAAGTTCTTATTAGTGTAAGCACAGTGACATTGGATGACAATAGCTTTTTTTATGCAGAATTTACAAAACTGTGTAAAATGGCTTTCCTTGTACATATGAAATTTAGAATAAAAGGCTGTTTCCATCCTTGTCTTGGTATTGCCTGTAGACCCCTATGAGAATTGCTGCAGACATTGAGTTTAAAAAACACTTAACAGATGTTATTTTATTCTATGCCTAATGGTTTGTGTGTGTCTTCCTGTGAACACTTATAAACATCAGAAAGAGAGAAGAGAGAAAGAAGAGAAGAGAAGAGAAGAGAAGAGAAGAGAAGAGAAGAGAAGAGAAGAGAAGAGAAGAGAAGAGAAGAGAAAAGATATGAAGAGAAGTGAAGAGAAGAGAAGAGAAGAGAAGAGAAGAGAAGAGAAGAGAAGAGAAGAGAAGAGAAGAGAAGAGAAGAGAAGAGAAGAGAAGAGAAGAGAAGAGAAGAGAAGAGAAGAGAAGAGAAGAGAAGAGAAAAGAAGAAATGTTTACAGCCCAGCTGAACACCTGAAGACTATCCTCAGAGGCAAAACCCACATTGTTTAATGTGTTGTGTTATTTTAGGCCATACCTATGACATTTAAGAGGCACATTTTTAAGACTAACCTCTGCGGCAAAAATCCTCTGTGCTGTAGCATGGAGTCCTCTGCCCAAGGAGAGCACTGTCAGAAGGACACCCACTGCAGTCTGGCCAAATCCAGGCGTGTGTTCGGAATCCCCCTCTGCACTTTGTGTGTGTTTTGGGGTCTAATGTGAGCCCTTCACAGGAATGTTGGCATGGTGAAAAACGGGAGAAATCAGATTTATGAATAAAGCTATATTTACAGTGCCAGTGATACTCTGTTTCCCCCATTAGTACTGGAGCCGAGTCTGGTTTTCTCTTTCTTCCCCTCATTTCTCCTTTTGTTGGTTACTGCAGGAATGTCAATCATGATTCTGTGTATGCATGACATCAAGGTGTTGCCATGGCAATAACAGTGTCAAATTATTCACTGTGACTTGAGTGTGGGATCTCAAGGGGAAGAGTAGCAGGAGCTGTAGGGTGGACAGGCAGTTTTCAGTGCCCAAATAAAGTAAAAGCAGGATTTTCCAAAAGACTTAAATTGTAGTGTCTTGCATTTGCATGTGGGGAAATAATTACATTTGCAGTTTTGCAGGCCTTGCTGTCTCATCTCCTGACTGCATTCCCAGATTACATAGTTTGACATTTCTATGGATTTACTTGCACTGGCAAATAGTTGCAAGCACTAAAAAAATGCATCCACAGGAATGGAAGACAGGTTGACGTCCTTTTCAAAACAAGGCCTTTGATAAACTGTTGTAGGAAAAAGGGCATGTGTTTGGAAGAGTATGAAGTACAGGATGTTTTATGTGTGAGAATGGCATATGTTAAAGTTTACCCTTCTATGAAACTCCTCTTCAAGGTGTTAACAATTTGCCATAATTAGATGTGTTCATGAAAGAAGGCAGATGTTCTCTTTGGGCCGTGTCTGTGTTATGTTAGTAAAGAATAAGGTCTTTTTCTGGCTTCGTCATCCTGTCTTCTTCCTGACATAGCATAGACAGGATTTCTAATATTAACTCCCGTAAGTTGCAAAGGGCGATAAGGAAGTGGGAGGGAGATATTTTAATAGAAAATGACCTTTAGTTCTGCCTAGTGAATAGATTCAAAAGTTAATTGAGCTAACTACATTACTGCAGTAATTTGTTTGTGGACGCATTACCATTATGAGATTAGCTCTGCAACGTAAGTATATTTGAGAATGGCCACAGGACAGACTGTAAGGGAGCTTACAACACCGAGGAGTGGGTGTACAGCTTGCACATTTTGCTCTGTTGAAACCCTGAGAAAACCATCTGCAAAGCCTCCTGTATTTTATCAAAATTATTTGTTAATGCTATTGAAATTCCTTGGGAAAGTTTAATATTACTAATGCAGAAGACTGCTGCCTTTCTCAAAAAACCTACTTTCCCTCTTCTTATGGGCCTCCTTGGAAGCATGAATGCAACCCTAGTGAGTTATTGCATGGGCCAGATAGTTTAATGCATGTCTTTGAGAACTCTGCCATCAAAAACAGCGAAAAATGGCGTAGAGCCCAGCTGAACACAGTTGGAAAGTACAATTGCCATTTATTGCTGGCAAACAGCTGGAAGAACAACAAAACAAAATTTAAGCCCATCATGACTGCAGATATGTGGCCATGACTGTAGATATATGGCCTGCCTTTCAAAGCTGCACTGATGTTTCGGTCACGTTCTCTTTGCTAATGAGTGTCTGTAATGCTGCATTTATCTGTTCTGGGTATTTTGAGAAGGGAAGGGTTTTTGCCAGACAAGGAAGAGATGTGCCAGATTAGCAGTGTTGGCTAAACATAGGATATTCTTGAGTAATTCAAACCTTTGAACTTGGGTTGTTGAGACTTAAAGTGAATTTGGCTATTGCATGTCCTGGCTTGCAGGACTGTTTTCAAAATATTTCCTAATTCTATTTGCTGTGCCTGACTGTTTCCACATCTTTCTCTCCCAAGTCCTCAGTCTAGTTAATCAGAGTAGTGAGGAATCTGTCAGGAATGCAAACGCAGAAAAAACCTCATCTATTTCTTATCCTGCTGTTGTACCACCACACCCTGGCCTTCCAGACTCAATTTAAAATTCAGCTTGAGCATGGCAGAGGAAGGGTGGGGGTCAGAAATCCATGATGGGGTTGACTGTGAAAGTAAGGTTTGTGTGTGTGCGTGTACATGAGAGGCACAGACTGGATTCATTTGCCTTTAATTCATGTCCCTCTTCAAAAAGTAACTTGTAGCATTTATTCAGTGTTTTTTCTATGTGTGCAGAAAGCAGCTATGATTTGGTGCAGGTAGTTATTTTTTCATGCCCTCTTGTAATCTCTTCTATTTTGTATCAGCATCACACTCTCTCTTTTACATCTGCTGATTAATTCTGTTGCATTTATTTGTTTCTCTAAATGGCATGCAATTCATTCATATCCTAGGCTGCTTCTTGCCAGTGATTGATTTTTCTCTCTTAGTTTTGTAAACCTATTTTAATATTTTTCTGTCCTTGGGAATAGTATTATCTTTTGTAATTTACACTTTAATCAATTTTAAAAATTGAGACTGGAAGCTTGAGTTGGGATTATACAAAAGCACACTAAAGACATGGCTTTGATTTCTGTTCTGTGTGCAGTGCACACTCTCTAGGCACTTCTGGGGGCTGGACAGAAAACTCTCCTAATGAAATGAAGAAAATCATCAAGTCCAGGAGCTTTGGAAGAAAAAAAAATTAAGAGAAGTTTGGAAGACTGTGGTTTAAAGGCAGATGGATGGAAGAGGAACCTGCTTGCACCCTTCCAGATAATGCCAGGACCCACTTCCCTTGCAAATAGACTCCCAAAATTCTGTTTTCAGATGACATCTTACAGCAACCAAGGTCTGGAATGGGCTTACATTGACAAATTGAGCTCTCAGTGTAATGGCTGCAGTGACATCTGTCAGGGAGGGAGAGATGACAGCCACAGGTGATAATAGCTTCAGGTATCCAATTTTAATCTGCTTGTTTGTTGGAGTAGTCCTTGTCTTGGAAAAATAAGGAAAGAAATGAAGAGTGAGGGAGAGGTGTAAAATGTGAGTAAAAAGGTTCTCCCCTTACACTTTTGTCACCATTACAACCACTGGGATTTGGTTACCTTTTCTTCTCCTTTATGCCCCAAAGGCATAAAAGGAATAAACCAGGTAGCAGTAACCTCAGCACAAAACTCATGACTCTCCTAGAGATTCACTCTGTTGTGTAGCGTGTAAGATGTGAATTAACAAGGCAACAAAGGAAAGAACTTTACTGTCCCTCTGGTATTTCCTCTATGGGTTTCCCTGGGGTGTGTTTAGATTGTCAGTCCTTGGGACAAGGACCTGTGTTTATTTTTTAACATCTATAGAATGGAATAGTATTGTTGGCAATAAAAGCTAGTAAATATTTGGTGTTGGAGGGGGAGTTCATGTGAAAGGAGTTTTTAAAATTTGATTTATTTGGACTTTTTCAGCAGGTGCTTGATGTATTCCTGTTCCTGGTAATATTCACATTTGTAAGTACAGACCATATTGCTGGGGTCTTTGCTACAGTTAAAATGAGTTCCTCAGGTCTCTTAATTTGTCTAAGGCACTACTTCTTTAAAGCTTTTAGAGAGAGTGAGAGAAAGATCTCTTTCTCATGGAAATACACGTTCCTGTGGTTACTGTTTGAAGATTACAAACCATCTAGAGGAATTTTAAGAGATTTCCAGGAGCTGCAGCCTTCTGCCAGGAGCCCAGAGCAGTTATCACCTGTGTTCAGAAAGCTGGAGAAGACATTAGTTTTCACTGCTCCACCGATGTAATTCTTATTCCCACTTAGAATATGCTGAAGTCTGAGACCCCCTTCTGGGTACCCATCACATTTTATATCTTCCTTAGGACAAGGGCAAAGCTTTGTAATAGTTCAGCTGTAGCCAGGCTATTAAAAGACAGTAGGTTCTTAGGAACAGGAATGTCTTTACCTAAAACTTTTCATCTAATGGTGGTGGTTTACGTTTTGCTTCGTTCTACCAACCATCTGTTGTTTCCTGCTGGTGACACACGTCTTCCTCAGCTTTCTCAGTGTGTGGTGCATTCAGGCTCTGCTCTGTGGTCCAGCCTAAACCGCAAGAGCCATTTTAATAAATGTTTATAAATTATATTAATGATAATTTATTTCTATGTGATCAGTTGTTTTCTGGGCTATCAGCTACAAAGGAAGGCAAATTTACACCAGAGGAACCATTTTTTGCATTTGCAGAGGAAGTTTAAGGCTGAGAAGTCTTCTCTCACTTTGGCTTCTGAAACTCACTGAAGGTTAATATAATCCATTGCAGCGTAACAGGGACTGAAAATGGCAATGTCTTGTTTTAGTGCCTGGTTGATGGTTTGCAAAAGTCTATTTTATAATCTGGCTGAGTTAATTGTAATTTTCCACATATTGTTCCTCACTTTGAGAACTGAATAAAATCATATTAAAAATTGAAACCACTAAGTTATGCAACCTGTTGCTAGCCAAAAGCTAAGTCAATACTATAGCCAGCAAAGTAGAAATAATTTTGCTTTGCACATCTCATTCTTTGTTTACAAAATAATGCACAGATTTTTTTATGAATAGTAGTATACAGAATTTAACAATTGTTCATTCTTGTTTTTTAAAGTCAGTTTGCATGAGTAATTTTCTCATCTTTATGCAGAAATTTTCTGCATTTTTGTTGACTAAAATATTACTAATCTAATTTCCTATTAAAAAACTCATTTCCAGCATTGCAGAGCTGAAAGGTGCTACCAAGCATTTAGTCTTCAATTTACATACAACAAACCCTGTAATCTGATGGGGGATTTCACACAAGGATGGCTGCATGCAATTACGTGGGCAAAAAAAAAAATCATCCAAGGATCTGCTCTACGACAATTTCATCTGTTGGTCTCCCATTAAGAGTTCTATTGTTAAATTGCTTACTGATGTGGACTTAAGAGTAGAAAAATCTACACAGTGTTGTCATACCAGGTTTTCAATACTGTTTGCATTTTCCTTTCTTTTTCCTTTTTAATTATAATTTGCATTTGTTAGAAAGGGACAAAGTAAACAGATTGGAATAATTCATTTGAGTTAACACTCATTGACAAGAAAACATTAAGCATTCTCCAGATGAAGCATCAGTCATGAAAGACAGAAGGATAATCCTAACATTACAGCTCAAGTAAATTAGTTTTTGGATATATATTCCAGCATTGCATGAAGCTGTACCAATTCTTAATACTGTCATAATAATATGCACTTTTAAATGCTGCCAGAAATCATGATTACAACAGAGGGAGGATTCACTGTTTGTGTTTATTAATGTGGGAATGTTGGAAGAGTATTTGATATTAAATGTCACAGTCTACAGTGATTGGAGCTAAACTGTAGAACTGATTGAGAAGGTTTGGGCAGATAAATGCAAATGGCCAACAGCGCTCCACACACTGCCATGGTGGAAGAATATCCTGATGTTACACCTCTGGCATCGCAGAGCAAGTGCAACCTTGTGAACCTGGTGCCACCCCCTTGGAAAGGTGGTGAGAGAAAGTGGAGGGTACAGGACCAAGGTAAGCATGAGCCTGAAACACATTTGCTCCTTCTGAGTACAAGGGAGCCATTTGTTCCTTGGCTGGCCACTTTATTTCCCAACTCAGCTGTGTTTGTCCAGAGGTGGGCAATTGGGGTGTGTTTTTTCTTAATTTGGTGAGGGTGGATACAAAATTCTGCCCCACCACACTGTGCCAACAGCACCATCATAGTTGCTTTTTAGAAGCTTTGGCTTAAAATCTGGAAGCTCACTGTGTATGGTGGCCAGGACACCTTTCCTTCAAACAGGATGGAGGAAAAGCAGGGCAGGGAACTACCTTGCCCTCTGTGTGTGTGAGGGAGCCATTACCGCAGAAGAAACCATTGCAGGAATGTTAATTTACTTAGCTGTTACATTTCTCTTGAATTAACTGGTGTGCTGTGAATTTCACAGTAGTGTCCTCTGCTGCACACAGTTTAAGATGCAGGACTTAGGCTGGGAAGGAGCACCTGGAAACCTGACTTATAGCTCTGAAGATATTAAAAAAATAATTTAAAAAAAGTTACAGAGCAGCTAGTGTGACCCAGTGTCACCATGCGTGTTCTCCCAGTCCACACTAAACCATTATTGAAGTGTGGTTAAGGGTTAATCTCCCTCTAAATACTATGTTTATTTCTTAAGTGGTGAGCAATTTGCAATATTATGACATGTGATAGGTGATATTTGGATCCAGCTGATACAGTTTCAGCAAAGAGCTGGCAGAACAGCCACAGTCCGTCTATTGTCTTGAGCTGGCCTTGTGAGGCAGCAATGAAAGCAGTAGGGCTGGCAGTGCAGTAACCTAATACAGAACACAGGCTTCTTCTTTCGTTAAACATCTCCCCCAAAAATGCTGGCAAGTACACATTGTTTCCTTATCGTTTTTTCCTCTTGAGAGATTTCAATTCCATTTGCCCCACGGGCCCAAATCCTTCCTGAACACATGGGTTAGACAGTAAGGAGGATTACCAGAAATAGCTCAGACAATGACCAAAAGCCATCTTCCGTGCCTTTTCTTTCCAGCCAGCCACCCAACTTTCATTATCACGGAGATGAATACCACATCTGACTGCATAATCAAAATCCAGTGACCTGTCAGAGCAGGCAGTAAAATTAAACTCTCTTGCTGTTTCCCTTTGACTAGGCTTCAGTTCTGGCACCCTTTTAACCCAGATTTCCTGACACATTGTAACTTGTAGACATTTAAGGATACAACCGCTGAGCTAACACGTTTTATATTGTGCCCTCATAGTATGTATGGTATATTTAGTGTCATAATTTCTAGTAAAATTGGAGCACCCTGATGCCAAAGAAATAGCCTTTAATTTAAAGAGCATCAGCAAAGAACAGTGAAAGCATTTTGAATAATAGAAATTTCTGCCCAGTTTTTCCAGCAATTTTTCTGCCTGTGGTATTTGCCAGCACATTCCTGATGAATGTCTAAGGTAAAAACGAATGCTCATTTCAATCTTGAATGCCATTCAACATACGGAAAGAACCACTGACTTTTCTTTAAATATAGTCCCATGTTGTCACCGTTGAAAAAAACTTTTAATTATTTTCTTCTCCCCCTCCAAATACATTACAGTGCACTTAGTGGATTAATGCTCGGCAAAGTTCAGAGAAAGTCATATGAGGTGCCAAAAGAGCACATTCTCCTGTTGCTAAGTCTAAACCTAAACTCTGTTCCTTAGAGCCAACTCTAGATTTTGTAAAAAATGAGGGAGAGATTATTTTAAAATGTTTTTCCATACAGTATGTTTCCCTTTTTCCCTCTTAACTGAGTCAAAAAAGCAGCACAGCTCAACACAGGCATAATACTCTTTTTGTGGATTGGAAAGGGAAAAGAGAAGGGCTGGTTTCACACCTCCAGGAAAACTGTGCTACCAAAAGGGGTCCCAGAGCAGGTGCCCTGGCAAGCCCCACATATCTCTATGGTCAGTTTGTTTCTGGGCTTAGAAAGCAGGAAAATTTCTGTGAGGAGTCCCCTCAAGGTTTTCTCAGAAGGTTACTATATAGAGCTCCTCCACAGTCATTCCAGATTTCTGGGTTTTATACTAAGTTGTAAAGTCAGTGAACTGACTTACTTTAACTATAGATTTTCTGCTCTTTTAGAGAGAACATCTCAAGAAAAAAATCTGGGATTCCTTTAATATCTTTTTTCTTTTCTCTTCTTTCACAAATATGTGAAGTTGGTTACCTACCCAACCATTTTGCCCAAAGAGGATAAAAAATGATACCTTTTGCAACACACATTCTGAGGCTCCAAAACTGAGATATGCCATTTGTCCCATTTATTAGCAAAATGTGAGAATTACAGAAGTCAGCCTATGAGCGTGGTACCAAAGCTAGCAGCAAGCAGCAGACTGGCCTGTGTATGGTGTTAGCACTAGACCTAGATCTGTCTAATAACTTAACCAACTGTGTCTTGGCAACAGGCCCTGGAGACTTTAGTTACTATTTTTTTTATCTTTGAACTGAATGACAATTCAAATTTTTAGTACTGATAGCTTTCTAATTGGCTGATTCTTTTAGCATTTTCAGATTAGGCTGTGCTTCTTGGCAAGTAGACTTTTATAGACAAGTTCTTCACAGCCAGAGTTGCATCCCTACTTGGTGCTCAGAAGTAATATTTCCTAGACATCCATTTTGTGTGAGAGAGAAGAAGCATCATAAGCTAGTGGAAGTTATTAATTTTTAATATTTTATTTCAAATTTTAAGGTGTGCAGTTGCTGGATAATGAAAAATACTTGGAAGCAAGCATTTTGGGGAAAATGTACATGAATCAGAAGGATGCTTATCTTGTATTTTCACTTCCTGTGATCTTCAGAAAATGCTGACTGCAGTCAGCAATGTTGGCAACAGTCCTTTTTCACAGAACCCTTGAAGTATTGTAATACTTCATTGCCCGCAACAGCCAGCCAGGCTTTTAATAAATTAGTCCTGAAGGTAGAGATAGATTCTGGAGAGATCCTGAGGTCAGAAGAGACTGCTATAATAGTCTAGTTTATTATCTAACTTCCTTTTTAACACCAACAGGAGAATTTTGTTCAATACTTCCTCCATCAAACCCAGTTTGTGGCTGAAATCAAGAAAATCTTTCAGAAAGACATCCAGTTTATATTTAAGATGATAAGGGGCAGAGAATTCACCACATCCTTTGGCAATGTCCTTAGTTTTTAATTGCTTGTACTGATAAAAATTTATGTTATTGTCAGTCTGAAATCTGCTAACTTCATCTTTAGTGATCTTGCTGTGCCTTTTTGTTTGCTCAGTTAAGGGCAAAATTACGTAGACACAATTTTACACAGTGAACATGACTCAAAGACCTGGGTGCGAAATGAGAAACACTAGCCTTGAGTCTCAGAAATTCTGAACGTGGAACACCCAGGTGGTACAAGAGGAGGGAGGGAGGGAGGGAGGAAGAGAGGAAGAGCAAAGCCCAGAATGATGTTTCATGCTGAACTTCCATCTGCAAACTGGATACAGTCAAAAATAGAGACCAATTTTGAAAATCTGGCCTGTAAATACCACAACTAAGAAATACACTTTCAAGATACTGGCTGCTGTCAGGTTAACATTCTCTTGATGCTTCAATATCTTCTTTTTAATGTTTTTTTGATGTTTCTGTAACTAAAACCAGGCTTGTGTAACAAAGAGATGGTTTGCAGGCTGCTAGTCAGTACTGTGACCTAGAGATAATTCTTAATGCTATTTCTGTTTGGTATAAAATCACGATGCGTTGTCACCTTGAACCTACCATCCTCTCATAAAGGGCTTTAATCTTATTTTCACTGTTGAACAGAGGCATTCTCATATCCTTTTGTAGTCAAATCGTAGGATCTGACTGAAGCTGTTTTCAAAGAAAGGAGTGTATCTGGTAACTGAAAATGTAAATTTGATTTGAAAACCTAATATAAATATTTTGTATTCTAATAAATTTTTATTTTTTTATACTGAGGACAAAAAGGAGAACAGGAACTTCAGCTTGAAGATTGAAGTCAAGATAAATGCCTAAACCAAAGCCAGTACTCCAAATCCATTTTTCCCTTTTCTTTGCTGCCAAGTTTTTTTTTCTCTAAACTAAGAGGAATATTTGCCATTGCAGTGATAAAACTGTGAGCAGCAGAGTTCAGTCACGCCAGGGAGAGAATATGATACTTTACATGAACATGTCAAGGTAATGTCAATTAAAAAAAAAAAAAAGAGAGAGAGAAAAAGGGGAAAAAAGAGGCACAGAGTGACTTTTTAAATCTTTCACACAGATCTTATCTATTCATAACCCAAATCAAAGCAACTCTGATTGCTCTATCAAGTGTAATATATAATTAAGGCAATTCAGTCCTAAGGTTTGGGGTTATCGCTGTTCTTTTGATTTGAGTCGCTGATTGTCTTAGTGAAAGAACTGGCTGGGAGTTTTTTGACAGAGAGGTTTTCATTTTAAAGAAAAAACCCCATCTGTCAAAAGGAAAACTTTACAGTGAGGACAAAGCCTGCAGAATAATCAATAGCCCAGGACTTACAGCACTCCCAAGAGTGTGGTAGTGCAAATCCCTGCTCTCAGCTGGAGCAATGCCCAAACCCTGGAGCTGCTGTCTGGCCAAGACTGGGCCAGGCGCTCTCTCCTCTGGCCTCCATTTATTGCAACAAACACCCAACTTCTGGGCTGCAAATTCAGTCCCTCGATCTCTCTGGCTGGTTTTGGTTTGGCCCTGGTACAGGGATGAGAAAGGTTTGAAATGTTAAGAAAGCACTCTCTAACACAGCACATGTAAGCTCTGAGATCTTTGTGAACTCGCCTGCCCTGAAGCTTGACCTCTGCAAGTCTCTTTGAATGTTCATTACACGAGAGGCCCAGAGCACACATGAATTCCAACCTTTCTGTAGCACCCGTGAGACTGGAGGAGCTGGGCATATGCTCACACTTTCAGTGCTCATTCCCACCGTCAGGAGTCGGGGTGTGAGCCGCACGCAGATTTTCGTACCCTTTATTGGTGAGGGTGCAGACATTTTGAGGAAGGGACTGTGCTACATCGACAGTGTAATGTGTGCTTAAAGCTCCACGTTAGCAGGATACACTTAGGCTGAAAGGTGTTAGCGGCTGCCAACAGGGATGTTCTGGCTCCAAAGAAAATA
Source organism: Pachycephala philippinensis (assembly GCA_013397055.1). Classification (NCBI taxonomy): domain Eukaryota; kingdom Metazoa; phylum Chordata; class Aves; order Passeriformes; genus Pachycephala; species Pachycephala philippinensis. Next base: position 541,459 of record VWZT01005321.1, on the reverse strand, counting down.
ACAATCCTCGTTAAAAATAATGGGTGTGCCAAGCAATCGGCCAGGCTACACGAACAAAGCAATCAAGCCCCTTTATGAGGTAAAAGCAGCTGGTGGCTGAGGAAATACCAGCGGCGCTTGGATGTGGCTTTACGGCACAGGAGCTCTGCAGCAAGGAGCTGATGGGGTTCGTTCCTTCCTGCCCTCCTCCCTCCCTCCAGTCCCTTCCCACAGGCTGCTGCCCCTCACTGCTGGCTCTGCTGTGAGCTCAGCTGGCCTCACACGGGGTAAACAAAGCGAGGTCAGAGAGGCCTGGGGGGGACAGGGTCTCCCAGAGCTGTGGCTGCTACCAAGAACCCATCAACAGAAACAACATTGAATCTGCAGTCTTATATTACATTGATTTTTTTTTTCTTTTATGTTTCTGGTGGTTCAGTATGATTTTTTTCATAGTGAATGGAAAGGAATAAAAGAATGCATTTTCTCTGTTATCTTTAGAATAAGAATTTAGTGCCTCATAACACATTTTACTGAATGTATGACTGAGAGAAAGGAAATCGTAAATTCCTATCCCAGCCATGCTGCTTGCTAGGAGGTGTGTCTTTATCATGTGCATTCCATTCAGGGTGGGATTTACATTCTCCAACTTGAGTTAGTCAAAAGTGTGTAGGATAAGTTACCCATATAAATGTATTCCTGAGCCAGCTGAGGAAGAACCACCTACACAAAGTACTCCTGCCTGCCCTTAAAAAGGGTTCAAAACTGGGTGCTAAGACTGGGCCAGCCTTAAGGAAAGCCTGTATGATTGGCAGCTAAATTTTGGAGTATTGAAGCTAGGTGTGATGAATTTCACCCTTTTAATCTCAAAATCTTGTCCTACTTAAATTTAAACCAAGATTCCTTTTTATTTCAGTGGGATGAGGGTGTATCCTTTTCACATCTCTTTAAGAGAATTTCCTTCTTTCATTTCAAGAGGAAGGCACACTAAAGTCCCTGAGACCCTCGATCCAGATGAATTCCTTCCCTGTGTCCCCGTAACCATGTCCCATGTTAAACTAGAAAGGGCTGCACTGGTTAGTGCTAAATGGGAGAAAAAGCAAATCACCTTGCTTTTTGGTGAATTTGTTCCTGATGTTTATCTACCTCACAACTCTGTTACTTTGGAAACGTAATTAATATTTGTTAAATGCTTCCTAGGTGGAAGGTATGAAAATCTCCCTATTTATTAATAAGAAACACTTAAAAAGTGAGCATTGAAAGCTTGCTCCGAATCATACTTGCTACTGCTGTATTATGGAGGAGATAGAAAACCAACATAAATAATTACCAGCCTGACAAACCATGCAGCCCCAATCACAGAAATTGCACAATTCCAGGAGGAAGCCATCTTAAAAAAAGAAAAAAAAATTAAATAAAGTCTTTTGTTCCGAAAAGTTATATTGAAATGCCCACCATCTGCTTTAACCTCCCAAGAGTGAGGAAATTTAGCATCTGAAAATCTCTCCTTAACTCATCCCATTGTGCCCTGTAAATGGAAAACCTATTTGCATCTAATAGAACAAGGCATGCCAATAGAAATCTCATATCTATTGGCAAGTTGTGTAATTCTCTATAGCTATATACTAGATGCAGATGCTTTGGCAAGGGATATCTTCCTTCAGGAGTACTGCTGGAGGGAGCCTGCATTGATCGTCTTTGCAATTATAGATTGGACCATGGCAATCACTAAAGACAGGGAAACATTTTAGTTCTGCATTGTGTAGGTTCATTCCTGCCTTTAAAAACAAACCAAAAAAACTCATCTATTTTTCTTGACTGCATAACTTTAGGTCTATCATTAAAAAAAAAGTATACAATGGGCTATTAAGGAAGATAGCAGTGTGTCCTGCAGACATTTCCAGTCTTCACACAAGACATTCAACAATTAAAATAATTCAAGGAAGGTCCAGCCCAAAATTCCAGTAAATAACTGCAGATCAAGACACTGATTGTCATTAGACCCTTCCCCCAGCCCTCACTAATAAAACTTTGGCTACCTAGGTTAATCAACAGCCTGGCTGCCACTTCGGAGCAGACCGAGAAATCTGCCAGGTCGCTGGTGGCTGTTCCTCACTGCATACACAGTTGCCTTTGTGTTCAGAGCCTGTGACTAGACACAAGTCAGACTAATTTGTCTTAATTCAGTTCAGTTAGAGGGGGGCAGCTTCTAGACGGGCTTATATTTAACATTCAGCAAATCAATTTATCATGAGCTTGTGGCTTTACAGGCACATCTTAAACTGACATAAGTAGATGGTCCATGCTGTGGCTTCTTCTGGCACACACAGATCCAATTCAACATAACAGCATCAAGTCTCATTTGAAGATATTTGTAATAATCTCGTAAGTTTTAAGTGGTAATTATGATATTTAGTAGTCTTTTAACCTAGATCTCTAGATTTCAGTAGACAAATTGAACAGGGTTTGTCATCAAGATACTTGGGGAACTGGTATTTAATCTTATCTCAACAGAAATGCTCAAGGAAACCAGATGATCCGTGGACATTTCCTACCTGTTGCATCCTTGTTTTACTCTACTTCAGTGATGATTTATTCCATTATTTGAATGCACTCATTGATGGCAATGAGTTTAGTGCACACAACTTTAACTTTGCCTGATGCTTTTCCTTTTCAGTGGTATAATTAGCATAACGTGTTTAAAAGCTATCAACCTGACTCTTCCTAGTTATTTACCTTGGAGCATGCCGCTGACACAAGGCAGTTTTGCTCTAACTTGCAGGCTTTGCAGAAAAACTGAGCCTCAGCTGAGGATAGCATTCCCAGCCTCAAGAGAATGTAGCCATTGAAAAAGTGATAGGAGGGAAATAAAACAGGGAGTGTTACCTTCTTAGTCTATCTGAGAAAATGTAAAATCACTGCTTTAAGTTTTGCCCATGTAGCATGAAATATGAGGTCTTTCCCTTAGATAAATTACATATACAAAAAGAAGTAATAATGTTAGAGAACATTTTCTGTAGGCAACTTTCTTATTTTGAGAAACCTTGAGTTCTTCTGTGTCTTTCAGAAAGTGACAGTTTGCTATAGGGAAAATACTGAATTCTACAAATAATCACAGAGTGTGCCGGATACAGTTTATTAGCTTGATCTTTCATATTTAATTGATGTTTGCTGTGAAAATAAGGTTCAGCCAAGCAGAAGGGGAAAAAAGTATGTTGTGCCACATTAATTTTAGTTGTACAAGCACATAAATGGCCACGTGATCATTCCATAAGTTAATTTCATACCCCTGAGGAAGGCTCAGTCTGGCTGTTTTTCCTTGTTAAAACTTCACATTAATAAATAAAATTGAGTTTTCATGCTTTGCTAGACAGTCAGACCTCAATGACAGGAAGGTACTACTGCTTGACTTGACCACTCTGCCTTCATTTTCCCTGCGCACCTTCTAGGTAAGGCGAAATACCATGGCTTGAACCCCATGTTCTCTAAAATATGATAGAGAGGAATGCTTTTCAAATGGAAAGATGATTTTGCTGCTGTGTTCCAGAAAAAAAATTACAAACATCAGCACAGAAACAGAAAAGGGCCAACATCGTTTGACACAAATAAAAAACTTTCAGTTCACATCAACAGGCTTTAATCAGACCAGTATTTCCTTATTTCCTAGTTTTGTTTGGAAACATCCTTTAGACTTAGAATGAGAACTAAACCCTTTTCTCCCTCCCCTTCATATTTATGATCCAGGCTTTTGTAATAGTAGCATTTTCCTGCAATGCCTGCAGAATACCAATGAAACATTTCTTCCCATAGTGACACAACCATCCTCGAGTGGGAGGAACAGTATTTACAATATCCTACTAGACTCCCTCTTTAGCTACTAGGTTCCTTCATCTGTGTCTCATGTTATTACCAAACGCTGTGAGAACACATGGAACACCTACACCTCACTGGAAAGACAAACTGAATGGCTTAAAACACAAAGTCTTTCAATGACTGACTCGCAAATTATCACTTGGTGAATAGGGACTTTATTGCACCTACACGGTTGTGCCAAATTCCAGTCGACAAAGTGACACAGTAGATAAGTTTAGATGAAGGTGTTTATTGGTGGATAAGACAATAAAAAACTCGTGGCTCAAATGTTTTGAACTCCTGGACCTTTTCCCAGCTTCATTCTCTCTTTAAACGCGCAGCATGGCAGAGTTATCCTGCAGCCAGCCCGGCTGGATGTGGGTACTCTGTACACAGGACTCTGTAATGCCTGTTTGATTTTAAGCATTGCTAAGGCTGTTACTCTGGTAGCAGTCAGAGTTTCTGGAAATAATCAGTGAATCCCAAGTCAGAACAAAGGTGCTAATGTGGTACCAAGTTCCTAAGTAAATAAACAATTGCTAAACAAAATCTTTTCAACAGCATTGCATGTCTGTGTCAACACTGTGTTTCCTCCGTGAGTCATCTGGTCAGCAGCACTCCGGCTACATGGGAGAGGTCACCCACTTCCTTCGGCTCTCTGCCGAAGACTCAAGTTTTGTGACAGAATATACCACTCAGGATTTCCTGTGAGCCACAGGAGTTGCATTTTTTGGCAGGATTAGAGAAAAATGTCAGGTTAGAAAATCCTGATGGGCATATTAGAGGGTGAAAAAAAGACATGAAACAAATGATAGTGCCAGCCTCAGTGTCCATTAGCTAGTCAGACATAGAAACATATTTGATCTTTATCACCCAAGCATAGAGATATAGAATTTTAATATATGGGAAGGATGCCTTAGATATTTCTTATTCTGCACATTAATAGGAAATTACTAATAAATGGGGGGGAAAGGGCATCAACACAGGTACTCATTTGTTTACTTCAAATATCCAGCACTTCAGAAAAAAACTCTGATTTTTTTTTTTATGTTCAGAACTGGATCCAGGAACAGGAATTACCTACTTTCTAGCTCAGAGGTAATAGAATAGCCATTCTCTTGGGGTTTTTTTTTTTTTTTTTTATTAAAAACTCACAAAACTCCTTGGTTTCATATGATTGCTGCTAATTAAGAGATGTAGAAAGCATACAATCAGTTCATCTGATAGGATCATTGCCAAGGCAGTTTGAAAGAGCTTGCAAAAATTTTGCAATCTGTGTGTTTGTCCTGATTCAGCTTGAACCTGAACTCCAGGGTCTGCTTTTGAATGTCCTCTCAACTCATTATCTCTTCTTATCTCTTATCAAGATGCTTTCCTGAGTCCAAGCAGAGATGTTCAGCCTTTTTCTAACAGAAATACGGTAAATCTCTCCTCTGTCATCATAATGCAGGATTCTTGAAAGAATCACTTCACAAATTTCAAACTAATAACTTATTATTTTTCACTGATATAGAACATAGGTGGATAATGTTCCATCACCAGTGACTATAATCACCTTCAGCCCCAATTCAGCATCCCAGGTTCTGGCTTGATTAAGTATTTGTCACTTCTATTTCATCCTCTCCTGACAGAGATAACTTTATTTTAAGTCAAACTGTCATACTCCTGAGTTCAGGAAGGACATGAAAATGTCAGGTAATAATCCCTCCTCAATCTTGTGAGTAGGTAACACTGCTAATATGCAGAACCATTAGTATGTTGGCATGAATTTAGCTTAATCATTTGCAGCAGTTCAGGCTTTATTAAGATACCTTAAAGCTTATCTGGATAAGCTTCTCCCATCTTTACATGCTTTACTCTGCTTTCAGTACTTAACAAAAGGCACGTTTAATCTTGCAAATTCTCCTGAACCTTTGTAACTTTATTTTAAATGAATTTCATCAGTCATTTGAGCGCTTCATAAAAGCAAATATATATTTTTTTCCTCAAGGAAACAACCTTTTGAAAAGTAATCCAGCTCAAAACAGGATGTCTATGTGCTTATTGCCATCTCTGGATGTTGGAGATTGTCATGCTAACACTATTATTCAGGCAAATAAATAGAAAAACTGCCACGTTAAACAGATATTCAAAAGCTAAATAATACTTGAAGAAACTGATCAGACACTACTAATGAGTAGTTTTATGTTCTCTCATTTCCATCTGTCTTTGTCTTTAGAAAGATAATATCTGGTACCTCATTCTCTCTCCAAGTCGAAACATCAAGTAGGAGAACATTCACTTTAAGTGTTAAAATTTCAGAGAAAGACAAGAAGCATTATCTTTTTGGCATGTTTATAGAACATGTTGAACATTCAACTTGCTTAAAGAAAATTATCTTTAACATGTTTATACTGTGAAGGGGCTAAATGTAAGGTCTCCAAGGCCTTTGTCCTGTTGAAGATGAAACTAAATTTCCATCTACATCTTCTATTAGACAATCCCATCTTTTTACTGTAGCAGGATGGGATTAGTGGTGTATCCATCCACCCACCCAACTATTTTCTCTGATTTCTTTGTCCTTTGAATCATTTTTTGTTCTATAGCATAACTCAGTAGCAATATTCAGTACAAGTTCACTTTCTTGTTACTTAAATGTACTTGCTTGAGATGCGTGACACCTGCCACGTCTGTACCTTCAACAGTGATGACTAAACACAGCCAAAGGGCAGTTTTGTAGCTGATGAGTCAATTTTGCTGCAGGAGTAAATGACATACCCTTGTTCATGAGTAAGTCTTTGTAAATAGTCAGTGAGCACTTCAGAGGTGAAGAAATTTTTTGGTTTCAAGACAGCAATTTGGTGCACAGTACCCAGCTCCTCTATGATGTGGCTGCAAACATTGTGTTGTTTCTGTGCCTATTCACACAGAATCTGATTGTATTTCTGAAACCTTTTAACCTGAACAAGATCTCTCTTGAAAATCTTGATCTTCTCTCTTCACTTTCCCTCATTATATTTGTAGCCTGCCTCCAACTGCAACATTAAAGCAAATATTTTGCTTTCAAGCTCACAGTCCAAGAGAAAACTAATGGTTTCTAACTCATACCTTGGCTGAATTCAAGCTGGTTCTATGAATTCAGGTTAACACAGAATTGATGGGATAATATTTTCTTTGTGGGAATTCGGACTAAGGTCATAATCACCTTTTCCTCAACAACCTTTTAGAGTGACATGAGGTTCTGCTCTGAGAGTTTATTTTCAGTTCGTCATTCCTGAGCTTTATGGCACAGTTAGTTGGTTTCCCACTTTCTTTTTGGCTCCCATGGCTTTTGCCATATCATCTGTACTTATATGGTATCTAACATGGACCAGCAGTTACTGCTCACTAGTCATTCCTTTCATCATTTCCCATGCTTTTTTTTTCAGAGCTGTAGCAACAACTACAAGATCATCTTCAAAACCACCAGGCTTTTAACAAAATAGTACAAAAACACATTTACTTTGCCTTTTACATTTCCATATGCCACAGTTTCCATTTCTCCTGACTGCAAGTATTTCAATATTGTGAAGCACTGGAGCCTGCAACAGATGCTTCCAGTAGCATTCTTGAGGTTCCATAGAATTAAGTAGGACCTGATAGTTGAGACTAATTTTTACACTGCCTTACATACATGAAATTCCCTAAGCTAGAGGAAAAAAACCCTCTAAATATCCCAGAAGAAAGCTGAAGTGTGCTGTGACTCACAGTGCCCAAAATGCCATTCTTTGCAAAGTATGCCTTAACTTAAAAACCACTTTTCTTGCTACCACTTTGAATAGCTCTGAGGTGTAGCAGAAGGTAGTTCTCTCCCTCCAGACCAGGTAGAAGGCATGTACCTATCTTAATTGTTAAAATTCAAAAGTTAGGAATCATTATAAGAGATACAATTCATTTATTTGGTGTTTCAAGCACTTCTTTTCCTTGCAAGAACATATTTTTTTCATCTTCTTACTTGCTTCACAAAGCTATTAGAATTTACTGATGAAAAACTATTTAGCAAAGATTAAGTATCTGGAATTCATAAAGCACCTGTTTATAAGGGATCAAACTTAATATCACTGAGATTAAAACTTTACCAAAAATTGATTCTAGATATTTCTGCTCCAGCTTTGTCAAAGAAAGAATATGAAAGCCAAAATTCTCAACTGATACAGTTGGTATTGCTCCATAGAATGAAGTGGAAATGCATTCCAATGAACACCAGCTGAATATCTGGCTTTGAGATCATCAAAACCAGTGTGTATTAACCCCATGTGTTTATTGGCCATACGCTTCCCACCAGTATGTGCTGATGTGAATACACTAAATATCCTTTTGGGAAATTAGCTATTATTGGGAGACATTAATCCTTACAATATAAGCTATTTTCTTGATGGAAGTTGTCATGGTTTAATCACAGCCAGCAACTAAGTACCCCGTTCCCCTGCCCCCAAGGGATGGGGAGGAGAATTGGAAAAAAAGGTAAAAGCCATGGGTTGAGATAAGAACAGTTTAATAATTGAAATGTAATATTAATGATGATAAAATCGCAGTGTAATGAAAAGGGATTCAATGAAGGAGGTGTGGGGGGAAGAAAGAGAGAGGGAGAGAGAGAAAACCCAAGGAAGACAAGTGAGGCACAGTTTTTCGCTGCCTGCTGATTGATGACCAGATGGTTCCTGAGCAGCAATTGGCATCTCCTGGCCAACTCCCCACAGTTTATATACCAAATGTGACCTCCTATGGTATGGAATATCCCTTCGGATAGTTTGGGTCAGCTTTCCTGGCCACGGGCTTCCAGCTTCTTTGCACCTCTTTGCTGGCAGAGCATGAGACACTAAAAAGTCCTTGACTTAGTGCAAGCACTGCTCAACAAGAACTAAACCATCAGTGGTTATCAACATTATTCTCATATTAAATCCAGAAAATGCAGCACTGTACCAGCAAGTTAACTCTATCCTAGCTAAAACCAAGTCAGAGGTACAAAAAAATTAAAAAAAAAATATATAAAGAAAGCATTTGGGAAGTGGAAGGTGTAAGAACTGAACGCAGTGTGCTCCAGAGTTTCTCCAGGTGGGAAGTAGACTTATTGGATCAGTATATTTGTCCTAATGGGGATGATGGGTGTTTTATGTGTTAGTTTTCAGGTGAGTGTCTGAAAGCAAAATTGGCTGAAATGACGATATCAGAAATCTACATGTGCATTATCATATTCAATATGAGAATAGAAGTAGATGAATCCTCAATGGTTAATGACCTTGGAGGACTCTGAGTATGAGAATCAAATAAATTAAAAATCTTGGTGGCCTTCATAAAGGGAAATAAATGACAAGTGAGAAGAGAAATGGAAAATAAAATGTGTGTGTTTGCTTTGGCTGGCCTTCCTTTTTTTTTTTTTTTTTTTTTTTTTATTTTTTTTTTTTTTTTTTNTTTTTTTTTTTTAATTGCATTTTTATTTCCTGCACAGATAACCAAAAGAAGCTTAGAGCAGACTTTATGAGAAAAGGAACTTGGCTTGACTTGTCTTTATTACCAGCAACTTTTCAAAAGTAGCCTTCAATATCACAGACAGATATGATGAGTGAATCTCAAACAGCACAAAGACATTTGTTTATTGCTCTCCATGGGGAACTGATTTGTTATTTTTTTTATTATTTTATATGTTTTATTCTTCGTGTTGTAATTATATTGGTTCCTGGACATGAGCTCAGGAGTGAGCTGTATTACAATGAGAACCCAGGACAGTTTCAAGAGAGTGCTGGGTAAACTGATAATTCAACAATCCCCTATTGTTTCTTTGTGCAACAGACATATTTTAAGATAACAGCAAGAAGGAAAAATGTCTTTAAACTATTTGTTATATCCTGGTAAGCAGTGTGAAGCATTGTCACGTCTGTGCAGTGCTTGGATGGTTCAGTCACCTTCATTTCTTTCTCTCACCCCAGACAAATTTGTTGACATATTTAACAGGTTAAGAATGATGAAATTCACGTGGGAAACATTTCTACAGGAATTGTTCTCACTAAGCTCAAGTTATACATTATACCACTGTTTCTTGCATGTTTTGGGTTTTGCTCTCTGAAAGAGGCGTTTACAGAGTCACCAAAACCCATGAGTCAATGTATTCCCCAAACTAAAACTTCCTGACTATTCTGATGTTCTTCCTGCCCCTTTCTAAAATGTTGGTGTGCAAGAACAGAACACTTTTTCACTCTGAAAGAGTTAAATCCAACATAACAGGTCCTAGCTGTTTATAGAAGATTTATTCTACAGTAAATGCCCCTTTTCATGTAACTCAATTAATTTGGCAGACTTCAGAAGAATAAAAGACCTATTAAATAATTGTCCTAGAGACTAAAACATTTAACTCGAAAGTCATATGACAATTGCCAGGGACTGTGTTTGTAGACACAGTGAAGTAAGAATTCCTTTAGGAAAAAATGAGATTTTAATTATTGACTTCTAGGAAGACATGATTAACAAGGGCTTCTCATCCTCAGTTATCAAATCCCAAGTGTCTGCTCCCGCATCTACTGTTTCTTAAGTAAAATCCCCAAACTTCCTTCCAGTTCTCAGAGCAGCCTCATTAAATCAACTGTAGTTAAACCTTCAGTAGATTAGAACTGGTTAGGGGAATGTAGATGTAACACTTGATTACCTTTCTAAAGCTGATGACACGAATTGATTTTTAGAGATTGGTCAGCCCCGCCACTGCCAGCGAGCCACCTCCTCCCCACCCCCAGTTTTCCCAGGAACAGGAGTTAACCCATGCATTTAACAGGCTTGCAGTAAACAAGTTATTCTGCTCGCAGGTGATTGCTGGAGTTTTTTCTCAGAATAAGAAAGCCCCACAAGTTCTGTGATCCATTGATACTGTATGGTTTGTATTATCTTTAGAAAAGACACACTACCAGGGAAAAATATTGTATATCATCTCAGCGAGGGACTTTGAGCTGTTTAGCACTATGTAATTGGATCTAGGACTAATCCTTAACTTTGATGAGGCCAGGAGGAGTTACACCACTTCTATTTCCACCACATTAATGATAGACAAAACACTTAAACACACTGTCTAACACCTGATTGTAAAAGACTAAATGCATTTCAGAGTCGAGTTTTGGTTCTATAATATGCCTTTGGATAATTCTTGTTTTCGTTTGGTCAATACACATATGATTTCTATCATTTGAAGCACACAGTAATTTAGCAAGAGTAATAAACAAAAAATGCATTCAAAAATAATCATATTTCTCAATTATGATGTGCCTTAGATCAGTTTTGTGATAGCCTGCCTTTATTATGTAACAGATAAACAAAAGGAATATTTAAATCAAAGAACTGTTTACTGCTTTAATACAAGGTAAAACTTCATTCACTTTGAAGAATTCACTGTTGGTATTGCATTTCTTGGATTGGCTGTTTGTCTAGCCATTGTGGAATATTACTGTAAAGTAAGTTAGAGGGAACAGGGCGTTATTCTTCTATACCTTATTTGCTGTGGGATTAATTATCAGGCTGATTTTAATATTTGGTCACTAACAAGACCTTACATAGTTTAATTCATCTTTTCAACATGTTTTTTTTGATTGCTTATTCACAGGTTTGGGTTTTTTTTATTTTGGTCATCTTCCAAGCTTTTTCATTTGTCTCATATGTAGGCTACAAATGTTTTGTATGGCTCATATGCATTCACACTGTAGGTGCCCAAGGCAATGAAGATTCACTAGAAATGTAATAATTTGTGTATCAACTATACAATTTCTATGCTGAAGTTATATTTGCAAAATCTTTTGGGTAGCTTATTTCATTTTAAAAGCTTCGTATGTTTGCTTGAATTATCTGCTCAATAAAGGATGCATTTTATGATGACAATTGGTTTTTTTTTCTCCTAAGCACATTTCATGTTAAGGAATTCTCACATTACATTAAGAAAACAGTTTTGTTCGCCCACTCTGAAAATTCAGTGTTGAAAGAGAATAATAATGTTCAGATTTGACCAAGAATTTCTGGAAACATCTGTTTCCCTAATAGAAAGTGTCATGGCCTTTGTTGTCCACACAATTCCATTTTACAGAAGATCTTGCCTATGAAGCATCGTGTACTAGGCTTCCTAGAGCACAATTTTTCTGACTTGGAAGAGTAAGAGTAGGGTTAGTAGTCTCTTGCCAGTTTTGAACCTATAGTTCAAGGGAGTCTAGGTTTTTCAAACTTAGCTTGTAGCACTAGAACAGCTTCTCCAGTTTTTGAAGTGCCAGCTTAATGAATCATTCCCCGCAAAATAGTTGCTTCTGACATTCCAGCCAAAGCCCTGCTGCTTTTGCAGGAGCCTATATGCTTTTATCTTGCACATTGGTCTGAGCTGCAAAAATGTTCCAGTTTATCACATACTGTTCTGTACTGTCACTTAGAAATATGCTTGTGCTTGCCGAGTGAATATGGATAAGATACCTTGAGACTGTGATAAAAATGGGACAAAGAGAAGATATCTTTCAAATTTGATAAATAAAGTCTTTAAAATAGTGATAAAAGACTTCTGAGAGTCCATTATTGAGAATGAATTCTCAGAGGTGTACATGAAGTTGGGGGCTTATTGTTTGGTCATGCTCTTTCAAAGGTTTAGGGCTTTTACTCTGTGTTCTAAGAAAAAGCTCTTTGAAGGTCATGTTTGAATTCAAAGCTGTACTTATTGTCTGTTTTTCCATGCTATCTACATTACTGTTGCATATCGCATTTGGGAGCCCAATAGCTCCTGAAGGTAATATTTTCTAATTCCACTTATCCTACCCTCTGGTGTAGCATTTGTCAGTGCAGGTTTGTGTCTGCAGGTGTTGATAAGGTAGAAAAAGCTACCTGACTAACATTATTATATTGCTTATTTTTTCCTAGGTAGTTTGAAATGATTATCACTGCTGGACTATAGTCATGTGCTAAAAGATAGCCTGCCCTCCTTCTGCTATACCACCCTCTGTACTTTAAAGCTGAGGTAGCTGTGCAGATTACCTGGCTGTGAAAAATCTTACAGTAACAGAGAGTGGGAAGGAGGGAAGAGACTGGGAAGAACAGAGATGGGGAGGATCTGCTTTTCACTGCTGGTGTTATTCTTGTGCTGAAGGCTGTGGCTCCTTGTTCAGGTATCTTAGTGGGCAATTAATCTCTTGCTGTTAGAGAGCAGCACTGAACATAACCACTAAACTACTGATGGTAATGGAGGTCGTAGAAAAAAAAGGGAGCACTAAAACTGAGCCATAAACCCCTCTGCAGTTGATTTTACTCTGTGAGATTCCACACCTGTGATCCTCAGCAAGAGGAACCTGTGGGTCCCCCAGCCCTGAGATGTACCCCTAGAGTGGCACGACCGGGCTTGATGAGGGGGTCACCCCTGAAGGATCAGACATAAGGGGTGCCTGGCCTCGTGCCTCTGCAACACTTCAGCCTGAAAATTAGTCTTGTTCCATTAATATATGTCTTTGCCTGTGAGGGGAAAAAAAAGTGCCCCACTGACTGGGAACAACCACACTTTGATTGCCACATCATCTTAACCTGATATTTCTATGAGAGTTAAAAAAATTGCCTGTGTCCTTGAACCATAATAAAACAGAAGACTTGCTCAGGAGCCTTTCTCAGCTGTACAGACAGCTCAGCTCCACCGCCTCTGCTGCAGCTCTCTGTGCCTTCCTCAGCAGAGCATCAGACCAGCTGTAGGCATAAATACAACTTGGCATGTTAGACCAGACCTGCTTTTCAACACCTCCCATATGACAAAACAATCCCTCTTTTTGTTTCTGTAATAGAAACAAGCACCCTAAGACATGTTTAGCTCTAATGGAGATAGTTACCCGAGTCTCTCAAATCCCCTTTTTCCCCAGGCTCAGTAATAACAGCACTGGGATCAAAACATAGGTAATAAGCTCCTTGGAGAAAGAGCATGTTCCTACATCATAGAAGAAAAGTTTGTGTAATTTCAGCATCTTTTGCCCTCGTATTTTTATGTTGTTTAGCTTTTCATCTTTCTACTGTCTTAGCTTCAGGAGCTGATGCAAGATATTCTTATACATTTGTCCCACATGCCATCATGATGACCACTGTAGAAGTGCACAGGTTGGTAATTAGCCCAGCCTACGGGGGTTGTAACCATATTCCAGTATTTCAGTCAGCCATGTGAGTTTAAACAGGTTTCTTCCTCCAAACTTTTCTAACAAAGATATCTAAAATGTTATCATTAGATGCATGCAAAATATGTGTTTGCAAGGATAAATAAATGGATGGCATTTTTAGCAGCTGGTTTATATATGTTGGGCTAATCTTTTCTGCCTTATTTACCATAAGAGGATAAAAATAAATTAATCATAATTGTGGGTTCACCAGGACCCTATGAAGATTCATTAGATAATGTGTGAAAGTAATAGAGAACTGTTTTCTGTGACTGTCTCACTCTAGTTTTGGAGGATGAACTAAACCTTAGCAAGCTTATTCTCAAATCCTCCTTACAGTTTGGGAATTATTATTCTCATTCACATGCCTAAATTCCAATTAAATCGAGATTTAATCACACTTCATTGGCTCAGTGCCTAAGCAGAGGCATCCAGCATGTTATCAGACAGTGTTATAGATGTGGCACCTGTGAGAGATCCGATAACCTTTTGGAGCAGCATCTGAGAGTGGGCACCCACCAAAGGTGCTAGACAGATCTGTGAGAGCAGTTTAACTGAAATACCAAGGGAAAATTCAAACTACTGTCTAACATTCTGCATAAAGCCTGAAAGTGTCTGGCCTACTAAAGCTACACACTTTGGAGCCAGAAAAGATTCCTCAGGCACCACGGCAGAGGGTTCTGCACCTGGTCAGGAGCCCTGGCAGGAGAGGTGAGGCACTGTGCCTAAGCAACCATGCAATGTGGTAAGAATGACCTTAAAAACCAGTCATGCTGGGCTTGTTTTGCACTCTTTTGAATAATTATGTAGCTTCTCAGAATGATGTGAGTGATTTGCTCTCCTAAACATGAGGACAGTTTGTTTCCACAACGTTCATGATGCAAAATAAAATCAAGCTGCGAGCCATAGGCCAGACACTCTTGGCACATAGAAGAAGAGAAGCTGACACCTTGCCTTCCTGAAGCTTGAAAAAATATCTAAGCACAATACAAGCACAGTGTTTTTAATTTCTTAAGGATATAGATATGGCTGGGAACCCTTCTTGGCTTTAGGTTTCCTACTTGACACCCTCCTACAGCCAGGACAAGTCTCCCTGGTCGTTTGTGGGGACAGATGGTTCTTTGAATATCCATCTGATTTCAGGAGAAAATTAGGGCTTATTCTAACTTGTGGAATTTATCTCACCATTTTTATATTCCTTGTGAAACAGGACCATTTCACTACCCTACCTGTCCTGGGATTCAGTGCTTGGAGAGGGAGTTATGCATATGGCCCTAATCCTCTCAAGGTTATATCAGAAGTACATGGCAGGAACTGAAGCTACATCTGGTGAGCTTGAGTCCTGGCCTATGGATCCAGCAACCCACAGATTTTCTGTTTAACTTTGGCTATGAATACAACATTCCGTTTTTCTTTCAGCAAGGACGCTTTTTTTATGATGGCAGCTGAAATTGTAATTATTAGTTCTGAACTGAACTGGGCAGGGGAGAAGGAAATGCTGGGGTTTTTTATTACCCACAGTAGTTATTGTCCATGATTTCTTCTCAGGTAATTCATGGTGAGCATTTTTTTCATTTTGCTTTTTAAAATGCCCTCTTTGCTTGTACCACTTAAATTTTATATTTTTAATTCTTGTTTTGGTAGCTTATTAAGTTTTTGATTTATGGTGAAGATTTTTAGAGTCCTGTTACTTCATTAGAATATCCAACATTTACACTCCTTGGAATGAGCACAGATATAAATAGAAGGTGTGTTCATTTAAGCAAGACCTGGAAATGTTTTCATATTAATCATTACAATAATGAAAGGCTGATTAAATTATTGATCTTTCAGGATAAACAGTACCTTAAAAAGTTGTTGAACTAGGTATTTAAAGCTGATGGAGACACCGTTTTTTCATTAGTGTAAGATCTGACCCATGAATATAATAGGCCCCATCTGCTGAAATAACGGCCATGTACATATTACCTGTTTCCCCAATATTTTGTTTTCAGAAATATGGAAATTATCATTACTTTATGGCTATTCTAAAACCAGAATAATAATTTTCTTCTACCTGGTATGGCCATTATTCATGCATGCCTCTTATTTTAGCAAAAGCTCTATTTCATAAGTTGAAGGTCCATTTATTCCAAACATTCTTGGCAATATGTAGAAACCTCAAAGTGCATTGTTTGCATTTCTGACAGAAAACGATGCTGACATTTTTTTTTAATGTATTGAACACATGTAGTACCTACTCTATAACAAAATGTACAAAATTAATAGCGTATTGCTATTTCTTTGAATTCAGAACTGATGCATGGGCAAAACATATGCACTTAATCTATCAATATAAGCCATTAAGATTAACCTGTCCTGTACTTGATTCTCAGTGTAAAGAGGTTTTCTGCAGTGATAAGGTAGGTGAATTATCATGTGGTACTACTCCGGCTCCCAGAAAATATAATAGTGACTCAAATAATAACAGCTTCTCTGCCTATACATCATGACTTTCCATTGTATTTTTACTGAAAATCTGTGTAAATCTATACTTTTTTCCCTCTGTGTGAATTTGGGCTGATGGAGTAAACCACTATTGCCATGGCAATAATGGCAATCAGGGAATGAAAATTTTGCCTTGTTACTTTAGGCTGGTCACAGTAATGAGAGTATTTCTCCACCCATTCAAACTATTTGGTTTTGAGCCTTTATAAAATGATTTTAAAATTATTTTAGGTACAATAAAATGGTATACTTCAATAAAGAACTCTAGTTGAAGTTCCTATCACTGGCTTAAGCCATTTTTTTTTTATTGCGATTAGCATGTTTGATAAACTGAATGTCTGATGATGTTTCCCTTCTGCACCCACAAAATCTGCTTATACTTTGAAATATTCCTTCACCTTCTGAAGCTTGCTTAGAAAAAGTTTAACTTGCACTAGAGGTTGGAATATAAAAGCAAATTGAAGCATTGATTTCCCCATTTCGTCACCTCTGGAGAACAATTCATAAAGCACGGAAGTTCTAACTAGTCAATCAATAGTTGCTACTTAAATCAGAGACACTGCAGATAGCCTGTTGTTATTAAAAGTGTTCTTCAGAAGATGATAATAAATGAAAAGAGAGGAACCAATTCAGCCTCTGAGTGGAGTTCAAGATTGACACATCAAAGGAAGGGAAGCTGCACATGCAACTCATCCTTTATTTTCCAGACACAAATGGGAAAAATATATTTCCCTAAAAACTTTCCAACTCTTAAAAACAGGGATAACCTGAAATACCAAAAAGTTTAGTGAAAAATCCTGACAACAGAATGACATGGAAGTCTCTGTCAGACCCCTGGGAGGTTGTCTGAAGCCCTGACTTCCCAAACCCAATCCAGAGGCCTGGATCCTGCATTGCAGCTTGCTCTTACATCAGGCACCCTGATGTTCCCATAGCAGAGGAGAGGTGAAAGTCTCAAGACTTAAGAGACCTGTCTGAACAGACAGTCTGAGCTGGGAGCCTCCGAGCAACCTCAGAGCCAGGCAGGTTGAGTGTTTGATGCTCCTGCATGATTTCTGGAACATGCTGAGGAGATGTGGGAGTCAGGAGTCAAGGTTTTCGTTTCCCTGGAAAATTTTAAAGATTGCTATTTTGTTCTGGANAAAAAAAAAAAAAAAATCATATGGAATGGGAATTTTAAGCTTTGAACATTTCAGCTATAAAAGATTTCGCAATACTCTTGTGAATGATGCAGCTGACAAACGTGTCCCTCCATGTGATGGCAATGAAGGAAACTAAAATTACAGCACAAGATGCAGTTCTGAGTGTACTCGTTCTGAAGCTGAACTTTAGAGTTGTGAATAATGCACACTTCAAATTAAGTTGATTAGGCTGTTTATCAGCTTTTGGGAATTTGTTATTTTCCTACACCCACTATAAGGGCATACCTCTTGATCTTAGCTGAGGAGCTCACAGCAGAGTGGGTAAGGTGTGATCTTGCTGCCTTTCAGCTGAGAGCACTCGAGTTGCTCAGGCACATGAGGTGGGACACGAGCAGTGGGGGCCGCGGTGGGGGCAGTGTTTGGGTGGAGACAGGAGGGACCACTGTGGAACAGGGTGCCCTGAGGCAGAGTGAAACAGTGGAGAAACCCCACTTTGCAGCAAAATTTAACCATTGCATGCATCAATTAGCCATTTAATCATCAAAGAAGCATATGGTGAACATGTTCAAACTCATATGATAAAAAATCTTGCAGGTGCTGGGGACTGGAGGCACGCACTTATTGAGGCTCAACACTAAAACCAGTGTCAGGGACACCCTTGAGGGACTCACAGTGGGGTAGGGACATGAGAAATTGTTTTGCATTCACAGCAGGTCACTGTGAAATAAGATTGTGCACTCAGGGGGTTTCTCTTAGGTCCTGAGTACACCGCAGACCCCCAGCCTTCCTTGCATGGCAGTGGTGCAGCCATGTGCCAGAGTGCCTGTGCCCTGACTGGGAACAGATCACTTTTCTTTGCAGTCACACCTAAACCACAAGGGTGGATTTTTCTCATATCGTTCCATCAGAAAGAATGGAGAGGCAAAGAGCCTGTGTCTGTGCAAAAAGTCCATCATTTAAATTCACCACCCAGTAATGTTTGAACAAATAAAGCTGGGCTTGGTGCCTCTTTGTTCTTTAATAAAGGGGAAAAACCTCTGTTAACCCAGAGACAGCAAACTGCAAAATGAGATTTGGTGTCTAAAGATATTTCTACAGTTATTATTAGATTTAGAGACCTCCAGCCATATCAGTACCCAGACATCAGTGGTAGGGTCAGTGCTGCTCTGCTTATCCTGCTTAAGAAAACATTCTTTTTAGCTAATAAAGTTTTCTGAATCTGTTATTCTTCCTCTATTGTTCATTTTGGTGCTCTTCTGTTGCATTTAAACCATATTAGATTTACAGCAAGCTGCCATTGAGATGATACCCAGTGACCTATTTGCATTGGCCATCTCTCACATGCTGATGTAATGGTGCATGACCTATCAGCAGAACATTCAAAAATGGAAGATTGATTGGGCTAAGTGTTAATTGTTCTATTAAAGGGGAGAAGAAATGCCGCACACCCTCCTTCTCTTAACCTCAAGTCTGACCTGATGCTATCCGTCACAACTCAAAATATCCTTCCTACTTCCACACCTGTACAATTAACCCTAAATAATTACAGTTTCTAATGGACCCAACATGTCAGGTTAAAATCAGATTCTCCAAAGAGATTTGATGAAGTGGGTTGAGGTAATTCTGTTCCAGTGTGGCAAATGAAACATACATTACTATTAGAAGATATGAGATGATGCTGATCATTTATAAGGCCCCTCATTCTGAGAGAAGTGGAGATAATATATCACCAGGAATAAGGACACTGTGGTAACACTTTTGATGTGAAAAACATATTTTAAAGCATGAGTGTGAGACAGAAAAACTGCCTAGCTTAAAAACCTGATGTATTGTTACTAGGCAGCCCTTTGAGAAAGATTTACCCTGAAAATGAGATAGTCTTACAATATGCCCACATTTCTCCTGCAGTGGGTTGATAAACACCAGGTGTATGACTCTGCTCAGTAAAACATCAAAACCAATGTCAGAAACAGCAGCAATTTTATGAAGCACAATGAGCTGACAGTCAGCGATTTTTAATTCAGTTTCCTCAGTGTTGTTTGTTGTCATGCTAAGCCTTGCAAGACATGTATGGGATAATAAACAACCCAGCTGGTTAAATTCAGCAGTACTCCTAGGAATAGCATAGTAGGTCCTGAGCTGGTAGCCATCTAAACCACAGATTCTTTCCAAAGTAAGCTAGAGATATCCAGAAAATTGATGATAGCCTGGTCTAGTATTGATGTCAAACAGGAGACTTGATCTATTGCAAAATAGAGCTGCTTGCCTGGCAGCCTTCTCTGGATGGGCTGGTGACTTTGCTGACCAGCAGCAGTTCACAGGCACTAAAGGCAATGGCATAACACTGATAACAATGCAAAGCTGCATGAAGGAACAGAATATACCAAAGGGGACTAAAAGGGAAACTTTAAGTGGTTGTTGGGAGAGCTGGCATCAAAAATGAACATATATCTGGGGTTCATCTTGTATGAATTTCATCTCCTCTGCAGTAACTCCCTCTTAAGTAATTTAAGACTTTCACAGAGTGTCTCCCAGAACTACAATATCACTTGGTAAAGGGCTGACAACTGTCAGCCACTCCTAACAGCAAAGAATAGCTGGTGGGTTCATTCAGCTCCTAAATTACCTACTGGAATCTCATGCTTTTTAATAGATGTCAAAAATTCTCACAGATGCAGTCATATTGTTGACCACATAAAAGAAGCCTGGCATCAATGGTCATCAGTGTGCATCAGCTTGCTTTGAGATAATGCCAACACAAAGTAAAATTCCTCTATGAGAACCTACACAGTGGGGTGTAATAGAGACTCAAGTAATTATCTGCAGAGACCATTTATTTTAGAGTAGCATGTACTTTACCTTTAAACCAGTATCCAATTTGCCAAACTTTTCATGGGAAAAGGATTGGGGAACGTGACTAATATTTCACTTTGGCGTATTTTTTGCATATTTTATTTGGGCAATTTTTATTTTGACATATGTTGGTGTATGATAGAGCTAGTTTGTAGCAGTGCCTAGTGTGTGTCCTTTGTTAAAATTGGATAGCTAACGTCTAGGTCTTAAAAAACCTCCAATGAAAGTGAAAGAGAGGGATACTTTAACACTGACTCCACTCAGGATATGAAGGCATGTAACTGCTCAGTGAAGCAATCAAGTCTTAGTCACTGCTGCAATAGTGTGACAAGGAAAAGACTTTTTCAGGAGAACAAAACTATAAAGACAGTGAAAGAATTCAAGAATATGAATCCCACTGTCTGTCAGTGGCACAGGTTCTTAAACACTCAATGACCCAATTTGCAGAAGTATTTAGAAATCTAAAATTTAGATAAGCACCTCCTGCCATTTCAAAAAGCATCCATTCCACTGCCACTGAAATCTGCATCTTTAAGTGAAAAATTACCTTTGAAAACATGTCTGAAGTTGCTTTAGAAAGGATTACACTCTTGCCAGTTAGACATTTCAAAACTTTACAGGATGATATATCACAAAAGCCAGGAAAGCAAACAAGCCTTCCAATTCCTCCCAAAAATTAAAGGAAAATAAAACATTATCCCTAAACTCTTTAAACTCACTGATTAAAAGCATACTGCATTTAGATCAAATTTAAATGTGACTCTTTTTGGGCTGACAATGTCTCTTTAAGGTAAGTACTTTCAAATGGAACAACTGCCAATTTATGGAAATTTTAATACTTAACAACCTTGACAATGTCCTTTTGATTAGCCTGTGAAAATGAAGTTGCTTTTGATAGGAAAGTTCATTAACTTTTTGAAAGTATCTACATATTATGCTGAACAGTCTGAATATCAACAATCTGTCATTGGAAAAATTTCGTAACATATGCAATTTTGCACCAAAATTCAACTGTGAGAAACAAAGATCTAAGTTGTCTTCTTTCTTAGGCTGTTCTGAAAGATGCTTATAGCCAGGTAACATTTTTCTTTTCTGCTGGATACAGCAAAAATTAAATAGAAAAAGAAATGTCATATTTAGTTTGAATCACACTGGATGACACCTTGCAAGAACTGAAGAATTCAAGTGGTTTAAGGATATGAAAGTAATTTTATTATTTCAGAATCATGTGTTCCATTATTTCCCACAATTTTAGTCAAAATTAACCAGGTGAGAAAGTTACTGCATACAAAACATAATATGTAGTTATCCATAATTCAGTCAAAATAAATGAATGATAATTATAGAGACATGATATAAGAGTGGGATAAGTTCTTAAGATCAGATCTCTTTAACAAGTAAGGATGTGGATGGTAGCTACGAAGAGAGGAGGTCTGATGCTAAAATAAATCCAAGGGCCATGTTCTGCCTTCACAGAGGTTTTTTTGGGTTTTTTTCCACAGTTACATTTAATGCGTAAAATCTCATCTTTTTGTTGGCTTGCCTGCCCGGGAGCTACCTTAGGGAAATTTTGCCCTTGTCAGGACCAGGGAAGTGAATGCTCAGTGACTGAGAGAGACAAGGATTTTTAGTCTGACATTTTGGGTTTTGGCTTGCTGCTTCTTTACGGACTTCACTGATGAAATAGCTGCCTTGTTTGAATAAGTGGTAGCAGATTGCAGGCTGAGCTCAAGCCCTATTAAAAGAGCATAGCGGAATATTATGGCTGGGACTGACACAATATGGGTATTTCCTTCTGCTCTTAGTCCTCTTGCACTTCTCTCCCTACTACATTACTTTTAAAAACTCAAAAGCAGAGCCTTGAGCAGAGTTTCAGCACCCTTAAAGAGAGGATACATTATTTCCTTGCAGTGCATAAAGAGCTTTGACAAAGCTACTACTCTCAGTGTATTAGGATGAAACTCTCATGCCCATTCCTGTTAACCCAGCATCTCCTTTTTTTCTCCTTCCGTTTTAGCAGGAGAGCTGATTCTATGTCCTGAGCCATTACCACACTCTTGTGTTCTCACTTCCTCACTTTTCTACTCTATTCCCTCTTGTCACCTCTTTCTTTGCTTACCTCTTAGTCATTTTCTGCCCCTGGTGTCCCCTCTCTGTCCCATGGCTGTGGGCATTGCTGGAATCACTGCCAGCTGTCCTGGGGGGCCCGGGGGGGACAGAGGGAGAGGAGGGATGTTTGCCCTGGAGCTGCAGCTGTGTTTCTCTGTGGGTCATTTACATCTCTTTCCCTGGCACAGTGAGCCACCAGAGGAAGAAGGCAAGTGAGGAGCAATGAAATTGTTGGCTACAGGATTGGTTTTGCCACTGTTGGCATATCAATGGATTGAAATGCACCAAAATTTAATAAAGGTACTGGTTAACAGCAACAGCAGCAAAAACACACGGACTCCAATCCCTAATGGATGTGAAGCATCCTCATTAAGATCTTGTCTTGTCTCCTGACCCGAGTCCAAGGTGTGTTGGTAGAACCAATAGGTGTTATAAGTGCTAGAACTGATGTTATTGATAAGACTGACACGCTGATCCTTATCTGACACTCTTCATGCCTGATCTGATTTTTTAAATTCATCATGTTATCTTCAAATGTTTTTCTGCAATTTGAACTTAAAGAGCTATTTTTCTCATGACTGATAATATGTCAAATTTAGAAGTGTTTTGTACTGTGGTTATCATTTTATTGCTTATCCAATAGTAGCTTAAGCTATGTTAAAACAGCAAATGCATAATTTAAAACGAGAGAAAGGATGTTTCTTAGGAAAAGTTTTAATGGAGGCACTAAGATTATCAGGTCCTCAGGGTCTTTTTCCAAAAAAATATGAATGAGGGAAAACAATGAATTGTATTAGAGGCCTTACTGAAATGTTAAGTATCATTTCTGCTGTCATGAACACCATAAAATGAAACTATGTGCTTATCTGCCCAGAATATATAGCTTTTTTCTGAATAACATTTTCATGGGGAATAAAAGTAGCAACAGTCACAATGCAAATTCGGTCTTACATTTTTTAAAAGTGACTTATGATTGCAGCCATTTAAATGGGAATGGACGGAATAAAGCATATTTAGCTTTTTAATAAAGGTGTGTTGTTTAATCTGGATTTAAAAAAAAAAGCTAAAGGGAGAGTACAAAAAGTTACGTTCCCTATAAAGGCAACCAGAATTTCAAACTGAAACAAATCATTAAAAATAAAGGTGCAAATAATGGTCCACATGTAAAGCCCTAGTGCAGAGAGTTAACTGTGCATTCAGCTGAGCACGTTTATCCTGCTCTGCTGAGACAGACTGGTAGGGTAGAAGATTTTCAGCATTTGTTCATTTAAAGATAAGGATAACTCTGTGCACAGAGCACTGCACGCAGAATGCAAAGAGATTCCCTTCAAAGTCTGCTCAAGTCAGTAAACAGACTTTTTCAGCTTTATAAGAATTCTTGCCCATCCTCTTGTAATTCCACAGGCAAACTCTGCCAAGGCAGCTACTTCTAATTTCTGTTAAATGAATGATGTCTTATTCAATTCAGACTGATAAATAATTCTTTCAATTATGGGTCTGAGCTTGCTATCTCACAGACTCTGATGCATTTGGTTTAAGAATCAACATTATGACTCATCTGAATTATGTTACAGCAAAAAAAACTTATTTGGCTGATACAGTTTTTTCCTATCAAAATGAAGCACAAAGTAGCTCTCCCTCTGATTTTTCTCTCTTCCTCTGTCATTCATTTTTTGTGCCCATTTTTAATACAGAAGCTGACTTTCTGAGAAGTATATGTTTTTCTAGAGCTCAAAAGTGACACATGACCTTACTTGTCTTTCATTATTTCCTTTACAGATTTTTTTATTCAAATATTGTTTCAAAACTTGCGCTCACAAAATAAATATACAAATATCAACACTTACCATTAAGGCAATCCTTTCAGTTTGGGGCAAAATCATGTTTAGGATCTGAGAAAACAAAGTGGAACATATTCTTTTTTGCCTGTAGCTTTGCAAGCTTGAAAGTCCCATTATCCTAAGAATTAAATTGGCTTACTCTAATGCATACAGATGGCAATGCCTTGTGCTAGGTACAGATGCCATTTTTTTTCTTTTTGTCCTCAAAGGAGAGAAGGAAAAGTCTAGTCTGTCCACATGCAAAAAACAGTGAGATTTTGTAACATAAAGGTGAATTTAAGGGTTTATTCTACATAGTCCCATATGCATACTTTGAGACATCTTTTTGTGAATTTAATAATATTTTTGACAGAATTATTCCTCAAGTGACATTTCTTGGATGGAAAAGAAATTTAAAATGTGATGACTGCTGAAATGGTAAAGAAGTAGCTGCTGAATCCTGTGGTCAACAAACATTATCGGCAAAGAAACATGGCGAAACTATTTTTTGAAGTGTATCTATTCCTAATTTTGAAAAAAGGAATCACTATAATCTTCATTAGGCAATCTTTGAGAAGTCTAATGCATGAAAAGAGAAATCTTCATTTCAGTTCTTTGACTATTCATGCAAATATATTTCTAACTTGGTTTTTTGTGCATGACAGTCAGTGATTTTGCTTAAATTGCTATTTTCCGCTCTCAAGGCAAACAGCATCATTTTCAGGCTCAACATTGACTGCAAAAACTTCTTTTGAATAAAAAATTCAGGCTTTCAACTCTGATACCCACAGCCTTTGTTTCCAGTGAAGATGTGCAGGCTACAGTAAGTACTCATAGGGATGCTCAAGGAAAGCAAGAGGTTCTCAGTATCTGTGAATAACTGCTGACGAAACTGTGCAGCCAAGTGAAATTCCTGGGATGTCTCTCTCAACTTTGATAATATAAAAATTCATTATCCAGTTAGGTGAATATGTGAGTGTGACTGAGGTGAAGGTGCTTGTTCTTAGAAAATGTGAGTTATTGAGTAAGTAGATCATAAATTATAGTAAGATGTTGGTCACATAAAACATTGAACTATTCCAAACATAAACTGGTTTTATAATATGTACATATATAGCCTTATTTACATGAAGCTTACACAACCCTTATACAAGAAGGGAATGACCTTATCCTGGCTTGATCCATGTAAGATAATTGGATGATTGTTTATTTGTTAGAAAACTTTGGAGTCATTCGATACATGTGATTCACTGGAAGAAAAACAGCTTAAAAAGATAGCAAAGACTGCAAAAAAACCCCAAAAACCAAAATAAACTAAATCTTTACATGCTAAATAAGGACAGAAACTGTTTTCTTCAAACTCTGATGAGTGCTAAAATGAGTCCCATTAATTGTCTTAGTTGTGGCATCCGCAGATTTTCTGTCTGGTTAAAGTTTCATCAAAATCCCATACTTAGAGGACTTTGGAGGACAAAATGTAAGATGAACAGTTTAATTGTCATTGGTCCTAGCAAAAACAGGAGTCCTGAAGGTCATATTTCTTAGGATTGTAATTAAGAGACTTCTTTCAACAATCTGCTGTCAGTCAGATTTGAACACGACTTTTTATATTTTCTTCTGCCTTCTTAAGTACATTCTCATACTTCCTGCATGTAGCGAATGAATAAACCAACCCACAAACAAAGGTTACCCTCTGCTCTTAAATCCTTCTGGTCCCTGGACATTTCTGACTGATGGAAATTGGATGTAGAGGCAAGGCAAACTACTCTGGCTAAATGCTTCTGAATAGGATGATGGTCTGCTGCTACATAAATCCTGTGTGCTGTCAGATCCCTGGAGCATTCTTTGTTCCGGCCTTGGAGAGACTCCTTGTCAGCCCACCAGACAGGTAGAAGAAAACTGCAGTTGGTTCTGTCAGAACATCACACTAAATTAAGAAAGTGATGATTCTCCCTACATGTACATTCAAACTTCTTTTTCAGAGTTACCCCTGGTTCTAGCTCAGTTAGAAAAGGCTGAGGAAAAAATTGAATTTGCCTTTTAATTATCCAAATGTTCTTTTCAGACAACAGCTACCAGCACAATTTCCTTGAACAACATATATTTTTTCTCTGCAGAGTGTTGCAAAGAGGGAGAATATAGGACAGATGGGGAAGAGGAAAAGGTGGTAAAAGGAATAGAAATATTGTGCAATAATTCTTCTAAATCTTTCCTTTCTGATGTACTGTGTTGTAATCATATACAACTCATGGCACTTACCACTTGAAACTGCAAGCAGTAGAGATTAAACAATAAGCAGTTTCTGAGGAAGTGGAGTGGGGTGATAAAGCTCCTTGATGGGGCTGTTATTCAGGGTAGTAGAAATGACAGCCCACATGGATACAGTGTATAAATTAATTTTTTACCTGCTCTTTGAGTAATATGTACAATCTCAGCTCCCCCATTCAAGTTTAAACTAAGTATCCAATCCATGCAACACTTCGAATGGCAATAAAGCCACCTCAGATCGACTATGACAAACATGTATAAAATCATGAGAGGCATCGAAAAAGTGGGCATGGATCTCCTGCAGAACAAGCACTAGGAGAGGAGAGCAGCTATACGTACAAGTTAGTAGTTGAAAAGTTCACCATAAAAGAGGAGAAGGTCCCCATGGCATGTACGTAAGCTGTGGAATTTCTTGCCACAGGATATTGCAGATGTTAAAAGTTTATGGAGTTCAAAAAGCAACTACAAAAATATATAGTGAGGGGGCTAGTAAGTTCAAAGACATCATCGGCTAAGGAAGCTGTGTGTTCCAAATTGCTGGATTGTATTTTGGGCAAGTGTCACTTTGTGCTTGCCTTGTTACAATGCTAGATAAAAGACGCTGAGCTAGATAGGCCATCAGTCTGCTCCAGCACAAGTGTTTTTGTGTTCTTTTATGACACAGGTGGGGTTGTCAAAGTGGAAACGATGAAGCCCCAACTCTGTTGAAACAAAAGATCTCAACTCTCTTCAGCAGGGTTGTGAAGCAAACATCATTCAAGGGCTCTTTTTACAAAAAGGCATCATGAAAGGTATATATATTTTTGCAACTGAAGTGTACATAGGGTGGTAAATACAGTTTTACCTATAGATTTTAAGTCTCCCAAGGAGATACGAATTGATTGATCACATTTTAGAGATGGAGAGGAAGTGTGCAAACACTGGCATAGACATACTTTGTGTCAGTGACTTGAACCCAGGACTGCAACTTACACCACCTTTGTTTCTATTTTTGGGAAAGCCAGGGCCATGGTGTGAGACGTGGTCAGGTCAGGTCATTGGAAATATTTGCTGTTGAATCAGGGATATTGATTTGATTTCACTGAGAAGAAAGGCATTTGTGAGGGAATTTATCTGTAACTACAGTTTATTGCTTCTGTTTTGTCCATTAGGATGCTCTCTGCTTTATTTCTTGATGTTAATTTACTGCATCTCAGTGAATCTAAAGTACGAGTTTTTTTCTGGCATTTTAGCAAGTAAAATGTGATTCTGAGAACTCAGAAAAATCATGACCTAACCTTTCCCAACATAATGATAATAATGATACCATTTACAGGAAAAAATTGCTTTAAATTGGTTAGAAAACACTTATGTTAAAAGACACCTTACCAACACGAGGGAAGAAAATGCAGAGTACATTTTCATAGTTAATTTTGGTTAAATAGGCTAATGAATGTTTTCTGCAGAGCAGCCAAGATTGCCATGTGGCTGCAATCGCTGCTGGGAGCAAATGCTGCTTGTTTTTCCTTTTCAGTTTGTTCTTGGATTCTGTGCCTGGCTTTATATGGATCCTGTACATGGCATCAACAAATTAAAAAAATGACTTGTCTGATGCCTGAGAAATAGAGCTCCTAATAGGGTGCCATATGTCAGGCCTATTCAGGAGGTAGATTTGCATTCCCTTCACAGATTTTTGCATGCCATTTTCTGTGTTTGAGCACAGAGCTAGAGCACAACATCCACATAACCCATCCCAGCAAGTTCTGGGTTCTGAACAAAAAGATCTGGGGTGAGAATAAAACCTAGTAGTACCCAGAATACCAAGCCTTGCCTCAAGCTGGTTACTGTGCAGAAGTTAAGCTTGGAGCAGACTAAGAGATGCACAAATCAACCATGATTGCACCAGCATCTGCATCAGACCCTCTGTTTTCAGCACTAAAGGATTGACTCTCCCTACTCTTAAACCTTTAGGCACGAGATTTACACTTTGCTTCATTCTTTGTAGATGCGTGTTTACAGTCCAAAGTCCTTCCAAAACCTTGAGTTTTGCTTAGAATAAGGTTGTCAGAGAAATAACTTCTCAACTCTTTGCCTCCTCCTTGGAGCCCTGCAGGAACACTTCAGTCATGCTTTTCATGACTTTTCTCTGTAATTGTCAGTGATAATAACTATTTTTCTTTTTTTAAGAAAAAAGGAATCTGGTCTTTATAATCAACTGACAGCAGGAGCTGGGGTTTCCAAAAAAGCATCAGAGATGGTGAGATTCATGATAAAAGTCTGCCTCAGGAGATCTGCTTTCATCTTTTACTCTCTCCATCTTTTTCCTTGCTTACAGGTTGCAGCAGTGAAGCCCCGAATAAGCCTCAAATAGTACTAAAAAAAAGGCTTGGAAACTCACCCATTGTGACTGCAAATAATACTGATGGAGTGGCAGCAGCTTTTCTGTTCTTGTAGAGCTTTCAGATTTGAGCTGTCCTGCAACAGAAGCTACCCATGGTGTGAAGTAGACTTTGGTCTGAAACTGTAGTGGCTGTAATTAAACTTAATTGAAACCATGACTGTGAGACAGAAGGACAAATGTCTTTAGGAGCATCACTACAGCTGCATCACTTCTGAGTAGCAAGGGGAAAATAAAACCCAATATCAGGTACTGTGGGTAAGCTAGCGCTGTGCAATGCCCCAGATTGTACTGCAGGAAGAATTTATGGTAGAACTGCAAATCTATTGGGGTTTTGGTAAGTATAAAAAGCTATAAGGATGAATAATAGTTTTAAATATATGTATTTCCTTTCTGTTGGTCCTTTACAGGTTATTTCATGATATTTTTGTTGCTTATGTCTAGCCACAGGGGAAAGCTGATTAAGTGGTCTAATTTTTCCTTATCTCCTATCTTCAGTGCTTGACCTTCCTGTTTGAGTGTATTGGGTATTTCCAACCGAGTTTCTATTAGGAAATCCAGATTGTGTTCTGGAAATACGTAGTTTCTGATGAGCTACAAGAGAAACACAGGCGGGCTTCTGATAGCAACATGCTTGCGTTCTTGCCAGCTCATCTTATGGGCTTCCAGAGGCTTCAAAGCAACAGGGTTGTGCAGAATCTGCCATTTTGACAAACTCTGTCACACTGGTGCCCTGGGGCTGGATTTCCTGTGAGTCTGCAGAGTCCCTGCCATACGTGCATGAACCACAGGAGCTTTGGATCAGCTTTCCAGGTGAGATCTGAAGTCTAGGCTCATCTTCCTTTTCAGCTGAGATTCTCCATGAAGCATGCAGTGGTTCCTAACATGAACCAGGGGTCCCAGGAGCCCCAGCAGCATCACCTCTGCATCAGTGCTGCTCTCTCATGCTACCCTGACAGCCAACAACCAAGCTCAAAGCTGTTGTGTTGCCCATCAGACCTTTTGATATTGTTACAACCCGTGGGAAAAGATGAAATGGGAACAACAGGGAGATTGTAGCACACTGTGGAGGATTACTGTGATGAGCTGGGGAAAGGCAAAGCTTGCTGCTGTAGTCTCCTGCCTCTGCAGCACACAGCCTGGAAACCCTAAGGACTTCAGCTCTGTTATTCACTCCTGCAACACTGTGTTTGGCAGCCTTGTAGGTTCCTCTCCGAGCCAGCGATCTCATGGCTTCAAACCCATTGCTGTGGAAGAGCAGGCAGCAGTTTTCTGAACTCAGCTGTAAATTGCAGCACTCCTAAAACTTCCTGCAGTCAAAAGAGCCATGCCAGGTACCTCACAGCTTGTGCTTCTTCCAAATGTTGTTGTGGGTTTCTCAGATGGTACTGGGCACATATGGTTGTGCTGCAGAGTTTCCTGTCATTTCCTTTCAATGGAATGTTTTAATTCTTTCAAGCAGAATCTTATTACAATTAATTTTCAACAGCAATTTCTACTTAACATTTCATTCTGAAATGGAAGGCTGTATTACTTGGAATTTCAGAATACATTGTAAAATGAAAACAGTTAATTTAGACCAGGTCAGCATTGGCATTTGAAGAGAAGGGACCTGGAACTCTTCTGGCTCCTTCAACTCTCTCCCGGAAAAACCTTTAGAATACTGATGCTCGCATACACTGTTTCATACTCATTTAATCTAGTTCCTTGTCTAAGACAATTCACAAATTATTGTAATATTGCCATTACCAGTCAGAAATGTTATCTCTAATTACGCTAACACTGCAGCATTGGTTTCACTGATGAGATCAGATTCTATCTGATCCATTTGAATTATTTTCCTTCAAATATCATCCCAGGCTGTCCCTTCAGGATGAAAACTCTCACCAGCCCAGTCTTCTCTTAGTTGTCCCCTTGCCAATCACTTCCACTCTGTTGTTGCTCACTCCTGTTGTTCTATATTGTACATTTATAAAATGCACATAAGGTCTCCAGATGTGTAAATATTTGGTTTGTTTAAATGCAAGTCATAAGTACTGCTTTTTTTCCTTCTTTCTGTTTGTTTATGTCATATTTGTTGCTTCCAGGAGTAATTAGACT
This sequence comes from Pachycephala philippinensis, assembly GCA_013397055.1. Lineage (NCBI taxonomy): Eukaryota > Metazoa > Chordata > Aves > Passeriformes > Pachycephala > Pachycephala philippinensis. Next base: position 510,324 of record VWZT01005321.1, on the reverse strand, counting down.
CCAAATTTTTCAGGAAAGGGAACACATTTTCTGGCTTGGCACAGCGAGCCCCAATCTTGACCAAGACCAGGAGGCATTGCTACAACATAAATAAATAATAACAGCTCTAAAAATCTTTTCATCACCTTAATGGCTATGTGATCTCTGTGCATTTTTCTGATCACTGTAAGTAGTTGTAGAAAGCATTGTGATAACGTCAATAGAAGCATGGTATGGTAATGTAAAATTAATGAGCTAGATGGTAATCTTTTTAAGCAAATCGTGTTCTGTAATACAGCACACCCTCTCAATTAGTCTGTTCTCAGGAGCCAAGGAATCAGTGCATTGTGTGCCGAGTGCACGCTGAAATTGACTGTGTTACTCGGGAAGATCAGCGCAGCTGATAGCCAAAGTGAACAGCCTCACATGGAACATAACCTCACAGTGGGGAGTGTTACAGAGGGCATTCATGGCACTTCCATGTTTGTAATGTTCCACAAGTATTTGCTAGTAAACAGACAGAGATTTCAGTGACTTTTGTTATGAAAACCAAATTAAGGAAGCTGGGCTGCAGTCTTCTGAAAGCCTTGCTCTCCCAGAGCACCAATCGAGTCATTAATGAAGGGTATGACTAGCAGAGGGCTGAAGATCTGTTTCAGACTTTCCATGGCTATTATCTCTCAAATCATTAAGACTAAGATTGAGACTTTTTTACCTGCTGCAACTGATGTCTGAATCACTCCACAGTAAACACTATGAAGCATGGTATCGATGAGAAAAGGTATGTGATGTGCAGTCATGGCAACTGACCTCCCCAGTCCAGAGGGAAAAGTTCCCTGGTGGAGGGAAGCCTGGGGGTTGTACAATGCTGACAAGGAATAAGATTATGCTGCTTTATCTGATACTTGCTGAACACCAAGTAGAGTTTCCTTCAGTTCTACCTCTGCTGCCTTTTTTGCCTGTGCATGGTATGCTCTGGGTAACACACGGATATCATCAACACAGAGGAGCTGCAAGCTGATGGATAAAAGTCACTGCAGTATAGTGATACAGAGAATATATTTGATCCTATAGTTCACTCAGAGAAACTTCCAGTTTCTTTAATGAGCTCCATGGGAATTTGATTAAAGATTTTCAGACTGGGTTCGTTATTTCTGATGAAGGACTAGTGAAGAAATTCATTAATGGAACAATTTCTGGAGGCTAGGACTTAAATTTGGTTTACATCATGAGAGAGATTAATTTCATCTCAAACTATAGCTCAGTGGATATTAATCTATATTACAGTTCTGCAGCCAGTGAAAGTAGAAACTCGTGTTTGGGATCAAAAACTGACAGTATTAGCCAGTCATGAGTCAAAAAAGAGCTAGTACAAAATTTTTTTGACTTTCAGAAAATTCTAACCAGATATTGATTTACTGAAAATTTTGACTTAATATAATAACTCCCATTTAGAAGAAATGTAGATTGTCTTGCGTTTTATTTTATAAACCAACCTCAAATATGTCCTGATTTGTTTGAATGCTTGCTGGAAGACACCCTAGGTTACAGAAATGAGAGACTGATGTGGACTGTAAAGGAAGATTAAACTTATCTTCTATTTTAAACTACTGCATGCTAAAATCTCACTCTATCTCTCACAGAAGGAGCATCTCCACAATGTTAAAATAGTAATCACGGTTGAATAATGTTAAAGATATATCAATCCCAATTTTTCATTCCATGTCCCTAACCTCTCAAAAAAAACCTCCAAAACCCATGCTTTCTTTGTCACAGAGACTAAAATAATATTTTATGTTTTTCCTTATGTTCTTTTATTATATTTAGTTGCAATTTACTGCAATGACATTACTTGGAGAATATTGGTCTGGGCTTCCATTCATTTCAAAAAGCAGGCATCCCTTTCCATCTTAGGCAATTGTAGTCTACAGTGTTAATGGTGTCTACATTAATGTAGTTCACTTTATGAAAAAGCTACTGGACTCTATTTTATTTTTATTTATTAACAGTGTTAGAGAGTGCATTTTCATTCGGGTCTTCACCAGTGGCGAGACAAAAGAGCTATTTATTATTTACAGAAAAGTTATCGACAACTTCAATTACAAGTATCTCCCTTTGTTCAAATGGCAAATCAAAGTCCTGGAAAATTTCCTACCTCTTTGGGTTTTGTCTGAAAGTTAATTTATCAGTTGGCATACCACTGGGTCCAAACCTGCTTTTACTGAAGTAAGTGGGAATATTGCCATTGGCTTTGATGGGAGCAGGTGCACGCCCCTAATGAGGTGTGTAATGGAAACGGTGTACACACAAAGAACCTGGACACAGTCAGCATGAGAAACACTGAATAAGAAGAAGGATTTCTCAGAATCCCAGAGCACATGAACAGTGTGTTGCAGTGACATTTAAACATTGACAAGAAAAGTGAAGAGATCAAATGAAAGAATAGAATAGACAAGAAGATACTGTCACACTGGAACAATTCACCTCGTGCTTGGAAAAGTTTATAAAAACCTTGAATAGAGAGGGAAAGGGCATCATGATAAATGGGAACACCTAAGCCACATTAGATCAGCTGATAACACAGTCATCTTTGCCAAAATCCCTGAAGACCTTGAAGCACCGATGAGAGAATTAATCATGAAAAGTAGGCTTGAGCAATTAGGATAGGAAGAGCTGAGTTGTCCCCACTGAAACTTGACCCCAACCTTAAACCTGTATTGAAATCAAGTATGACCCAAACCTTTGCTGAAGTATGAAAAAAGGCAAAGAAAGCTTTTTCACCTCATTATTCCTCATTTCATTCACTGTACTCAGTATAGGGTGCTGTGGATAATCTCAGACTGGTATCAACTCAAATAGCACCAGAACAGCAAGACTCTATGACTTTATAAGCCAGTGTTGCATCCACAGTAATTAGCCCTGCTTCCCAGTGGTGAGGAAGGGCATGTTAATGAGGCTGAGTGCAGTGATAACTAATCCTGAGTAAGTTACTGTGCGAACCAAGTAAGACATTGGCTTTGTGTTGGACTGCTCTGTGAGGATCAGATCCTGTGGTGCTAACTGGGTGTGTTCAGCACAGTGAGATCCAGCACACAGAAGGACATGTATCCTGGCAATGCACACGCCAGGGTGCTGCAGGAGAGGCTGTGCTTGGAGAAATTTCATGGTACCTCATGTTCAGGAGAAGGAGTGATAAAGTAGGAAGAAGACCGTGGCCACCTTCATGCTGCAATCTTAATGCAAGTTATGGGCTTTGGCCTTGGGTGAGATATGTGATCAGACAGGCAGAAGATGGGGGAAAGGAAACAGAGGCTGGTCGATGCTCTGTTTCTCCTGCTGATTGGCACAATGTTTATTTCCCGGTTGTAATGAAAATCTGGCTTGTTTTACCAGAAGGTGCTAATGCTCATGTCATGAGTACAAGGAGTACTCACATCCTGAGTCCCTGGCTGTCTGAAGCGAGAGTGGGTGTTTGCACTGCCAGAGCTGGGCTGTGTCTTGTGCAGAAAAATGGAGGCGTTCTGTGGTCTGGGCTTGGAAGGGTTTTTTCAGACATTTGATGGTAGTTCTGGTTTGTTTGTTGGTTTGTTGGTTTTATTTCTTTCACAAATGTTGCTCTGAGTCTGGACAGCATCCTCGAGGGGCATCTTTGTTGGACGTAACTGCTGTTTACTTACCCACACTGAGTGTTTTATCTTGGCCACAAGCTGAAGCACACATAATGAGGAAAGGAACATCACTCAGTATTTGTCTTCTGGATTGGCAGAGTTGCATGGGTGAAGGCAGATGAGGATCTCTTGGGATGCTGCAGCTATTGTGGTAGGAAATTTTTCCAGTCAGATATTCGAATGAGATCTGGGAGATGAATGTAATTTGTCTCTAGTTTTATTTTTAGTGATTTCACTTTTCTGGCTTAAGTATTTCATTCCCTTTTATTGTCAAGATTTATTACCATCACTGTTGTGAAATGCAGCCAGTTCCAGTCCTCCAACTCCTTCTTCCTAAACTTAATTTTTGTCAATGGAATAATTTCCTGTAAAACATCTAATTGTTGGCTTATTGGCAAATTATGTCCACACGCTTTTTAAAAACAGACTAAGGCCAGCACCACTTAAGTGTCTGGTGCCAAGTCTCTTAGTTGCTGATGGAATAAATGAGAATTTCAGTTGTTTCAGAGACGACCGTGTTTTTGGACAGTGAAAACTTAAGAACATTAAGTTCCTACTTCCTTGCTACAGTATTGGTATTTGTGTTCCTATAGCTCCATTCTTTGACAATTTTAATACATTTGTTGACACAACTTTCCTCTTGGGTAGGAAATGCTGTTATCATAATCATTATCAATATTTTTCAGTTGGGAAAACAGAACCCCAAGAAACTATAGTCATGTTTATATTACAGAATACATTGCATGCAGGAGAAGAAACGACCTTTCCTGGAGGAGACAGTTATTTATACAGGAGTGCTTTTTGTGATGAACTTTTCATTGGATCTGTCAAGCGATAGGCCAGACTGAAAAAGGGGAATTCCATGCTGTATTTTTGCATCTTTACCAGTTGTTCATAAAAAATACATGGAGGAAATAATAACTCTTTAGCCAAAAATGGCTTGCACAGGCTGTGGTATCTGGGATGGAGAATGACTCAGATCTTATGTGAGAATCCCTGGAGGTGACTCCTTTCCCCCACAGTCCCGCTGAATTGGGACTTCCCTCGTTGCAGGCAAAAATATCTGCAAAAGCAATTACTAAAAGCATTTTTTCTTGAAAGCGGTGCCTTCCACTAAGTAATATTTGGGCCCAAAATACCAACATGAACATTTTTGTCTTGCTCTTCACAAAGACAACATCTCCAGGATCTCTGTGGGTTTTTAGCAGCTGGTATGTGCTTCTTCTGTGCATATTCTTTTATGTTTGATCTGTGCATCTTCTCTTAAAGCATGAAACACACCACACTGATTAAGGGTAGGCTGTGATGAGCACCTTAACTCCAAACACACAGAGCTCTGTAATGGACAAAAAGTCACGTGCCTTTAACTATACCTTAGGGGAGGTTCAGCTCCTCACCTATGCCTAAAATTTATTGTTCAAACTTGTATTTAACCTGAACTTTAAATTATTCTCTACTCTAAAGGAAAGGAATAAAGAATCAATAAATAGGGGAAAACATATGGGCTTTACTTTAGCTATGAGTTATTAAAAATATAAATTTTTGGGGGGTATTTTCTTGGTTTATGTGTAAAATGTCATCTAATTCTTTCATGAAAGCTAATTTTAAATTTTTATTTTACTTTAGATTTATTCTCTCCCCCTCCCAATATACAAATAAAAAGGTTAAGAAGTGGAGTTTGACTTCTGTGTTGCTGAATTTTCTTTAAAAGTCATGGAGCTGTCAGGATGATGAGTTATTGGTTGTCAATAAAGTAACTATTGATCATAATCTTCCAAAATTCATCCTTCATATGTGTGTAAAAACAGAATATGCTGTGAACTGCAGAACAGAATTAATTACTTTGTCCCCGAGGGAAGAGCAGATAATTACCAAATAGCATTTCTATCAAAGCTGTAGCTAAGTCCTGAGTATTACGTGAAGCAAATTCCACACTCCTACAAAATGAATAAACTTGTTGGTACTTTCACACAAATTAAGCCTTGTAACATTTCAGTAAAAATCCCATTAGGAATGTCCTCATTTTTATAATTAATTTGAATTTCTTTAAGGACAAAGGAAAAATAAATGTTGGAAAGAGTAAGCATATATTCAGAAGTCCTGTACTTTCCTGTGGATATTTTCAACACTGCGTTTATGTTGTTAATTTTTAAGGATTCTTTTATCACTTGTTGATAAATACAATTTTAAAGACTTTCATATTGCTGAGGTCTGTTACTGGGATTGTTGAAATATAAATTTTGGAAAGCAGTATTGTAGTGAAAGGATAATTTATGTTTTGCACTAATTCCCTCCTATCTATTGACATAAATTACAGCTTTGAGAGAAGGAGATGCCTGAAGCTCTCGTTATTTTATGTACCAGCTTGAGCTCAAAGAGCAGAGGAGATTCTGCAGCTGAGATCTTGCAGCTAACATTTCACAGGACATCCGAACTATTTTATTGAAACTTATGCTACCCTGCAGAATCCAGTGGAGATGACTTTGAACAAATGCTGCACCAGGAATAATTTCTGCAAAGCCAATTCTCTGTTTCAGAATTCAGAATTTTTGGAAGAGGTTAAATTATTTATTGGAAATAAACTACCCAGCAAATGTAGCTTTTTTTGCCTTGTTTGCAAGTTAAGATCTGATTCTGGATCCCATTAATGTGTTTGTTATTCAGAAGTCTTTTCCAATAAAATGAAATATCCTGCTGTGCAATCTGCCTGCTCTGTGTGGTACAGGGCCAGTCACCTCCACAGCACACAGCACAGTTACTGCCTAACTACAACTCACTGAACAGGGGTGTAAATGCAATTCCCAAGTCACCCACCTCAACATGTCCAAATTAAGTGAAGTCAGACTTTTGTCCAAAAGGAAACTTAATGCACAACTTCAGAAATAAGCCTTTCCTTTAAGTGCTTTAATGACCAGTGAAATCACAACATCTGAGGTGGTATTTCTTGGCAGTTGAGTGACCACCTCAGGGCTGGATTATAAGCACACTTCTTTTGTCTTGACTAAAACAGTCTTCCTCAGCTGCCCCTTCCCAGTGCCTCAGCCAGTGAGGCTGGGTGGTGAACACAATGAAAATGCATCTAGAGGGGAAGATAAGAGGACAGCAGAGCTGGCTGACTTGTCTCCTGCTGCTACGAGAGGGACATGTTATTTCCCTGCATTCTCCCCTGTTCTCCCTGCTTCTGGCTCGTGTGCCTTGCACATCCTTCCCTTCTTCTTCCCCAGTTTGCAAACTTTGGCACCCCTGGTCTCTTCACTGAGACTAACTCACAAAGCCCCCACAAAACTGCTGGTTTTCTTTGGCTAACTCAATATTCTGCCTAATTACTGAGCTATGTCAGTGCTTACAAGAATCTGCTGGGTGCCAGAGCTCCGGAATATGAAAGTTCTCGTAACAAACTGGTTTGACTAGTGAACTTATTTTTGTGTGCAACGACTAGAGAGACTCTTCCATCACACACCTAGCAAGGAAGATCACTGAATAAAAGATTGCCCGTGTAAGTGGTACCTTCTGAGAAAGAAAGCATAGGAGTTGGACTTTGATGATCCTTGTGGGTCTCTTCCAACTCAGGATATTCCATGATTGTATGATTAGAAATAATATTCACAGGGAAAAGTGGCTGTACTCGTAATGAGACTACAAGGAGGAAAGGCTTAATTCCTAATTAATTCCTTAATTCTTTCTTCCTGAACCAGAGGACTCTAAGCACCCTTCAAGGGTCTTCTAATCTCTGGGCCATGGGAATGCTGTCCTTTATAGGTCCAGAAAGTGGCCTGGAGGGATAAGGATGAGAGGGAACCAAGCACAAAACCAAGCTATTGGATTAACAGCTAAGGGAAACAGATCTGGAAAGGAGAGGGTTATCCACAAGCACAATTAAAGGTAGTAATATCAGATTCTTGGAATGGGTAGGTATTATGGATGTGACAGACTTCTAGGTAAGGACTACAGTTTTTTCAGGTCAGTTGTCTGCTTTCCTTTAAAGGGAGAGAAGTGCAACACCAAAGCTCTGGTCACTGAAATTCTCAGAAGCATTAAACACTGATGCAGCTCCAGGGAGAAATGGATTTTATTTGTTATATATTGCCTAGAACAAGGAAGTGCAGGAAAGTCTTTGGACTTTCACAAATCTATTTACTGTGGCATTAGTTTGTACTGTATCTGGGAAAAATACTGGAGCTGGAATCAAGGTCTCGGGGCTTGGGAGGTTTCCCACAGAAGAATTATGAAACTGTCAGAAAAAAAACACAGACTGAGGAAAACGCAGCATGGGAGAATGAGTAGATCAGAAGGATATTTCCAGAATATCTGCTGCAGGTCTGTGGGAACAAACTCTGCTTTTGCTCCAAAATGATTGTGAACTTTGAGGATGTGGCTAGCCCCGTGCCAAAGCCAAGCAAATACATTCTGCTATAAAAAAAGCAGCTGCTGCCTTGGAGTACACTGTGAGCTGCTATCTGTTCTCAGAAGACTGCAGAACACAGCCATGGGAGCAGTAACAGTGTCTCTGTGGTATAAGCAGAGCTTTCCTGTATATGACCTGGGAAGATGAACTCTCTTGTTGGAAGGAGAAAGAGAATCTAGGAGATGAAGATTGGCCAAGTGTTTCAAGAATTTAGAGAAACTGGACAAACAGAACATCTCTTTGGCCCTGTGGACTTTACTTCTATCCTGGAATGGAATTTTCTTTCTGTGCATGAAGCCTTGGTGCAGAGGCCTCCAGAGGAATGTGAAATGTCCAGCAGCTATTTCCCTTGCCTGGATCAGGAGAAGGGAGGTGCTGCTAAAATGAAAATGGTGGGGTCTGGAATGTGTTAGGGGAAGGAAGTGAGCCAGCAAAGGCTATTTTCTCCCTTTCCTTATTGTCTTCTAGGTGCAAGCCTGAGCAAACCTGAGAAACCTCTGCCTGTCCAACTGAACACAGGTGGTTCCTGGGAGAAGAAAGGGCAGACATTTCAGGTGTTTGCTGAAGCCAATTTTGATGGCCACTTCAGGAGTCAAATTGCCTCCAGCACAGCTCTTCAGTGAGATTGTGTTGTGCAGCCACTCTCATGTGACAGAATACAAAAAAAAAAGAGCTGGTTAAGAAAAGTATTCTTTTCCTATTGGCAGCTTGGCAGGTCTTTCTTCTAGGGTTAGTAATTGTTTAGCAGCAATAGGTGGTAGAGTAACATAACCTAGCTAAAGGGTAGTTTGTAACAACAACATATCTTTTAAACATACACATCTTACTGGGATTTGAGAAGGGAAACATAAACTGTAACAGACACAACCTCTGAAAGCTGCAGCAGTGGTCAGATGTTGCAGAGTTCTCTGTTAGAGTTCTCAGGCCACTGTTTGGTCCAAGTTCAACCAAGAGTCTGTGGGACAGTTACTTTTGGCTGGGCTTTTTGGCAGTAAAGGACTTGTTTGTTCAGTAATGCAGCTACAGCTAGGAAGATTGGAAGCATCTTTAGGCAACAAAACAGAGTGTTTAGGAATTTTATGCATCCCAGATGGAATGGTGGATATTGAGCAATAGGATCCTGGTGGCCCCCCGCTCTGTTTTCTCTCAGGATATTTGTATATGGAAGATTACAGTCAACTATCATGTGAGAGATCTCTGTAGCCAGGATCTGTAAGCTAGGAATGTGTGGACATAAGAGTCTTTAAGGGAATAAGGAAGGAAATACATCAATGTTGAAGGAGAGAGCTGGGAATCAGTTAAATTTGCAAAAAGCTTGAAGACAAAACCAAAGGTATTTTCTCTGATATATTTGAAGGCTGTAATAGAAAACATTATGGAGGACATATTGAACACACAATTTTGTGAGACCCTCTAGGCCAGAGAGACCAAGCCTCTGAGCTACAAAAACAGGGAAGAAATTGGTGAACCTGGGCTTTAGCTAAGTATGAGCCCAACTACCTCATCTTAGAGCCCTGGTCAATATTGCTATTCCACTGACAGGATCATTGGTCTGGCTGATCCAGAAAGACTGTGCTGATCCACTGAGAACACTTTAGGACTAACACAGCAAGGTGTTTTAGGAGCAGACCAAGGGAGTTTTCTGAAACCCTTTTTGTAGTACTACAGACTACACAGAGTGACAGGGAAGATGGGGACTCCTGTGTGTGACAGATGTTCCTCAGCTCTGCTGTTGGTGCAGGACACAACTGCCCTTGGGGTAAACGACTGACAGCAGCATTGCACGTTCAGGTTTATTGAGCCTCTCTGTATGGCTTTCAATTATGCTTTCAGTAGTGGCATCTTACCTTGAGTTTCTGTTGCAATACACCAGCAATTGATGCAACTTAGAACCACTATTTGCTTTGCTTATACTCACAAAGAGTGATGTTTTCATGGACTCAGACAGAATGGGACTTTATTTGCAGATTAGAGCAGAAAGTATTATTATTTTTGTTGTTATTATTATTAATATTGTTGTTGTTGGCCAGTTTGCAAACGAGAAATGTGTCCCTGCTATATAAAGTTTTCGCCATACAGTGGAAAACATAAACAAATGCCATCAGCCTTAAGTGATCATTTCTACAGTATAAATAATATTATGATAAATTCACAGGGTGTGTTATCTCTAATGAATAATTCAGCCAGTTGCAGCTATAATGAGGAATGTAGTGGAAACTCAGTGACTAAACATGTACTTTGTGGTGTGTATTACAACACCTTAGGCAAAATTTTACCAATCAGGTTTTATTCCTCAGGGCTTTCTTTCATGTCTTGAAATCTTTAGTATTTATTTATATGGGGAAGGTGGAAATGGAATTGGTTGATTTTTTTTTCCCAATGTACATTACTCTGCTTCATTTACTTTGACAGAGCAGTATTGTGAAGAATGATACACTTGAAATATTAAACATTTTGCTGGATGCCTGATCTTGCACTCCCTCTCTGTGCTGAACTAATTCACTTTGATGTCCGTATGATTTTTGCACACAAAATAATTACGAGATCAGGGCCTAAATTTTTAACAATTTGTTATACCAATAACAGAAAAACCACACTGAGATAATTGACCTTGACTTCTCACACATGCATGCCTTCTTATCTTACCGTGTAGGACATCCAAGATGGTTAAATCTGTTCCCTTGCAATAGCAACCAGAAGGGCTGATACTTGAGTGGCTGCTGGAAGCAAAGTGATTGCAGCACCAAACGTGAATTGTGAGTCTGTTGATAACATGCAACCCATGATAAGAAAGGCACGCTTGTCTTATTAATTATTTATATTTGGAATGTGCTTATAATATTCTAACAGAGACAAGGTTTGTAGGGAGATATAATTGGGAATCAGTTGGGCTAATAAATGACATACCAAAATGAATTTCAATTAGATTAGAAAAACATTCCAAAGAAATCATTGTATAAGAGATGAAAATGAATAAACACACACCATCTCAACTATTCTTTTTCACAATAGTGGGTTGATAATGGAGACTTAAGCAACTATTAGTATCTGTGTAGGAGGCTGATTTTTTTGCACAAAGGTAAATCTAACAATCCGCATGTCTGAAGGTGGCCTTTTTGCAACCACAGCCTTCATGAATTTTAATACAACTTAGAATCCTGATTTATGTTGGGACTATCCAATTGTTCTGGGGAAAAAAAAAAAAATAAAGTCTGTGCTGAAAAATGAAGGATAACAAATAAGTGGAAGTTGATTTTTTTGCCAGTACCATGGAAAGGTTACAAAGTTCACTCCTTTCCATAATGTCATTCCATAGAAGCATAGGAAACCTGTGCTGGCTCCAGTGTCAATCACTGTTTAGAAATGTCACCAATAATTTGTACTCTGGAAGTGCTCAATGTGTGAACCCCTGGCTCTAATTGGATCCACTGATTTCAGCTAAATCTCGTCCTGTCAGCAGCTCAGCAGTAGGTAGGATATTGAAGCTCTAACGAATCCAGTAATAACTTTAAATTGCCAACCTGGATTATTTAAAATTTTTATGATGTTGAACATAGTTTTGCTTTCCTGAGGAAAAAAAAATAATCTCCAATTAATTCTTAAATAACTATGCTAAATTACTGACCAAGCAAGTGAGACATAGGCATTTTAGGGGGGTGTGTGTGTGTGTTTGTATCTGAGTTCACTCAGTAGAGAAAATTAGAAAAAGAAAATTAGGAGACAATGATGTCCAGATAAGTTGGATCAGAAAAAATATGATTTCATGCTTTGGTCTAGCAAGCATAGAACTAATTATGGAAGTAAGCCTTTTTTCTGAGAAACAGGGGTGACAAATCCTATATTGTTTCAGTAGCTGCTTTGGTGAGATAGAGGCAGTGCTGCTTTTTCAACTTCTTAGTTTCTTACCCTGGTTGTCTAATGAAATGTGATGAGATGTGCAAATAGTGCTGTTTGTCTGTGTCCATCTGTCTATCTACTCAGGTCTTCACCCAGGAATTTCAGAAGTTGTGATGAAAGTTTAGCAAATTTGACAAAGGATTAAATGTCTCAGAGATATCAAGTGTATTCAAATTTAATGTTTACCAGTGTAGAAAGATCCTCTCCAGAAGAGACAGTTCAGTCCAGATCAGCCTGCTCCCAGCTATGCTGTGGCAGTGAGAGAGCCATCCTGCCTGTCTGGGCTCCTGGCCACAGAGGTGCTGACAGTGAATGAGCATGAAACACTGCGCTATCAAATCCTCCATCTCCTGCCTACTTGCAAGGTCTGCTAAAGGCTCCTTAGGGATAAAAGGAAATATCTCAGTTTTTGTTTTAGTGGGCAAACCCCACTTTGTGAGGCAAGGGTGGAGAGACAGAGCAGCATCATGGGGAGCAGAGAGGATGAGGAAAACTTCTGAAAGCAGCTGCAGCTAATGCAAGAACATGGCATGGAAGTACTGGGAGATGCCACACACCAGTGGTTTGGGCTTGCACTTGTGGGGAAGATTTAGGGATGTGAAGGTGTGAGATTAAGAAGAAATGTAGAGTTACTGGTGATACTGGAGAACAGAGGATACAAATCCAACGGCAACAAGCCTTCACTAGCTGTGCAACACATGGAGCAGTTGGGTTAGGTTCTCTTTTTTTAGATATGACTCATTTCTTCCTTGAGATTTCTGTGCTGCAATGGCTCTGCCTTAAGATATAATGCAGCAGGAGCTATCACTGAGATGCAGCATGAATACTTGCAAGAACACCTGAAAGGATGTTCTTGTGAATCTCTCTCTAGGCTAAAGCAAAAGGTGTTTTTCACAAATAAGACACAACATTTTATTATCCAACTACATAAGAGCATATTGTGTATCATAAAGCCGAACAAGGCTTACACATCCCATAATTACAATAACATTATAGCTTCCTTGTCCTTGGAGCTGAACATGTATACCCAAAATATATGTGCTCTGTCTGAAGACATGAGCCTCATCTGTTTCTGCCCCTGCTATTATGCAGTCATAGTAAAGCCAATGACCTAGAAATAAGAACAACTTCTAAGGCATTGAATTTATCCTTTGGCAAATTATGGACCTTATTTTTTATTGCATATGGAGCACTCATTTGAATTATCACGCTGATCTAAGTATTTGTCCACCCTGACCTTTCTTTGTGCTGCTAGAAACAATAGAAATAATTGTAAAGTAATAGCAAATCCTGAATTGTATTTATAATTTCAATTTTTCCAGTTCAAAATTTTCAAGTTCAAAATATTTTCATGACAAATTACATCTTTTCCTGATGATTATCTCATCATTAAGATTTGAGTTTCTGATATTCTTATGTGACATTCTTTTCCTTTACTCCTGCCCCAGCTATACCTTCACTTACTACTGTCAGTATTTGTTCTCCCTCCTGAATTCTTGCAATATTTAAATGCCAGTACACTTCATTTTCCTATGGTCTCAAGTAATTGGTATTCGGTCACCTGTGGCCACACAGAAGAACTGTTTGATAGAATTAAAAAAAAATAAAAGATAAGCATGTATTTCCTAGCACTGGAAAAGCAGAAGAAGGTTTTTGTATGTGCTTGACTGACTGAACTCTCCTGAACTGATTGTTCAATACATCTGTGATTGAGTTGTACTGCTAACAGAATGCTAAGACACTGAGAGTCTAGGATAGAATCTTTCAATTATTGTTTCATGCCAAATAAATGAATGTTGGACAGATATTGCATTTCACTATGTCATAAATTACCCAGATTTTAATGCACCTTCATTCAGTCTCTTAACTCCTTCAGCTTGTTTTGTCTCAGTTCCCTTTGATTTGCCCACATCCTCCTGATGCTGAAGCATCCAAAAGAGAGGAGAGGAAAGTGATTGCAGAAGCAAGATAAACTTGGAATGTAGGAAGCTGCGGTTGAATTATTTTATGTGTAAGCTGAGTTGGAAACTGCAAGCACAGTACAGAAAGAATATATTCAGATTTTGCCTTGCAAGAAAAGGAAGAGACTCATATGAAAAATGACCACAAAAGGAAATGGGTAGCTGAAGAACAGGAGGACGTAAGCCTGCCACCTGCCTCCTTTGAAACGAAGTAGCTGGTGTATGCATGTTTTGCTTGGATTAATTTCAGTCCAGCTTTCTAAACTTCTGCTTTCCTTACTCTTGGCTCCTTTCGTGGTGGGATTTCCCCAAAGATCCGTTATAATTTTGCTTCAGGTAAGTTAGTTTCTTTATGCTGCTGCATCAGCCAGAGCTGCACTTCTGTGAACAAATTTGCATAAATTATGAAGAGTGGAAAGGAGAAGGAGAAAAAAAATCCATTAGCAACACTTAGATTGTAAGTGTCTGATAACTGTTTTAATAACTGTACATTTGTCTTAAGGATCAGAGACTCCAAAGGCAAATACATGGATTTGCAGCTTGTTTTCATTGCTTCTTGTATCTGTAGGTGGAGGGGAAAAAATAAACACAGATAACACCAAATGGAATGAGTGACTGGAAAGCTAAACTCCTAAGCTCCTTTGAGATATTTTATCCAGCTAGTAAACTCTTACTAGAGATATGCAGTAAAGGCTAAAGAAGCAGTATTATTTAATTAGATAATATTTGCAATGTAAATGTTGATAAATTAGTTAATGGGCTGGATTCCTTCTCTGCATAGAGCTGCTGAAAGTGACAATCCTTGGAGGAAAGGAGAAGTTGTAGCATAAGGTGCTGCAGCTTCCCTTGTGCCTTCACTGGAGACGCCGAGGACAGCCAACATGACTGGCTGAGGGAAGAACAAAGAATACTCTTTTCTGGTGGTGTGCTCTGATGTCAGTCTTCCCACTGACTTATCCTAGTAGGAATTTCAAGGAAAACGGGAAGAGCAATTGAGAGAAATCTTCCTCGAGGCGTGCACCAGGTGTATGCACATAGCTTCTCACTGAGGGTCTGCCAGGATTGGGGAAGAGCAAAAAAAAAAATAGTCAAGAATCGGATGCTGTGAGTTTACAACAGGGTTCTTCAAATCAGAGGTGCCTGAACAAAAAATGCTCTCCCAGCCGTGGTCAAGGTCTTGGCTGGGAATCTTGTTAGACAGGGAACTTGCTAAAGGCAAGATCCCCTTACAGTCGTGGCAGAAAACCAAACCAAAACAGCAGCTAGGACTATATGAATGACGACTCCTGTATCTGTAGTCTGAATAGCTGTCTGTGTTTGGGGATCATAAAAATGTCAGAGCTGGTTTCTTCTGCTGTGCTATAGCAAAAGTTCCATTTTAGTGCAAAATGTAGTTCTACAGGTGCCTCACCAAAATGCAACTGTTAAAACAGAAAAGCTTGGCCAACATTGCAACAGAGAAATGTTTGGGAAATATTGACTGGAGCATTCATTACTAATTTTTCTAAGGCCAGATTTCCAGCATTAAATTCTCTTCTTGCATATAAAATTTCCTACCTGTAAATAATTACAAATACATTTTTCCTACAAGCAATCATGGTGTTTTAGTTCAAGTTTTAGAAACTAAATAGTAATATTTACAACTGTAAAATGAAGGTTGAGGCCAGAAGGAACTTTACTAGACTTTTATTTCTACATTGTTTTTTGCAAAAGGTCAAACTATCACATTACCTTGTCCCATTTAATGGGACAAGGTCATGAATCTTCTCACTATTGTCACTTGCCTGCTCTTTGACAATGATGAGTCCAAGTCTTTTCAGTGTCCCTTATGCACACAGGAGACACTACTGCTCTGTCTCCTCTATGGATACATCTTTCTTACGGAGGGATGACTGTCCACCACTTTTACATACATCCCATGCCACCATGGCATCAGCTGTGCCTGGCAGCACAGTAGACAAGCACGGCAGTAAGAGCTGTTTTGAAGAGCTGATTGCTCAGTAGAGCTCTCTGTAACTGAGGAAACAGCAACAACCTTTTGCACTGAGTTCAGAGTCCCCGACAGAGGCACCTTTAGCAAGTGCATGAATGAGTTCACTATACAGAGCACAGAACTGTGTACCTTCTCTCTGCTCATAACTCTTTGGTGATGGTGGCTGCGTTTCTCCTACATGTCAGCCCTAAAGCTGAAGGTGTAGCTCTTCTGCCGTTCAAACAATTGCAAAGCCCCAGGCTTCTCTCTCAGGGTGGCTGGCCATGGGGGCAAGGCAGTGCCACAGGAAGGACTAAGCTGTTCTTGCCCTGCTGCTTTGGCTGGGATGTTTGTCTGCCCTCCTGTCAGCTGGTTTTACCCATGGACAGTGAGTAGTTCTCTGCCTCTGCAGCATTCTCCTGCCATTTCACTCAAGTCCTGAAAAACCCCAAAGTGGCTGCTGAGTTTTGAGTGTTCACAGGTAGCTGGCAATTACCACTAACCTGCCTACCCCTGCCTGTAGAAAGACAAT
This sequence comes from Pachycephala philippinensis, assembly GCA_013397055.1. NCBI lineage: Eukaryota > Metazoa > Chordata > Aves > Passeriformes > Pachycephala > Pachycephala philippinensis. The sequence goes on along the minus strand of VWZT01005321.1, from coordinate 493,910 downwards.
GAGAACTAGAATTCCTTCTGCTTGATGATGATGATTGCTAAGAAAGGCTGGCTAAAATGTGTCTGAGCTGTTCCCTCCCTCTCCCTCACCCAGCTGGCTCTATAATTGTCCCTTTCCACTCAGACTGTAAAGTAGCATTTTGCTGAAGAGCAGAGGTTGAAAAATGCCAGTCACTTTCATAACCATATGGCAACCACATTCATTGGGTGGCTGAGAAAGGCTGTGATGTTACCACACGTCTGTAATTTTTCTGTTATAATGTAGATAACCTCAGGTACAATTGTAGCTTAAGCCAAAGGCAGGTTTGAGTGTTTCATCTGTCTCAGGTCACATTGTGCAGTAGAAAAACATAGATGTATTTCTACCTGTAAAACAGTTTTGTGAGTCCCTGCAGAAGGGAAAGTAGACTGATCTAAGAAAAGATTCTGATGTTCTAGGGGTAGAAGGTGCAGTCACAAAAGTTTCCTTTTTTACTCTGTGTTTACTTTTAAGTAATACACAGTATAGTAAATATGTAAGAAAAACAATGCATAAAATGAGGCCTGAAACAAAAGGTCTCCTTCACCTCACTCTCACCTGGACTTACTCCTGCTCCTCACCTCTTGCTGCTACTAGCATGTGTATGGTGGCAAGGTGAGATCAACTCACTGAGTCAAGAGACAATTTTCAAAAAAATTAGGTTTTGGGATAGTTACATGCTTGTGCGGAATAATGCATGAGTTGAGCAGGAATACTTGGGACAAGGAACAAGTGCTGGGACCATGCCCTGGCCTCTCATGCTGAGCATGAGGAGCTGGTGATCGACATGAGAAGCAGGGACTGTGCTGAGAGTCACAGTATTTTTCAATATATTTTCCATTCAGTGAACTTGTAGCCATCAATTATTTACCCTGTAACTGATGCTTTTCAGAAGAGGGCATTTTTCCTTATGTGTGCATTCAAAGATAGAAAATTATCCTTGCTGTTGTTAAAGCATTCACACTACTTGTGACTGGGGGAAGAAAGAATATTTCTCTATCCCTCAGCCTGAACCAGGCACTTGAGGTTTTGGCAAAGTCAGTGGTTTGATGGAAGCACAGAGATATAAATGTAGAGATTCTCACGCTGATCTGTACAGCATACGTGGTTTGAGAGGTTTCAGGGAAAAAAAAGTTTCACAATTCTTTCTGGTTAAACATGACTAACAATGAGGTAATGGTGGCTCAGAAACATGTTGTATTTAAGGTTGCACTCTAGAGACTGTGGTTAGCTTCCCAGGCTCTGCAATTGGGCCAAGAAAAGTAATTACAGCGATTAATAATAATGTTTGATTTGCCAGTCACATAGTCCATTCCTCAGAGCTGGTTGGTCTGGAGGAGGGGGAGGTAAACTGTAGGAAGGAAACTGGAGCAACAAAGTACAGTTCTTGCAGTGTATAACCAAACTCAGTCCGGTGTCAGCAATTTTCGTACAGCTGTAAGCCGCAGCCACGGGTCTGTGCTGTACAGCAGGAGTTAACTGTGTGTCTGTGTAACACTGGGATGGATGTGTGCAGTACAGCACGGGGTAACTCACACACCGTGCCCCACGCCGAGGCACTGTGCCGAACAGAGGAGGCTGCTTTGTGTAACTGGACACCAGGCAGGCGATGCTGTGCTCTGGAGAAAGGCTGTGCTGCTCTGGAGGGCTGGACTCTATAGCCAGGATAACATTTTGTGTTTCTGGGGATGAACAGCTATGAGAACCTCACCTTTCTGATGGGGATTTACTGGGAATGCAGCAGTAAACAGCAATGTATAATGGGAATTGAAAAGGGAGCACTAATCATAAAACCTTAATAACATCCCATTGTGTGCTTCCTGCCCCTGCCTTTCAGCGTGCCTGTGGGGAAGGTGGGGCACACAGGAGGAAGCAGGCAGGGGCTGCCGTGGCAGAGCCAGCGGGAAAAAGGCAAAAGCCAATCCCTTGGCAAAGTTTGGCTTCGTGATTACTGGAGTCCTTGGTGTCACCACAATGAAGAGGAGTTGCCATGGAAACCATTGCAAAAGATTAAGCATATCAAGGAAACCTGATTGTGAGAGAATGGTTGGAAATAGAAGAATTAAATTAACGTAGAAATGATGTTTTTGTTTCATTTCACAAGTCATGGTAGAAACCTTTACATTCACAAACATCCAATTAAGAGAGAAGTTATAGTGAAATCTGCAAGCCCTATTTCAGAGAAGCATGATTGCTCTACAATTAAAGGAAAATAAATAGTGTTTTACTACCCAAAATGAAATCCAGTGGTGCAGATTCTGTTATTCTTCATTTTCCCACTGTAGGATCTGCCGAATTATTTTGACATTTTGAGGCAGACAGGCCACAGTGACCCCCTGGGATACACTCACAGGTGCAGTGGCTTCAAGCCATGGAGTGGCCAAATGAATTTCAGATAGTTGGGAGAGGAAGGGAACACTTAACTCCTCATTCTCTTTTGTCACATGCTGGCCAGGCTCCTGGACCAGCTAAGCTGTGCTCATTTGCAAGTTATGAGAACAGAATGGCAAAGGTCAGCGTTTTATTCTGTCTGTGCTGGGCACTGCCTACGCCAGTCCCTGGCATAAAGCAAAAGACTGCCTCAAACTGTTTTATAGTGATGAGAAATTACTAGCACAGCTGGCTTAGGCAACTGGGAAGAAGGTAGGCATGGAGTTCATGACCACCCCTCCCACTCCTGGTAATGCTCCAGGGACAACCTGCCCCAGGGAGCTGGCATCTGGACCCTACAGAGGAAACTAAATCCAAGTAACAAGTTACAGCTTTTATGCAGCACCAGAAAATAACTGAGTATCATGGATGGACTGGAGAATCCAACCCACTGACCCCTGCCCTTGCATCAGCACTTTGATGTGTCACAGTCAGCAAGGGATTCATCTCTTAAAACGGTATTTCTGGCCTAGTATAAGATCAGTGACACTGGTTTCACCCTGCTGTTATGAGAATGTTCCCAGGAAAAGGGGAGATTATGTTTCATTAGTGCAAACACTAAACTCTGTGTCAAGAAAACACAATGAAGTGTTTGGCAATAACAGAAGACAACCCTAGGATGACAGAGTAAGTGTGTGCAAAGGTTCTTTCTTGGTTTGGAATACCAGTGTATTGTGTTGGACTATGCTGGAGGTGGTGTGTCATTAAGGCTGCCTTGCTCAGCTGAGAGTCTCTGAAATAATGGCACTGGAACATCTGAAGAACATGGGTCCTCTGTCTCCTCCCTGGACTGAGCAGTATCCATGCAGCTGAAAGCTGGCCAAAGACAGGGAGCTCAGGTTTGGTATAAAAGGTCTTCATTCACTTTAAGCATGGACCAGTCACCATCCAGTCTTACGTGAACAGAGTTCCAATTGCCCAAACAGTGCTTCTTCAAGATAAAGATGCCAGGTGAGATAATGGAATTATTAAGTGGTCCTCAATCAGGAAATACAGAGCTGCATAATTTTTTTATTGAACCTATGCGATGACCAATGCCTTCCTCCTCCATTTGCTTAAGGCGTTGCCTGAGGCGACAGAAACTCACACCAGAGAAGACAAATACAGCTCTTCCTCATGAAGTTTTATTACTGAACTCCAAAACTTTCATCTAGACAGAGTGTCCTGCATGGTACTGACTGTTGCATCTTCATGAAAAAAGGCCAAATTCACTTTCCCAAAGAGTTTATGGTATCAATACTGTATTAGAATGTGGTGGGTGATTAAACTTCACGACTGTGTCACTGAATTATGGAAGAGTGTTGGATGTTCCACAGCAGGTCCAAAGGTTTTGTGTTGAAGATGGCTTTGACACTGCACCTGGACCCTTTTCATTTACAACTGTCACATAAAAACTGTGACACTGGGCAATCTTTGTCTTGATTTTGCAAGATCCCAGACCTGACTACCACATGGTGCTTTTCCTAAGATACCTCTGAGAGCCCTTTGGAAACCTGAGTTGGTGCATATGATTGTTTTAGTTGCCTTGAATAGAAGTGCCCTGATACTGGGGTGATGAATGTAAAATAAAACCCCAGATAAAGAAAATGAGTACACCAGCAGACACAAACAGCTGTACCGGTTTCCTGTTTGCATCTGGCTTCAAGTCAAGCTGCTGAGATAGCTCTCTAAAGTCCTGCATGGATGGAGTCCTGCTCTGCTGTGACTGCCTCAGCCTAAAAATTTTGCAGCGATATTAAAAGCCAGCTGAGATATGTGCTCATATTTTGTTGCTGGGGGCAGCCAGGCTGTGTGGAGCGCTCATGGTCTTGTCTTCTGTGTTCAACAAGAGCAAACAAGATGTTTTCAGGGTCTGGCAACCAATTCAGCTTTCCTCTCAGGCTTTCTCAGAAGGGGCTTGGCATTTAGTTTGTAGACTTGGTGGGTTTATGTGATCAATAGCATGACATGTAGTGTTTGTCACTACTGCACACGGATTCTGAGCCTTGTACGGATCAGGAAAAAAGTAAAGTACAATGAAATGAATCCCTAGAAATGTGTTTTCTTTTTTGTATTCTAGCAGACCAGGGAAATACATGGAAAAGAAGAGAAAATACTTTCAGTTCTTATAATTATTTAAGCCTATATCTCAATGTGAATCTCTGTTAAGAATATACAGTGCGGTAGTTTTTTCTTTCTTCTGCCTTTCCCACACTGTTGTGCTGTTCACTTTATTATTGCTGTCACAATCTGCTCTCTGTCCAATATGATTGCTATCCCCAAAGGTTTATTCTACACAGCAAACATCCTGTAATGGTGATCTACTCTAATAACAGGAAATTTATTTTTAAACTGCATAATGCCTGCTCCATATTAATCTGTTTCTTAAAAAAAAAAAAAAAAAAAAAAAAGTTTGACATGAAAATCTAAAAATATTGCCCAAAGCCTGATCATTTTCCAAAAAATTTTTGTATTTTCTGAAGTTGGGAGTGTTCACTAATTTGAGACAGCAACCAGGCATTTTTTCTTTCCTCTTCTGGTCAATAAATGCTAAATAATAAATATCAGGAAACAATCAAATCAGTCAAACATCAAAGGTCAATGCTCATCAGTCACAGTCTTTTTAGAAGCAACTTTATTCTCCTCATTTCAACCAGTAGCTGCAGAAAGAAGTTAACCCTTGGTGTGCATAGATCATGGACTAAAATACCTTGGGACTCACACCATACATTCCATAATGGGTTAATTTTTATCCAACTGCATTCCTCTTCCCTTCTTCCCTACCTAGCTTCACCTTTGTGATACCAACTTTAGGGTCGATGGCACCGTTATCTGATGGGTGATAAGACATCAGTGTTGGTTTTTCTGTCTCAGGGTGATTTTCTGAGGGATCAAGAAAACCCATCCTGTCAGATACTTCTTCAAAGGGCCCATTAAGTTTGCATTCACTACATCTGCTGGAATATCTAATGAATAAGTGTAAGCCTTTTGGGTTTGCTAACACAAAGAACTAATACATCTTAGACCATATTTTAATACCCTTAAGCCTGAAGGGTCACATTATCAAATCTCTGCTCTATCAAAGTATTTTCAATTGCATCTTCTTTTTTTAGTGCCTTTAAACATGACTTGACAGTGCTTCTTCCAGATCCATTTTATATTCTGCATCGCCTGCCTCAAGGATATCATATGCATCTCTATCTTAATGAAGTTGAGTTCTGTATCTACTATCAGGCTATTTTCTCACAGATAAATCATCATGTCTGCTCCTGTCAATGCATCTAACATAATGCTCGGATGAGAACACCAGCTGATTTCCACTAGTCTGTCTCTCTTCCCCATGTATCACAGCACTCTGCCCTGCATAACTAGCCCCTAGTGCTTCCCTCACCACTGCTCTGACACTGATCACCTTTACGCTTCATGGTTTTCCTTTTTAGATGTTCAGTGGGGCCTCATACACTCAGACCATTTTGCAGGGAAAAAGCCTTGCACTGTGTGTTAGGCTATCTAGAATTCAAACAGAAAATAAGACAAAATTTAGCAAAACTTCAACGTAGTTTTCCTTCCCAGCTTGGCTAAATCCTTCTTCAGATAAAATGCTTACAAAGCTGTCACTGATTCTGACAGGAAGAATATGCTTAAAGTTTTACATTGGTGTTTTCCCATGTTAGCGTTCGACTTGGACAATATTTAACAAAAAGCCTAACGAGTCATGTCTTAATGCTAGAACTGAGACAGAGTGTAAAGCTATTAACTTTTGTATCTGTTGCCAAAATATCCTGGGAATGAGCACATTGCTACCAGTTATAGTTGATAAAATGTGTATGCTGTCCACTGTCTGATGCACCACTGCACTCCTACTAAAGAGTTTTGAGTCATTAAAACAGTTACAAGAGGTATGGTTGGTGGTGCTTCCAAATCTCTAGGTGTATAGTGACTTTATTTGACTTGAGTCTAATTAAACTTCTAAAAAGATGAGAAATGTCCTTTCCAATTCTTGGATGTATTTGCTTTTGAAATGCCAGCTGCATTTATGGAATCCCTGTTGGGGAGTGGGTATGGCTGGAGCTGCTCTGCCTGTGTCAGGATGGGCTGCAGCCTGTCCCTCCACACTGTCACGGTGACAACCAGAAACCAGTGCACAAAATCCTTCATAGTCCCATGGACACGAGGGATATTGCCAGGAAAATTTGTCTTTGTATAAGCTTGTGTCCCCATTTTTCTCTTTTCCTCCTTTCTGGCTAGGCAGGATTAAAAGTGTGCTAGAAAAAAGGGGGTGGGGGGAAAAAAACTCAGTGTGTTCCCTGAATGCATGGCTAACTTCTTTATTGTGAAACACCTTCCTTTCTACTTCTGTTTCACATTTCAATAATTGTATCACATGCAATAAAAATGATAGATAGAAGTGTATCAAAACATTTTGGGTTTTTATCCATATCAACATACGCATTTTCCTATCCGAAAGGAGAACATCTGTATTCATGAGAACCCTGCAAATGACAAAAAATGAATAAAAAGCAAAATTTCACAGGCATCCTTAGAGTTGGAAACAGTACAAGTCCTGCCATGTAGACTGCTGTAGCAACATCCTATTAATTTTCCTTAGAATTATTTTCCCTATAAGCAAACACTCTGATATTTTGTTTTAAAAAAATTACACAATTTCAACTCACTTTGCAATAAGAAAAAGACAGGCTAACTTCTAGAGAAAGGTCTCCTCTCCTGCTGGAATGACCACAATATTTATGTAAAAGTAAAGATTGCACCTGTTATAATCACTTGTTTACACCCTTTTAAAATAAAACAGTATTTCACCCCTCAGATCTAGTTCCAGCATTCAAAATCTTTACAAAGACAGCTGAATGCTAGGGTCAGATGCAGTGGGGTGGAGCTTCCCACTTTCTGGCATGAAAGTGTTTCTGCATTTTTATACTGAGCAAGTCAAAGCTTGTAAAAAGTAATTTATGAACTTGGATAGGAATCTGTGCTTGAAGAGAAAACAGTCGGTGTGATTATGGACAATAATGAGGAAGCAGGTGGGATACTCTTGAGTTTCCACTGATAATATGCAATGGATTAATAAAACAAAACTTGAAAGAGAACTTTCCTTTCTTGGCATTTGCACTGTCAGAACTATTTTGGCCTTTAACTGGTACATCCAGTACCTTTGTGTAGGTGCTATGCACAGGGTACCTTTTGCTGACAAGGATGACCTAGTATTAAAAGTAACTACGCTTATAACTTTCTCTTGGCCTCTAGGTGGGTCACATAAAAAGTATTGAGGAAATAGATCAGAGAGAGAACTATGGATTTTGAAGGAAAACAGTGTATTGTATGAAAGACAGCAATAAAGGGGTGAAGGAAATTAAGGCAACACCACCAGTTAGCATGACAGAGGATTTGGGGTTGAAAGTGAGCTCTGGAAGTTGTCTGGTCCACCATCCCAATCAAAGCAGGGACTGAAGTTCCCTTGTGAAGCAAAAGTTTGAAGGAAAGGCATTTTTCTGCAGTAAGCTGCTTGCCTTCTCTGTTTTTGTGAGAGATAAGGTACACAAGGTGCATTTAAACCCCACCATGATACCAGTCAATGCCCAGAATGCCACATTAAGCAACCCTCTGTATCAATTGCTTTTACTTCCAATTACTGCTTCCCAACCCAGCTCCTGCTCCCTGCAAAGGCTAACTGACTGACGTTGCTGAAGTCACATAAGTACTGATAATACCAAGAATTTGGTCTGCACTTTATCAGCAGCCCTCAAATCTCATTACCAGGTGGATAGACATCATTATCTCTTTATCCCGTTGGGAATAACAGTGTGCAGAGAAGTTGCTTGCTGAAGGTCATACAGCAAGTGAGTGTAAGAGTCTGAAAGTGGAATTAAGGTCAGTTGTATCCTCATCACAGACACTCACACGTTGATAAAGCTGCTGGCATTGCACCCATGAAGTTATCAGGACCATTAGCTGAACCTCCTCGTAGTGGGGATGGGAGGGCTAGTGAATAAGAACTGTCAAATGTGCCTGTCTAGAAAGATGTTCTCTGTCCTGAAAGATAAGAACTAAGCTGGTGTTTATGTGATGCTTAAAATTCAGGCTTTTCTAGTGTTTCATGTTGATGTCACATTTTATTTTTTGCTGCATAGTGGGACCACACAAAGTATTTCTTCTCAGAAAAAAACAAGAATAGAAGACACTTAAAACTGAAAGTGTTGCTAAAGTCAGTACATAAACCTGAACTCACATGTGCAGTTGAGGTGTACAGGCTGTGGAAGACTCCTGAAGATAATAAGAGTGGCTACTGAAGCTTACCTCTGCTATGATAAAATGTGTTGCCTGCTGAGAAAATGTTTGTCTGGAGCAAAAAATCAATGGATCTTGGCTATTCCTTACTGTTATTTATTTTAGAACTGATCCAGTTTGAACAGAAGAGCATTTGATCTAGCAAAATCCGGTAATTTTTTGCTACTATTTCCATTGGTGAGCTTTGTTTCATTTCTTTGTCATCCCTTTGTAGGTTCAGGCAGATCTTTCTGTTTATCTATGCAAATATTTCATTCATTGACTCTTTATTTTCTTTGTTTCTTTCCCAGGAGACATCTTTATTCATTACATGTCTAAGTCCTTTTCTTTAAGCTCTCTAGCTATGAAATACAAGATATAATCCCTCAATTTATTCCAGTCTAGGAAAAAAAATCAACAGAAGAAAGGCTCAGGATATGTCATAAGATTTATTTCCACTTCAGTATTTTAGACAACAGATGATCCATTTACAAAGCAGCGATCAGTGTCCAAGACTGGACTTCCTGACAAATGGATGTACAAGGGAAATACACATTCTGAGTATGATTTCTGATTACTTATGACAGGTACCTGAGGGTGTCTGTCTCTTTTACAGTTTGAGAATCTTTGTATACTTTTTAATGTAAAAAATAAAGTCCTGCTGAATTGAACTGAACTGATAAACTTCAGGGATGAAACAAGGTCCTGATTGTTGCCAAGAAAAATGATATGATGTTTGGTTATGTTATTAATCTTGAGAAAAGAAAATGAATGAAAAGAAAAATAATGCTTTAGGGTAAACAATTATTGTTTCAAGTATATGTGAGCACTTTTGAAAAAAGTAGAACAGCTGAGAGCAGTAGAATAGAGGCAACTTTAAAAAGAATAGAGGACTTTTTTTTTAAATTCAAGCTGCTTAAAATTAATTTAAATGTCTGCTCCTAGTGTAGTGTCTAAGATAAGCTACAGATATTCACAGTTGCCAAGAAGGTGAAGGTGCAGTGAAAACACCACTGGGGGAATTAATTTCATCCTATTGTTCTTCAGCATGTATATTGTTCACAGTATAATTCTATTACCAGACACTATACTGAAATGGAGCAGGCAGAGCCAGTTGGAGCATGGGGATCTTGAATAGATGCTCACAAAAGCACATTCATTTTCAGCCTCTATACAATATGCATATGTATACACCGTGATTTGTAATTGACCTTAAAACTTACCGTCTACATGCCACAGTTCCTGTGAGTAGCACTCTCAGTTTTCCTGCCAGTTTGACAGTAAAGCATCTCATCACAAAAGTTTCACAAATAAAGAATTTAGTCATCGGTATTTTGAGAATTTTTTCCTTTCTATTTCAGAATTAGCTCTGTTCCAGGCTAATAATTACATGGAGCTTGTGACATTCCTCATCTAAGGGTAGACCAATGCCTTAATAAATAGAAAAAGTTCCTTTTTATGGTTTATAGAAATAGAGTCATTCGAGGGGGCAAATGAGACTTCTTTGATTTCTGTTGTACATGATGATGTGGGGCAGAAGTAAACATAACTGGCTTCACTTCATAAACTGTTTCACTGGCTCATCAGGTTCTGGTGAGGTGCAAAAGGGGACAAGGATAGAGAAATTTGTTGCTATAGGCTGTGGGATGATAGCAGAGACAGTGCCTGAGACAGCCAGCACCCGATGTGAATGTTTGGGGAGTGGTAACAGACTGACTGCTCTAATTTACCCAGGGCACTTGTTCATGTGCATGGCCACAACACGATCCTCTGCAGAAACCCAGGCAACATGGATCTAAAGGAAAGGGCTAAAGGAAAGGGCTAAAGTAAAGGGCTGCACCTCTGCCTCTGGCCTTCTGCATGTGTGACTAGAATAAAAGTAGCATCGTGATGGATTTCCTGCGCTGATGCTCCTTCCTATCCTGTCCCCAGAATAATTTTGTTTCAACCCAACAATACTACTGGGAGTAGTAAAGGAGATGAAAATGGCACCAAGCCATGCAGCCAAGACATTCCCTGACCACAGTGAGAGCTGGAGATGGATCAACTTTATCATGTAACTATTGAGCACCATTGACCTCCTCTGCCTCTTTCCCTTGTCACTGAGTACAAACAGGTATTGAGGAAACCTGGGACAATGGGTAGAAGGTACCTTTTACCCACTGAAATTTACAGAATGTGGGCATTTCCTTTCACCCATTTACAGAATCCGGGTATTTCCCTGTTTTGTGGGGATCTGATAATCCAGAAATGCTTCTGCTGATTTTATTCAAAGGACTGTTTTCTGCCGTCTTTCTTTCACATTTTGATTTTTTTTAATCTGAGAAGTTCTGTTTGACACAGAGAACTTTATAATGGCCAAGATAAATACCATTCCATTACGCAAAACTATTCTGTGGAACTATGAAACCTACTCAGCTTACCAGGAGGCTCAGAAAGGGATAATGGGAATGGAAATTTAAATTAACTAAGACATTCATAAACTGAGATCTAGCCAACATTTTTGGAAAATTAGAAATCAAGAAAATAACTCCAGCTATCCAAATATTCTTACCCCAACTATTTAATTTGCTAAGCACACTTGCATTGTGTTTATATTGTATAGTGTATTGTATTTTACAGGGGCTTGGAATATTGTCTCCTGGTAGAAAGGAAGTTGTTAAACAATTGTCCTTTTACATCTGTCAGCTCAAGGTTATTCATATTTATTCTAGTGGAAGCTGAACCTTTCAACTATTTCCTCACATTCATCTGTCTTATCCCTCCCACGACAGAGAGTCCTTCCAAAGAAGTCTGAGACTTTTGGAAATGACAGGTTACTGTGTGCAACTGTGAACTCCCCACATCGCACCCAAAGCAAATAAATACATTAGATGTTCTCTGATTGTAAGAAGCCTTGTCAGAAAAATGCTGTTACACATTTCTGTCAAGCAAGCTACTATTAGGCATCAAAATGATGATGTGTTACACATTTTGAATAGGCCTAGCTCATGCCTAGTGTAGGACCCACTTGAACATTTTAGTTTTGAATGTTTGATTCAGGCTGATACTAAATGACCTCATATTCCACTAATAAGAGATTGTGGGAAAGGGGGAGAGAACAGAGACGACAAAACCTAATGAAGAGTGAAAATACAGAGACTGAAAAATGAAGGGAAGAACGTTCATCCATCCTTATTACTCACACAAAAGTTAAAACAGGATAAGAATAACTGTTGAAATGTAGACCAAAAAAAAATGGTTTCTGGCATCTCTCAGCTCTGCAGAAACATTCCTGATAATTTGTACTTCACACAGGAAATCATAGCCACATATGTCATTTTGAGAAATTCAGACTTCTGAGATTTGAAAAGTTCCTCTATTTTTTCCAGCACAATACAGCTACAGTGCTTTAAATTATAAGGGAGTAAATCAAGAATAAAAGACTAGACTTCAGTGAAATTTGACTTGATTTATGTTCTTGTAATTGAAAGTCTTGTTGGTGAAGAGCCATGAAATGTTACATATTCTAGTTCCAAAATGCAAGAGGGCTGATGGGTTATCTCTACAACTCGAGTAATGAGACTACTCCTTGCATTTTTCAGGGAACAAGTAATTCATATGAGTTTTTCTTTCATTTATTTTGAGTAACAATGAACAAACACTCTGAAAATGGCAGGAAGGAGAAACAGCAGCAGGAAGCTGGCAAAAACAACACATTAAGTGGCTCTATTAATAAACTGATCAAGGCCAGAGCATAGGCACAGGCGTTGGCCGGAGGCAGCGCTGCCCCTTCCCACCAGGCACGGCGTGGGAGGGGTCCAGGTCCTGGCACACAGCTGCCTGAAGGTCACCCTGCTTCACTGGGGTTTAGCTGTGAGGGTTTAGCTTGTTCCAGCCACCTGGCACAAAGCTTGGAGAACCAGCCCCAGCTCGTTTTATACAGAAGTGGTTGGTGAAATTACTCAAGGTCATGGGAGGGAAATGAAGCACAGCCACTTTGGGCAGGGAGCAGTGGTTGACAAAAACTCTTTCTCCATATCAGTAAGCACCTGGAAAACATCTGATGAGGAATGAAGAAGGTTAGGTTAGGCCAGGTCTCACTTTCATTAACTGTTGGTTTGGGGTTTTTTTCTCCACCTTTTCAGGTGTGAACCCAGAAGGCTAAGAGAAAACCCACCATCAGTGCGGTTTCCTTGGGGGTGGGTTGGAAGGCTAAAACAGACATTCTGTACCTCAGGGCAGAGAAACAGCACCTCGAAATCCCAGTCTATACAAGAAGGAGGATAGCGGCTGAGGGATTTCTGTATTGATCAATAGTAGGTAAAATGTAACTTTATGGGGCAGACACTTCCCACAGACCTCTTACACACTCAGGTCTGAGGAGTGGATGTATCTGTCCCACACACTGGGGTAGTGCTAACACCTGTACAGCCTTGGGAGAAAAACACAAAGGAAAGCCATAAATGCTGGCCCTGACTCCCTTCCTCACAATCTGCCCATACCAGTCCTGCTGTGGCTCCCTGCCCTGCTCCTTCCCAGTCCCCAATCCTAAGTCCACTGACTGCATCATCCCTTCCCACTGCCCCTCCCTCCCCTTCTGCATCCATGGGGTTTCTTCAGTTTGTAAACTCTTTGGGGCAGCAACCACTTATTTGCGTACAACCCTAATGGACACTGTTCTTGGCTGGCCCCAAGCGATGATCACAGTAAATGTGAATAACAACAATAGTGACAAACAACATCAACATTAGTAATTACAATAATTATTATTGTTATTATTATACAGTCACCAGAATGACTTGGTAATTATTTGCATAATTTGTATAAATAATTTGCATAAGCAGAATAAAAGACTGCTTCCATATCCAGAGATCTCAACCACAGCGTTTTGTTCCCCGTACGTGCCAAGGATTCCCACTGGTGTCAGTGGGAGATTTTTTCCTTGCTTATTCTCAAAACCAATTGCTCTGATGACAGAAATCAGTGGGAGCTCCAATAACATGTGGCTTCATCCAATGGGGTGCTGAAGGTGCTTTGCTACCCCTGTCTCCAATTAGGTTCTTTAGAGATGAGGGTACTCAGCACTTTTCAGAACTACTCATGATGTGCAGGATTGAGCCCCTCAAGACAGCTGTCTTTGGGCTCTGACTATGCAAAGTGAGCAGGGATTTTTTTTTCCTTCTTCATTTTAATTGCCTATTTACAAAACAGATTCCAGCAGCTCAAGAGCATTTATGGCCTAATGGAGAAAGCCACAGTGGGTGGCTTTTTGGCTCTCAAAGAGGGAGAGCCTCATCAGTGGCAGAGGGAGGAAAGTACACAAGGCAGGCAGGGCAAGGAGCGCAGGGGGAGCAGAGGCGACTTACAGAGGTGTTTGCAGAGTGCTCTTCCAAAGAGCCTGGCACTGCCTCCAAGCTGCCAGTCTTAAGAGGACAAACACTGTATTTCAATTTAGAGCACAGAATAGTCTGAGAAGCACCAAATTTCTGAGACAGTATGTGTTGTCATTTCAAGGGTGTAGTTTCTGGGGCTTCTTGCACAGTTTTTTAGTTCACGAGCTCTTTCAGGATGTGCCTAGGTCTCCATGTGAGGGATGTGATCTCTGGCACATGACATTAGGGCACTTAGCTCCCGAAGCAGAATGAAAATTAAGTTAGAAGAATGCTGAGGAAAGGACTGCAACATGAAAAGCTGACATAATATGGGATGGCAGGGCAGAAACTTCAGGTTGCCACAGAATAGCCCCTCTAGGCTTAGGATTTGTGGCTTAATGCTGAGCTAAATCTCGTATGTTGAGACAGTTTGACTTTTCTTGTAGACAAACAAGAGTCAGTCTGCGAGGTCAAAGATCACAATGCAAACTCTCCAATGCCCAGAGAACTGAGGGTCCCTCCCTGGGCTGGGAGTGGGGCTCTGCCCTGCTGCTGTGAAGGGAAGCCCAGCAGCCCCAGATGAACGCGCTGTGTAAACGCTCTTCGTCTGTCTCAATACCAGCCGGGTTAGATTAGACTGCAGGCAAAGGCATGTTTTCAATGTTTACTTTCTTGTCGGGTAGTCGGTGCTCCCTTTTGCTTCTGGAGCTGCTCTGGTTCTGTGGCTGGAGTAGAGAGCAACAGGACAGGCTGCAATCTCTGCTATCTAAACACATTATTAAATACGGGCATGCCAGATCTTACAGGGATCTCACCTTTCTGCACTTGTTTGACTTAGTGATGAACAAGTTAGAGCTTGCTTCCACTCCACAAAAATGCATCTGCACAGAGGAGAGAATTTCAGCTGCTTGAGTGTGAAAACTGACAGAAAAGATTATTTGTTGTGTGATACTAATTTGTTTCTTGCCTCTGTAAAACTGACCCTCTCCTTGATTATGGGGACACTCCACAGCTCCTCAGAAAAGTTAGTTCTAATTAATGGCCTGTGACTATGAAGAAAAAGATAGTGTCCTCTCTGACCATATACCCAGACCTACTCACAGTGCCTGTATTTTGTATCTATTTTACGGCCACAATAAGGATGATTTTGGGTTGGTTTTTCATGCTGACAAACCTTTTAACTCAGCTATTCAGCCACCTCAGAAAACTCTTTTCTTCCTCATAAACCACAACCCTACACACTGTCAGCTGCAGAGTTAGGTGGGTTTACACAAATGCCATATTACTACCCGTTGGAGAAGGTCTGATTGTGTACCTTGAACCATTTGTTTCACTCAAGATTTTAGTTTTGGATATTGACAAATGATCTAGGAGGGAAGATGTTTCTGAATCATTATTTGCCACCTTTAGAAAACCATATATGCCCAGGAGAAGATTTTAATCTCTAAAGTTCAAAATGCTAATCCAGCTTTAGCAGAAGGTAAAGGTAACTATCCTGTACACTAACTACAGGAAAACAAGAAATCCCTACAGACTGTTCCCCATTTCACATTTTATGTGTGTTCTCATATACACAGACGTTATTCCCAAGGCCCTATCTTTTTCTTTTCTTGTAACTGAAAAAACAGCTTAGTACCTCTAAGTCAGAAAAGAATCCATTTCCCAAGTTTTTCTTGAAGTAAATCTCCATTTTTCAGCTGATCTCCTGGTAATTGCTTCATCTTCCAGAGTTAATTTTCTCTTTGCTGTATTGCTATCTTCAGATTGCCAAAACTGATGCCAAAACTGACTCATAATAGATGCTCACTCAACATTGTTTTTGCATTATACATTATAGGGGTCAGGATGTGATTACATTATTAGATTTTATACATGAAAGAAGTATCTGTATTAGAGGAATCAGTTGAGAGGAGAGGGGGAAGGCAGTCTTTGTGTCCTATACTGAAAGACTAATCCTCAGGGCTTGATTTTGTGTGTAACCTTGGGTTTTTGCACCTGCATGAAACTAAAGGCATTTACATGTCTAGCTATTATACCTGATTGCTGGCTAATTATGCATGTGAGAATGGAGATGGGGGAGGGAGGAAAATAGATCTAAAAATATTTTTTTTTCTTGGCGTTTTAGATAAACTGAGATATTTCCCGTATAAACCCCTTTACAATAAAAGACATTTGGCAGGGAAGTGAGAGGTATGGCATATGAATACCAACACAAATACCATTTTCTAGCCTTGGCATCTGAACATAAGTGAAAACATGTTAAATATTCTCCCAGCCAAATTTCAAAGCCAATCAATCTTGATTTTCCTTTTCTTCAAACATTCATTAAGGAGAAGAAAATGCATATGTTTCAATACCAAAGGTACAGCAGGTTATTTTGTTCATGGCTTTGTCAAGCAAGACTGTTTGCTTTAGGACTGTGCTGTTCTAAAACTCCTTGTCCTCACTTGAAACAACAGTGTGTGGAGTATGGATGATTTTCCATCCTCAACACTGTAAATCACAGCTGCATCAAAGACACTTGATAGAGGGAGAGGAAAAGGAAAGACAGAAAAGATTGTATTAGCACTCCTGTATTTTTATTACTCTAGAGAGGATAAGAAAAAGGAAGAAATAAGAAAGATACATTGTGTTTGTTCAGCAATGGAGTCTGCATCCATGAAAGCTGACCAAATGCTCACAAATATGCTCATTTTGTCTGGCATTATGTAGAAGACATTTTCAGGGGTGCCAGGTTACTAAGTCCTCAAATCCATTTACTGTGACCTGGAACAGTTGTTGATTTCCATTTCAATAGTTATTAAGGTTTTTCTCTAACCATCAGCGAGGCTTGAAATAAATACATTTTATTAGAGTTGGCAAGTCTGAGAACAGATGTGAGATCTCCCATAATCTAAAGGCAGGGAACCCATGGGACAGCAGTGCTCAGGACGAGGGCTGTTTCCTTCCAGAAAGCATTGGCTGTGGAAATTCTCAAAGTGTGTGAGGTCTGCACACATTTCAGTTATGTAAAAGGAGAACTGAAAGGTATTTTACCCAGTTCTGGTGCTTGCCATTTTATTCTGTTAATGCACAGGGAGATATAATGTCATGATATATTTGTTTGCACTTGTTTGTGATGCCTAGTCCAGATTGCACAGACATTTTACAGTATTAGACCCCAAAACCCAGACCCATAAATCACAAAGAACATCTGTTATTCCCTTGTGGGAAGGATCTTAAAAGAGTGTCTTCTGAGCATCTCTGTTGTATGTCATTTATTACAAGTGGGCCCTCAGCCTGGAACAAAAGAGACCTCCTACATCCTCTTCCCCAGGCAGCAATTAACTGACCTCATCTTCCCGCCCCCTTCATCAGCCCCCACAATCACTTATCCCAATCAGCCCTTCTGAAGAAGACAACTGGGTGAACAGGTGGACCATTATTCTAAATAGTTTTGGGCACTTGGAAAAAAAAGTTTAAGGCAACAGGGTACTTATACAACAGTGGCTGATATTGTAGAGAAGTTATGTAAGAGTATTTGATTGCAAAGATCATGATAATATTTTTCATTATCTTTTTTTCTTGAATACAAGTGTGTATACATGTGCCTGTGTGTGAAATAAAATTCTGTAGGTCTTTTGAGGTCTTTCCAATTGAGTGGATGGAGCCTATTCAAATAGTAGCAATTCTATATATCAGTTGCTGGCCTCTCAAAAATAATCTCTTGATAGGACAGTACAGCTTCTGACTATTGTCAGAAAAGAATATGTACATAGAGGCTGACTTCAGCCCACAGGGTCAAACAGTAATATGGTAGAGGGTAGCAAAACATGGTTAAGTGCAGCAGAAGTGGTTTTGGTCCCTGGACAGTCATGGGCCGTAGTGATGAGTAGGCAAACTCTGTCATGCAGGTGGGAGAAGCAATTAAGCTCCTCCCTGGAAGAAGACAGCTGAAACAATAGATGCTACTGTCCAAATCACTGTCCTTGGGGCAGGCCTTGACTAAAGGAGAAGAAGGGGAGATTTCCTGAATGGGAAATAAACATTGCTTCGATTATATGAGTACAGAAGGAGAAGATGAACAGAAAGCAGCCTAACAAAAACAGGAAGATACTGACCCTGTGGTCTTGAGAGAAAGCAAAAAGAGAAACAAGGTTCTTTGGACACATAATTGGCAGTACCCAGATTCGAACTTTTGGACAAGGGAGTATTTATATTGGTCTTGGGAAAAATAAAAGCAGAAAAGTGGACTATACAAAAGTGAAAAACATTGATTTGTTTTATCGGTGCTACCAAAACAAAAATGCTACTGAGGTCTAAAGTACTATGGAAAATATATGATAGATGCATGAATGAAAGTGTTGAAGAATATTGCCCAGTCAGTGTGTAGAAACCACTCCCATATATTTTTTGAGTTTCTTTTTTTTCTGTACAGTTGTCAGCTTCCAATCAGTTTAAGCTATATGAAACTCTGCTGTATCAAAGTGTATATGAGCATATGGCTATAAGAGTTCATGAACATGTGATAAACAGAAAACTGGTACCACACTGACTACAGCGTGCACATACACACCTTTGATTCATTTTGCAGATTGTGCCTCAGATCTCCGAGAACTAATGTAAAAATAATAAGTGTCCAGCTTTGTAACATTTTCCAGACAGTCAATCTTTTAGTAAAGTAACAAGTTTACCGACTGCATCCTTCTTGGCTGGCTTAAATTACTTCAATATTCAAAATGTCCTTTCTCAGCTTCCACTGTGAAATATGGGAAATCAGGAAAGTAGCTGTTTCTAATCCAATTGTTTCAAAGTCCATTCTGAAATCTGTACCCTGCCGAATCAATGGCAAAACTCCAACAGACTGAAGTGGAGCCCAGATTTTATGGATGATCTGGAATAAAAGAGTGATTTTTCAGGCTTTCACAATAAGTATTTTAATATGCAGCTTATTTATGTACTACTACAAAAAAGTTAAAGATCTTGGCATTCTTTTATTGGTAGCATTTTGCCAATGTCTAGAGGAGGGTGATGAAATTGATTAAAGGAAGAGGACCATCTCTCTTACAAGGACAGAATGAGAGAGCTGGGTCTGTTCAGCCTCAAGAACAGATGACTGAGAGGGGACCTCCTCACTCTCTATCAATATCTGGAGGAAGGGTGTCAGAGGATGGAGCCAGGCTCTTCCTGGTAGTGCCAAGCAAGAGCACAGGAGGCAACAGGAAATGAGAGCCCTGAATATGAGGAAGAATTCCTTTACTGTGCAAGTGACTGAGAAGTTGTGGAGTGTCCCTCACTGGATATGTTCAAGAACCATCTGGACACAGTCCTGTTCCCTGGGATGGATTGCCCTGCTTGGGCAGGGAGGTTGGACCAGAAGACCCACTGTGGTCCCTTCCAGCCTCGCCTATTCTGGGTGATTCTGTGATTGTACTTAGTATTCTGCCAGTTTACTAGAGATGAGCTCCAAAAGTACATAAAAATGTCAGGCCTTATGTTAACAGAGCTTGGAAAACATACTCTGGCTAAGGAAGATGTAGCTGGTTCTGTAACTAAAGTCTCAATCTAATGGAAAATTTTTGCTATGAACGAACACTATTGTCATGCTTTATTTGAACTAAAAATTGAATAGAAATAGATTCCCAAAACTAGAAGTTTTGAGTTGATTCATTGAAGCCTGCTTAAATATTTTCTATTGTATTTGCCATGTTGCATTATTACTAATCCTGCTGTTAGCAATATCAAGTGACCTCCACTTTGCAAAAAACACCAAGCTCTTGTTTCTAAAGCACTCAATTACACAGCAGATAAGTATTATTGCTCCATTTTATAGACATGGAAACAAAGAGGGAAAAGCATCTTTTTCAAAGCCAGGAGTTCATGTGTTCTGTGTCTTAGTAGAGCTTACTATGCAGTAGGCCATACAGCTTCCAGCTGGGTGTTGGTGATTAGGTGTTTTTATAGCAAGCTCTTTGTAATTCTTAATTTTTCCTAAGGTAAAGAATTGGTGCTTGGCTGTAATGTCTATAAAATACTAAAGCTGTTAAAACACAGTTTTTGTTGTATGTCATCCAATTTGCAGTTGGGAAACGGTAAAATTTGCTTAAATTGAAAACATATGTTGTGCTGGAAAGTAGGTAATGGAATTGCCACCTTTGCATATTTGAGTTCCATGCCTTTTCTGCAATTTACACAATAATAAACTGAACTAACGAAGCTATTTTAGCCATTATGGATCATTTTATTTGGTGATATAAGAATCTTCATGCTAGAGCTGGACAGGAAACACTTTTCATGTCTTATAAAAGCTTTCATGATTTCAAAGCTGTTCCTGTTTGAAATCAGGTGAACCTAGAGGCTACTAAAAAGCAGTATGAAAGAAGCTCCTTACCCATCCCAGCTTGGCATAAGTGAGGGACCAGGTTCTCCTTCAGGTTATGAGATGCTTGGCTTAGAGCATGTGGTACTTTCTGATTTTCAACAGAAACTCCATACTTTATAA
This sequence comes from Pachycephala philippinensis, assembly GCA_013397055.1. Classification (NCBI taxonomy): domain Eukaryota; kingdom Metazoa; phylum Chordata; class Aves; order Passeriformes; genus Pachycephala; species Pachycephala philippinensis. The sequence continues at coordinate 473,366 of VWZT01005321.1, read as the reverse complement.
CTGGTATAAGCATTTTAAGAAAAAAAAGTGTTTTAAATTAAATTGTTTTCGTTGATTAAAAAAATGTGTTTCAAAATTTTTGTCAAACACCCCTCTATATTTTCAGCAAACATGCTCTGGCTGAGATATGTCTCCTAAGAGACTTTGGGCTGAGAGATTTTCATACTCTCTCCACTCCAAAATGGGTACGTTTTTTGATATTTATTTTATGAATCACAACCAACCACCCTTAAAGTGTGGATTCAGAATGTGCTGTGAGAAAAGCCTGTGACAATGTAACACAATTTCTCCATTGCTGTCCTTCCCCTTTCTTCTTTCTCAGCTACTGTCTCACTGTACTTGTTAAGTGTCTAAAGGAAAGGTTTTGCATTTATCTTCAAACCAGTGTGTCTTAGGCATTTTATTTTGTTCTGCTGTGTGTTAAATTTTTCTTTTAAACCTTCACTCTTACCCTCCAGAATTTCTTTCTGTTTTACTTGACTGTTTTCTTCCTGTCATCTTTTCCTTTTTTCTTTCTATTTGTGATTGTCATTGCCTTTGGGATGGGAAATGGCTGCAAGCCAAAAGCCAGAGAGCAATCATAAAAAGCTATCAAAGGATGAGTAAAAGATGAGAGTAAATATGATAGTGTTGTCCTCTGAAAGTGTAATTACAGCACCTACCTGCCTCGCCTGGCTATAGACAAGGATATCTTTGGGACTGTTGGAAGGACAAAATTGTGTACACTGTTCAGACAGATTCATGACTAATTCTAAGTGACCACTAGTTAAATTACATCTGAGAAACACCAGGCACATGGAAGAAAATACCCCGAGTTTTGATGCATACCCATAACTGGTTCTCCAGCTGAAGGGGGACAAGAACTTGTGAGAAAACCTGACAAATGTAAAGGCTTAGATTAGGTAACAGAAAATTTTTCACTAAATAATTCTTCACCTATAATGCTAGAAACTTTGCATTGTTGAAAAAATATGATGACAGAAAACATTTGAAGTACATTAGTAATGACCTCTCATTGCCCAAGAGTTTAAACAAGCTTCTATTAAAGTGAACCCATTTGCTGAACAAAAATTGCTTATCTTTGTCTTCCATTGTTTTCATCTTATTGTTATCATAGTTGTTGCCATTATAATTAGTCCCATTGCTTCTGCTCTTGTGCCCCTGACACGACAAAAATCAGATGCTCTTTAAGGATTCCTGTTGTAAGAAGGGAACTCGTGCAAATCAACCTCGGAAGGGTCCCCTTTTTCCTTCCTGAGCTTTACTGCCATATATTACAGATCCATACCTCAAGGTCACCCCTGACCTTTTATAGTCAAATGTTTCAACCATAGCAACTAAGGTAAGTTGTAACAGATAGGTCACAATGGAGAAGAATATTGGTGTATCATGCACCTCTGTATCATGTATTTTCACATAAAATACTATTAATGTTTATGTTGTGCCATCTTCTTTGTTATATATTTATAGCATTGCCTAAACCACTGGACTTCTAATCTGTGATTAAGAAGTCTGGATAACAACGCCACCAGAATACTATTTTTACAACATGTTTGAGGTTCAAATGCCACATATATTCCTTAAAAATCTACCAAGCAGTACATTAAAACTGGTTTGGGCAACTACTGGAATGCAAAGTGTATAGTTGATTTACTGTACTAGGAAAAAATTGGATCTGCCTCTTCTATATATAACTCATTACAATTTGCTTTCCCATGGTGAGGCAGAAGTAACTGAATAAAAGTATTATCCTCTGACTGTGTCTGTGGAATAAACCAGTATCTTAACACACTTGTGCTTGCCTTAAGAGGCCAGTGTAGGGATCTAGTACTGTTACGAGCTTAATATGGCTAGTTGTTTCAAAAAATCACGTCAGAACTGTATTCACCATGTCGAGGAACATTTTGACATGACCTCATGCTGGAAGCAGCTGCTTGATTAGAGTGACTTCTGGAAGAAGTTTGTCTGTGTTCTGCTTCAATACATTCCTCTTTTTTCATCATTATGCTAGAGGTGTGCTTCGACTGCAAAGACCAGATCTGTATTCAAACTTCTTCAAAGTTGGGGAGTGTTTGATGTCTAAGGGCAAATGAAGGTTCTGCACAAAATAAGGTTGCAGGCAAAGGCATGTAGCAATTACTTTGAGATGCAGGATGAGAGTTCCTTGAAAAACGTTGATGCTCTTGTTCTTTACTTTGTTTATGGCTCTAGGGATGAGTTTCAAGTGGCAAAAGAGTGGAAACAGGCCAGGATATGTCTCTGTTGGACACTTGCTGTCCCAGATGTTCTTTCAAAGCTCTTTGTTTATATATGTCTATGTCTGATTTTCTGCCACAGTAAAAAAAAGTATTCCCAGAGAAAGCAAATATTCTCAAAATCTCTGGAGGCAAAATCAATGCAGTGCATCAGACTGTGTCTTTGAAGTCCCAGCACAGGCTGGAGAACGAGCTTGAAGCAGAATTGATACACGGACTGGATGAGAGGTCAAATATCCTTGAATCCTGCTGGCTGCAGCTCTTGCTGCTGACACTGAAGGAGAGTGGCAGGTTCAGGGCAGTATGTGGTGGCACTGGCTGCAAGGAGCCTGAGGAGGCTGTGCAGAGCCCCTGGCAGCTGGAAGAAGCCCTGGGGAAAGGAAGAAGTCCTAAAGGGAATACCAAGACAGACACAAACAAGACAATAAAGGATGCAGGATATTATATACTGCTAGATAAGCCTCACTGTGATTCAGCTTTATCTGTCTGTTCATTAACATTCCTGGGATGCACAAATTTAGTTGATTTTACTCAGTTTCATATTAGCAATTTAAGGAACCCGGGCAGCTCAGCTTCTTTTTCCTTCCTGAGTCACTCTTCTTTCTCTCCATTATTCCCATGTCTCTCATACTGGGGAGCCCAGAACTGGACACAATACTCCAGCTGTGACCTCACCTGTATTGAAAAAATAGGAAGGATCACCTTCCCAACCTGCTGGCCATACTTTGCACAATGCAGCCCGGGGTACCATTAGCCTTCTTTGCTGCAAGAGCACATTGCTGGCTCATGCTGTCTTGTTGGGGGTTGTGCTAAAGACCCATCTCACCACTGACTTCTTTCTGGCCACCAGTCAGAACATTGCTGCCTGATTGCTCAGGAGAAGCTTTGTTCCCCAGAAAGTTCCCCAGGTGTTTCTGGAGAGCATGCCCAGCTCTGCCACACTGATAGGCATGGCAGGAACTGCTGCCTTTGCCAGGATTTGAGCTCCAGGCTGAGTCTGTGCTTCCCAATGGAGCAGTCTTGACCTCCTGGATTGTGAACAGAGGCAGAGAGCTCCGCTGTGCACTGCCTGCTCAGCTGCCCCCAGGTATGGCAGAGCAGAACAGTTTCACTTCTTTGTGGCAGGAAGGCTTGTGAAGATCCTCATTTTCTGCACAAGCTAGCTCACAGGTTTTGTGTATGATTTGCACATTAAGCGTGTTCCTTCGGTGTTGGTACCTGAGAAAGGGATTAGCTGCTCTCCCCATCAAAAGCACAGAGCACTGAAATAGTTCCACATGGCACAACACAGTCCCAAGTGACAAAGCATGCATTATTTTCCTCTCCCAGAGTGTCTGGAACAAGCCATACTGAATGATGTGTCACATATTAAGAACAACTTTATTTTTATCCTGATGGAATTCCAGGAAGCTAACTCCAGTGCCCTCACACTGACTGAAAATGCATGATGTGTCCTAATAGCTACAGGCAGGACAAGGCAAGTATGTAAAAGGGACTTTTAATTAGTTGTTCCATAAGGAACTGAAGTGTTGTTACATAAATGGTGTGTTTCTGACAGGCTTAAAGGTATTTAATGATTTATAACACTAGAAGAATTTTGATATATTCAGTCTAGAAAGGCTGTGAAGTTTATGAGACAGATCATTTTAAGTTTCTTTAGTGAGGTTTATTGGAATTTAAAATAAAGTCAAGAGAAAACCATGTTGCATGTCATCTTAGCCTTTAAGCAAGTTCCTAAAGTTGGAGTAGGACAATATCTCCAAGTTCAAATTCGTTTGGTTGCATCTTTCAGTCCTGCAAAAAACGTGGAAATCAACGTCTTTAATACGATGGTACAGTTGTTCTAATTCATATTTTAGAATAATTGCTATTGATTATCATGTGCAGTGCAACACCCACACAAGCTTACTCAGTGGCAAGGCCCCATCATTCTCAGCACGCTGCAGTTGGATATTGTTCTGTCTGCGTGAGCAAGACAAAATGTGTTTGTGTTTGAGCAATTTGCACAGTGTATTAAGGTGAGTGTGAAGATACTTTGTTCTTCTGACCAACAACAATTGGCACCATTTACTGAACCCTGCTGTTGTGTCTCTTAAATTTCCAGCTACATGTGGGTACTACAAGTCTTTCTTGAAATACAGGATTTCTAATTGTGCCCAGCAGCCTCCTTAGAGTGCCAATCAGATCCTCAAAACATGTGACTGAGGAGAGATTTTTCCCAAAGGCACCAGAAGTATCTGATACTCCTGGGGTGGTGAAAGGAACTGAGAGGGAACAGAGTTTGAAAATGAAAATCAACCCAGTGGCCAAAATTTTTTTCCAAACTTCTTATATACTTTAATCCGGAAAGCTTCTCCAGTCAGAAGAGTAAAATGTTATACCACACTATTTTCTTGTCTTTTGGAAAGCAGTGAACAGAAACAGTCACAGTTCTTAAAACAAAATTTTGCTATGCAAATTTTCATGCAGAAATGAACATTTTAGCTGTTGTGATACAAAGCAATGTAATTACACGAAAACATTTTAGATATTTAAATGTCAGAACTAGGAGGTGCTAAACACAGTTAATAATACAATAATATTTTCTGAAGGAGAAAAAAATGAAAAGGTGAAAGCAAAAAAAATTTAGTTAGCATAATAATAAGGCTTAGCTTTTAGCAGCTGTTTTATATCTTCAAGCCATTGCTAAATTATTAACTAATTGATACCAGATCCTGCACATGCTAGCTCAGTGCAGATTCATGGGGAGGAAGCCAGCAGAGTGCTATTGTTGGCTGGGTAGGTAGACAAATGTTGCAATGTGAGTGGTAGGAAGTAGTAATGTTACCATATACAGCACGGTACCAGGCCCTCTGAGCACTGGTTCTAGGAGCAGTAACCTTGCCTTCGAAAGGATATAATTGCTCTTATGGGGTTGCCTTACATGGAAACCAAAATGATATCAAGCTTTAATAATTAAATTATGCAGCAAGTCAGAGAAGGACGGATTCGTTCTCAATAGAACACAAGAGACTACTTGCTTTGGTGACCTAATTGCTGCAGCTTTAAAAAAAAAAAAAAGAAATGATTATGATAGCTGATTAAAAGGAGCCAGGGAGCTTATTCACATTTGCCAAGAGCACACAGCAAATCAAGCTTTATGACTTGAAATGAACTCAGTGCTTTGTCCAGATTAAATTAAGAAAGGCGGTCACTGAAGTGAGGAGCTCTGAAGAGTACTTGAGATTGGAACTAAGAGAAACGAACAGCAGAACTGAAATGAGAAAGGTATAAGAGAGATAGAAGCCATTTTCTTTTCCTACCATTTATTTTCTTCAGAGGCTAGTGAGCAGAGAGAGGGGAAACTTATGCAGGAGCAAGAAACCACAACAACCCATGCTATAAAACTGCATTAAAAATGTAGTCATGGAAGTGAGTGGGCAGTGATGGGAAATCTTTGGCACACGTCTAAGTGGCACTCGTGGGACTGCTACTGCACCTGGACACTGTCAGGGGAGCTCATTTTGTTGTCTGCATGAGGCATATGTGCCACAAAAACTAAAACAAAGAGGATTCTGCCACTACAGAGGTTTCTCTATAACATACCTAAGTTTTTGGGGATTCATTGTACATTCTGTGTTTATAAAGTAGCAAAAAAAAAAAAAAGATGAAGTCCACAAAGGAGATTCTATGCAACATTTCAGGCTGCTGTGTTCTGGCAGCCTCAGCCTTCCTTGTGCGGCATACACAGGATACCCTTGCCTAAAATAAGGAGGATTTAGGTATGGAAGAGTTGAATTCCTTTGTCTGAAGTCCACATCTGCACAAGGCACTCCTGTTTCCTCAGCTGTCAAGAGAAAAAATTCCTCTGATCTCTCTTACGTGAGAGATCTCCAGGAGATGAAATGTTACCTAGATGTACTTTCTCCCTGTTCACTGCCAGTGAGCTTAGGGTGGCTGAAAAAGAGACTGCTAAACTTTAGTTTGCCAGACTCACCAGAAGTGACATTGCCAAGCTGTCATGTGGACCTGGAGCTTATTGCATTTAGTAAACAGGGGAGAAAGACGCACGCAAAAACTCTTACCCTTCAATGTGATCTGCTCATGGCTACTCTAAGGATTCATGACAAGAAATCATGTTACTGGGGTCCTACACCCCTTAGCTGCTCTGCTCATCCAGGTGACACACCACATGGGTGAAGAAGTCCCCAAAGTGGAGCTGCCGAGGGACAATCAGGTTGGAGACAAAAGGCGTGGGCAGCTTATGAGATGCAATTCCAGCTCTTCCCAAATAGTTCGCAGTTTCATGAAGCGTAAATGACAGTATTTCAGATTACCTGCCCAGGGACAGTGGGAGATAGAGAACTTAGCTCAGAGCATGTGTGTCCTGATTCACCCAACCCACACAAGGGAAGCTAGAAATCTCTCCCACAATTATAAACATATGTCACTGGCAGGATATTTGCCCGTTGCCATTAAATAACTTTGTTATGATTCCTGACATGTGGAAAATGTCTCAAAAGCATATTTAATGGCATGCAAATACCAGCTGGCCAGGTTATGTCTCCAGTGCCAGAATACCTTAGGAAACATGAGTGTATTAGCTCTTGGTACTTACAGAGTGGAACGGCACACGAGGCTGCTGAGACTCCTCTGCATCCTCCCACTTAACAGGCCATGAATGTTGCTGTGGTGCTCTGCACGAAAGGTTTGTTCTGAAATGGAGTCTTGTTAAACATTTTTCAAGGACCTTTCCTGAACCTGGGCTGAGTTTTTCAAAGGTGTCTATGGGAGTTAGCTGTTTCTCAAAGATGTGTAGGGGAAGTTGTTCTTTGTTCTTTTGAATGTCCCTGTATGGGAAATTTATGGCAGCTGCTTAAAAATGCCATTGAAGCTTAATCAATTAGGCGACTTGCTATGTTAAAAAATACATAAAGGAACCATGACAATTTTAATGAGTCTTTTCCATTGGTTTCTATGACTTCTGCTATTTTGTGAAATATGCCCTGTGAATTACAAATTCTTTTATTGAGAGAGGGAATCTTGGCCAGGGCCCCAAGGTTATTACTCACTGTATTCAAAGGGTACTTGGGATCTTTAATTTCCAACTGGAGAGCTGGCAGAAGGACAGTAGGTTTAACATTTCCTCTGAAGGATGACACCTCTAAAAGTGCCACACGCTGCTTATTACCGCAGTACACTGGATGGGAGCCAAAGTCCCAGTATGGGACTTGAACCCACAAGTAGTTGGCTGTGAGACAGACATGCTACCCACAGAGTCAAAATGACATCTAGTAGCATCTTAATTTAATAGAACACTTTTTTTCAATGGCAGTCTCTCATTTTGCATTTCTACAGTCTGGATCACTGAAAGTTTATTTTTCACTTCAGCATGCATTTAAGGAGAATGTCACTCTGCTTTCTTTTTCTGTATTACTTTTGGCAACTGTGAACAATATAGTCTTCAAAAGTTGTGTCCATTTTAAAGTAAACATTTTATCACCAGTTCCTCTAAGATTCTTTCAAAGTTGTGGCAAGAAAAAATCTAACTTGTTTTAAAAATAAGCTGGTGATGCATCTAATTTGATAGAAGGTCCACATATCCATGAATGATCATACCTTTTTTCAGATGTTTTCAAAGGTGTGAAGATTGAAGGCATGACTGGTTAATGACGCCTCCTTTTCTGAAGCACAGCAAGTTTTTCAACACAGGAATCTCGCACTTGTATCTGGAAGTGCAGTAATTTGGGTCTCCAGACATCTTTGTGGCTACTTGGTAAGAGCAGGGTGTCAAAACCTGCCATTCTAGCTGGCAAATGCACAGCATAGAGTGAGGCAGGAGGCAGTGGGGTGCTGGGGGAGGAGGAGGGATCTGAGCTGGGGGAGAGAATTCATCTAACAGAAGACAAAGATGGACAACACTGGAAACACTTGGGGCAGAGCATTCTTATTCTGGCACAAAGACCCAGCACTTGTGCCAGTGATGGAACCAAGACTCTTAGTGTTTTATATCTTGGCTCTTGGTCTGCAAAAGGTTGGGCACTGATTGCCTAAGCACAGATCCAGCTTTGCAGGTGCCTGGGAATGGAGCTGAGAGAACACTGCCCCAAGCCCTCCCAGGCCGACTGCTCCTCTCACTTAAATGAGCTTCCCAGTATTTCAGCGTTTGCATAATCCAGGATTAAACTGTGAGAGCTTTATAATGTGTTTGCCCTCCAGATCTGAAAGTTTATTTTTGACCATAGCTAATAAATAGTTAATACTCACATTTGATTAAAAGAAACCTTTACTAAGAAAAAAACAAACCCAAAGCAAAACTCATAAACTCCGTAAATATCAGAGAGATTTTTAAAAAATAAATATATATAAATAAAACATTAGTGCACTCAAGGGAAAATAATGCCATTTTGATCTCAGTTAGAAAATATATTTGTCAGCATTTAATGAAAAATATAAGCTGTTCTGTCAGGTAGCTAACAGAATTTTTAAGATTGGTGAGGGTGATACTACTTCAAAAGCACCGCCAGTAATTTATCTGTTCATTTGAATGCATCAGTTAGAACACAAGTTGTTCCTCACTGCAAGATGAAGTTGGTGGGATTTTTGGCTAGCAAGAATTTCTCCACAGGGCTCTCAGACCCTGCTTGGAAACCAGTTCCCCAGTAACCTTCCAGTGGTGTCAGAAACCCCTGGCCTTGGGGGCAACCCCATGGCCTTTGAAGGTCTAGGCGCTCATGGAGCTCCTCTCTGTTGCTACAGCTGGGATTTTGGGTCATTTTCCATAACATAAGCATAAAAAATGCCTAAATTAATCATAGGTGCCTTTCAAAGCACCTCAAGAAGGAGACTCCTATAATTCGTGGATCCCCAAAGATCTGAGGCATCCTAGACACCAGAGCCAAGTCTGATGTATTGTCTGATGGTGGCTGCTTTAGTCCAGTACCGTAAATATGTCATGAGGTCCATGGCACTGATCTTGATGGCTGACTTTTTGGTATCTGAAGTTAGACGATCTACCCCATGGTCAGTATGAAGTATTGAAAAGACGCAAACTACATTTCTCAGAAGAGCAATGTATTGTTTTTAAATCACAGTTTATATTTCTCTGTCTTTTCGTGGCTTATTCTTGGCATTAAAAACTGTTGCAACAACAATATTATCCAGGATGATCTACAAACATGGAAAACAGAACAGGAAATATTTTTAGAGGTGAAAAACCATTAGTGGTGTTCTTGCCTCATGGCTGACTTGTGTTTGAAATCTGGTCTCCCCTACTGATGGGACCATTGATTTCTGCAAATAATTCATTGGTTTTGGAAGTCAAATCCCCTCATTCTTCCCATAAGAGTTTTGACCACCCATCACAGCTTTGCATATGCTCAGCCACAGAGAGGGGTCCTCATCCAGGATGTGATCTTTGTGTGTATCTCAGACAACTAATTAAACAGTACATTTGCCAGCAAAATTCATTCTTGAGAAGTAACTTAGAAATGCATATAACTGGCCAAAGCAAACAAACAAACAAACAAAAAGTAATCAGGGACAACTATTGGACAAACATTTACTTATGTGTCTATTAATTAGTTAACCAGCAATTCATAGGTAATTCTCACAGCTTTAATATGGAAGTTATTGAATGACAGTGTGTGTATTTTAATTCCTTTTTGAGGGTGTTGTGATAATACCAGCTCCATTCATTTGATATTTTTCTGAAAATCCTAGATTAGCATTAGATGAGAATTTCATCTCTAATTTGGAAAAAAAACCAGAAGAGCAAAGAACCAAGGACTGAAACCAGGAGTAGCATCTCAAGAATTCTAAATTATAGAAACTAAGCAAAAAGAGCCCAAATATTATTTTTAGTCTAAAAGTTTATATGCAGTATTTAGACTACGAAGGAGGAACTGGTAAACTGAATGGTTTTGGGCACTTCAAAGAAAAACAAAAAGTAATGAACCAGAAGGGAATATTAAACAGGGAAAAGCTGCTCTACAGCACTATGCAGGTAAGGGGTACTTCCCCATTGTCACTGGCATTTGCAGTTACAGAGTTAAATGTCTTTGAGAGCCTGCTCCACAGTTCCAAGGCATACACTGCAAGCCATAGAAAAAGGAAACACTTCTTACAAATAAATCACAGTGTCACAGAAAAGTGCAAAAATGACTGCATTTTATCCTGCAGTGAAAAGATTCTAGTTAATGCACTAAGTATGCAATCTGTTAAATTCAGATTTTTTCACTTCAACAGCTCTCAGTACATGTGAAGTTTTCTTGTGTGTCTTTAGAGAGGCAAAATGGCCATGGGCCTAAATTGTTAACTCAGTAATTTTCACTACCATTCCTTTAACATGGTGTTCAGGTTTGTAGATTGTATAATTATTTTCATTGGAAAGCACTTTTTAACATCTGGGAGTCATTTGAAAGAACGTAATCAACTTTGTCTTTTTTTTTTTGGAGAATATCTTCTGTTAATATTTAACCCATAACTGATTGCATGATTTACCAGTTTAACCCTGACCAACTTCTGAAATTTATCATCCGTGGTTGTTACTACACAAATCTATCACGGTAACAGAACTTTTTCCCAGTTCTGTCTGTGGACAATGCTGTTCTTGTCCATGACAGGCTGCTCCATTCATGCTGCTCTGCTGCCTTAGTGGGGCTAACACTGAGAACAGGAATTTCCTAAATGGGGTGGGATGTCTTCAGGGTGAAGCTTATTTTTTGACAGTAAAAATCCTTTCTTTTTCAACAGTGGGCCAAATCCTGACATCTATCCTTATTTCCTGCATTAAGTCATATGCTTTCAGTCTTTAATATATGGTATTATGCAGTATAGTGTGACTCAGAAAACTCTTAGAAGTTGATCGGGTAATATAAAAAAGAATGTAAAGGTGATTATAAACACACACGCTGCAATATTCCTGGGCCAGGATCCTAGGATTTTGTGGCCTCTCCCAGAGGCCAAAAAATCTTCCCAGATTTTGTCCAAACAAATTTCAGCTATTTTTCAAGACTCTAGTGGGCCAAATCATTGTCAGCTTTGTCTTACCCTTACTTTCTGTTCACCCCTTCCCCCTTTGAGTGAACTAAGAGGTCAAAGAGGGGCTGGGGAAAAAGGCCAAAAAGAACAATATAGCAATAGAAAGGGTAATATACGTCTTTTAAATAAGGTCTAGGAAAGGTCATATAGTAAAGAAGTGAGAAAAAAAAATAACAAAATAAAAGGGCAGGTGCAAGCAAGAGAGCTATTAAATCAGAGATGAAATCAAATTGGGAAATAAATCAAACAATAGAGTCTAGACAGAAGAAAAGGTTGCGGGCCCTAAAAGTGCTGGGAGAGAGAATATATCAATGAAGACAAGACAAATTAGGATTTGCACACTTGTAGTGAAGGACTGCCCAGTAGAGTACACCTTATAGGAGAGCGAGATGCATGGGGGAAATTAATCTTCTGTGTATAAAGTGAGTGTGCAGAAATCACAATCAGTCTGTTGCTTGATTCAGAAGGACTAGCTCTGATTGCTTAAATATTGAGTCTTGTCATGATGGAGAGCAGCATCCTCCACCCAGTCAGGTACCCAGCGTTGATAATGGTTGTGTCCAAGCAGAGAAAATGGGGAAGTTGAGAGAGTTTCCCAGACATAAATCATGCCCTAGTTGTGTAGAACTTGAGTGTCCCTTCCTGCCATGGTAATACCCCAGGCACTTGGAGGAATGATTTAGTTTGGTTTTACCCTCAGCTTTTGAAAAGAAAAGTTCCTGCACATTTTTGGAGAGATCTCATTCAGCTGAAGGTAAGAGCTGCGATGGCTGCACGCATGGAAGATTGATGGTTTTGCTGTTGTCTGATCCACAGAGCAGTTACGCTGTAACCATGTATATTATTGCCCCTGTAATTGCATCCATCATACCTCCTGTGAAAACAAACAAATGGGCTCCCATACTCACTTAAAACTAGATAAACAACTGTTCTTTGGCAATGTGACAGATACTTATTGCCTGTGAGTAGCCCATAACAGATAGGAAGGACAAGGATTAGGGTGGATTTGTAAACCATAAATTGTTGGAATCCGCTTGGGAGTCTCCAAGCCAGACTCTTCTCTTAACTTTCCTTGAGTTATGCCCATGGATAAATCTGCCCTTCTGTCGAAACTCAGTGAAACTTTGTGCTGTCTCCTTTAACTGTGTCAGTCATTTACGTGTCATAAAGGCTAGAGCTTCCGCAAATCTAAATTAGCCTGGCAATTTTTTCTTCCCAATGAAGGATGAAATGTATTTTCTGTGGCTCTGTATAAAAATGCACCAGATAAAATTCATTAGAAATCAGTGAAAATACTGCAGAATCATGATTTTATTCATATTGGTTCTGAAAAAGCTGAAAACAAAATTGCCGCTTCTAAAATATGTCTATTGATACACGAAAAGAAATCAAACCTCTGCTTGTTTTTGCTTTTGCCCACAATAACTGAAACTACAAAGTAGTTAATTAACCAAAACTAACCTAAACAAAACAAAAAAAAAAAAACAAAACAAAAAATTCCAGAGGATTAGTTAACATTCTAAACACTAAATTACTGCATGGGTACACAAATTCAGCATTAGACCAGATGTGACATTACTCATCTAATTTACTTGGACCACGTGGATAAGGGGAAGCCAGCAAGCTGAATGAGGAAGTCCACACAGAAGGTGAAAGCAATTTAGGTCACAGAGACATCGCAGGCAGGTCTGACAGAGAAAGATGAACACTCCCTCAGGTCTTTGCTGCTCTTCATCTGCCAGACAAAATGTTTGAGTGCACTTCTAAATTCAATCCAAAGTCACTCAGGGTTGAAACTATCACAGGTTCACCAGAGCTTTGCAGCCTGCACAACCTTGCAGCCAGCAGCCCAAAATACTAAAAGCACTTTTAAAACTTTGAAACTAGGTTTTATTTGAGTAATAGCTAAAGGAATAAACTTACTATGGAGGAAGTCTAGAAGGAAATACAGTAAACTGAGAGTTTGTAAATGAACTCTCTCCTGCACTGTGTCCTGGCAAGACAGGGACATTCTGACAGGGCTGCTCTGAACATCAGCAACTCAGTGTTGTTCTGGGTTGTGACAAAATTTACTGTTTGTTTTGCTTAGTCCACCAAAAATCTTTCTTTCTGTGATCTCTGTTGAACCTGTGTTCCCCACACTTCTCAGAGGTCTATCTCAGTGCTCCAGGCTCTCTTCTCCTTTGCCGAGTCCCTCCTGCTCACCTTGCATCCAGAAAAATCCCTTTTGCTGTACCCCACTATGCTCTGTTGTTTCCTCAGAGGGCAGGGCCTTACTCTTCTTCAAGGCTCCTTCCAACCCAGAGCAAAAGAAGCAAGGAGGCTTCTGTTGTACTCCCCTCTGAAAAAAAACCCCCAAACCTGGCATACATTAACACATGGATCCCATGGAGAGCAACAGGTCTTCACAGTAACCTCATGTCACCAAGGGAGGGTTCATCCCACCAGTGGTGGCCTGATTCAGCTATAAACATCAATTACCTGATGCTTAATACCTGTTGCCTTTCAGGGGTCCAGCTCCTATCTGCACATCCAGGTCTTTGGGGAGGCTCCAGCCTCTCTTCACACGTGGATCCTCAACTTTCACTTTCCAGTTTAGAGTTAGGTTTGGAAACTCTTGGGTTTGTGCACCCTAAATCAGATGCTCTGGAGAGGATGACATTTTCCTGAAGGTGTGACAACCCATGTGATCTGCATTTAAATGTGTTAAACAGACTTCACATCACATTTTCCTTGGGCAGGGTGATTATTTCTGACCACCAGCTGGGAGCCATTGGGAGCTGCCGCCTCTGCACGGCTGCCTCCAGAAGTATATCTCTGTTGCTTTGGCCAATCTGTGTCTAATTTTCCCCCATGTCTCCCTGTAAACAAGCATTGCTTTGATTAATCTGTACATAATTTTCCTGTATGTCTCCCTGTAAACAAGCGTTGCATTTCAGTTTAACAACAGCCTTAGCAGTGATGAGCACAAAATATAGCAGAGTGAAACAGAACAGCAGGGTGGCAGGAGCAGAAGAAAGCTACCTGGAAAATCTGAGACATTGTATGACCCCTGGTTCATGTTTCCCAACTTAAATAGGACAGGCAGGAAGGAGTATATGCATCCAATGGGACTAGAGGAGGCAGAGTCAAACTAATAAAATTAAGGCAGAAATGGAACAAATAGTAAAGATGTCATATGGATAGGGCATTGTGAGACCACTAAAAGAAATAACGGACTGGAAAGAATGTTGTTTCTCCTCAGATGCAGTGATTGCAACCAAGAGCAGATTTAGTGACCAAATGACCAGAAGCAACAGCATCTTTTCCCTTTTTTTTACATGCTATGGCCTGTGTGATAATAGTTTATTTTTCTAGTCACAGCAGCTCAGGCTTACATCCGTTCCTGTTCCAGGAAGGCAAAACATAAATGAATAATGAAGCTTTCCAGAAGCAGGGTGTCAGTGCAGATCTTGTTCTGAAAAGGATCCAGCTTCTCAGGGAACTTAACTAACAATTCACTTAGGTTTGAATCCTTGATGTTTCATAGTTTTGAGCTGATAGTTTAACAACAAATAGTTGTTTCTTCTTGAGGATATATTGGTGGGTACAGATCATTTCACACAAATAGGTTACTCTCCTTTGTCTTTCCTTTCCTGTGAAACACTTAACACTGTTCTGTGGGAAAATCTCAGCTATGTGCTGCACTTGAATAGAAGGAAGGGATGTTGTGATGGCTAGCAGGGGCAGAGCAAGGTGCCTGGTGTTGTTGTATCACTGTATGTTCCTCCTTTTGATTCTTCTGCAATGTTCTGTACAAAGACAGCTGCTGCAGATTGAATAACGCATCTTGAGCATATTAAATGTATCCTGCATATTCAACACTGAAAATAAATATCAGATTCTCATATTATTGTGCATTGTTCAATAAATTTGTGCCATTGTATGTAATTTTTCTAACATTGTTTGTCTCACTATTTAGTAATTTATTTGCCTCTTTTCTTTCTTTTTAATTTTAAGATATTACAATTATCCCAGTGTTGTTCAGATAGAAAGACGTCTTCTCTTCTTGCAAAGTCCCCAGGTGAACTCTGAAATAAACGGAATATTGCTGTTGTCTGATATTTGCTTGGATCTGAAACTTCATATAATTCACACCATAACAGACTGTATTTTACAATCAGGAGGCTGAATCCACGGTTGGCACAACTCCACTGAGCTCACTGGAGTTGAACGGCTTTATTGAACTGCCTTGTGAACCTATGTATTGTAAGTGGATGTGCTGCAGTCCTTGGAGTGGAAATATCAATGCCTTTCAATATTGCACAAATTTAAGTATAACTCCAAAGTCCTTTAATTCCTCTAGGGGCATTATGTTAGTTTTATTAATGAGTGGGGAGGGTCTTTTCTCCAATTAGCCTATGCTGGTAGAGAGGTTGTACTTTGAGTCTTTTTCAATTGTAAAATTGGAAGCATCTCTATGATGTAATCACTTTACGAGGGTATTTGAAACTGGAACTGTACTTCTGGGGATGAGATCACATCATAGGCATTGACCAGTGTGGTTATTTCATTGCTCAAAATACTTGGGGGAAATCACTTCTGAGAATTACCTTGTTATTTTAAATGTGGTTCTGTGCTGCATATCCCACCCACCTCCAAGCTTGGCCTTCAGCTCCTCCTTCCCCTTCACTCAGCCAACTTTAGCTTTAGCTGACGCTTCTTTTTTGAATTTCTAGTTCCCAAATGAAAACTGTTGCCCCATGGATCACTGTTTACAAGTGTGTTCGTCAGTCCACCCACCAAGGCCCCTTATTTCAGGTCTGAACTTGAACTGATGCTCATCTGTCATCACCATCTCCCACTCCTGCCTATTTCAGCCATGCCTATACCAGGGAATAGTGCATCCACAGTGGCTGGTATTGTTTAATTATGAGGCTGCTTTTACCACAGCAGTCCCCACTCTTGCAAGAGGGGATTTGGAGAACAATGTGGGGCAGTGAAGGTTCCCAGTGGGCAGAAGGGTCAAACAGCTTCAAGGAGGATGGAACCGTGCTGTGTCCTCACAAACTGTCACCTTGCTATCCTGAGCTGTTTGATGTTTTAGCAATGATGTAGCTGATTTGTAAATTCTAGAGGGTCTGATTACAGTTTTCCTGTTCTGACTGGGAAATGATGACCTGGACTTGGACTACCCTGTAAGTAACAACCTGATATGCTGAGATAAGAAGCAGGAACTAATTTCATTTGTAGGCTGCACCTGCTGATGAAGGACTGTCTTTTCCCCTGCCTTCAGTACAATGTTAATCAAATGAGTACCAATAAAAACATGATAACAAATAATCCTACTTTTAAGTCTTAATTAAAATTACATTTCACCTTTGGAAGAAAGGTTATACCTCGATGTTGTTTATTCTGGCTTTTTCACATGCACTTACTGTGTATTAAACTATTACTCCAGGTGATGACTATCCAGGAGTTGGTCAATTTTAGAAAACAAATTTTTCATTAGGAGGAAGAAATCACAGCACAGTTTATAAATATATTCTGGAAATTTATTGCTAGCAGTAGCTAAAGCCAAATCATAAATTGAGCTGTAAATGTTCTGTTTAGATGATTCAATTTTTTCAGAAAAATCCTTGCATTGTTCTTATCTGTGCTTCCAGGTACCTGGATTTCTCTGGATGTATCCTAGGAAGCACACACAAAAAACATACCAAAATAACAAGGTGAGTATTTAAAGTTACACGGGTTTTAGATGTCTTGAATATATACCTGCAAACTTTGATTAATACCAATACAGCTAAGAGTACCCATTCTGCAAACAAACAAGAAACCTCATATTATTACACAGGAGCACGTGTCCATACCCACCTAACTCCCCCACCTGTACAGACTAAGAGGGTTACTCCATATGGAGGGCTAGCTAATGATAATAGCTGCTATTCAGTTACTGATC
Source organism: Pachycephala philippinensis (assembly GCA_013397055.1). Lineage (NCBI taxonomy): Eukaryota > Metazoa > Chordata > Aves > Passeriformes > Pachycephala > Pachycephala philippinensis. The sequence goes on along the minus strand of VWZT01005321.1, from coordinate 456,152 downwards.
CTTAAAAAAATACTCTTATCCTCGTGTAAGATATTTGTTCATCTGGACTAGCAGCAAGTCTTTGTATGTATGTTTCTTGGCTGGTTTGCTGCCATCTAAAGCAAGCCTTACTCATTTATTCAACAATCTGTGCAAATTTAACATCATTTGGTTAATGATTTCCCTGCCAAATTCAGAGAGACAATTGTATTTAACTACAAACCTCATTTTAATATCCTATTTAAAAGTCTAATCGAACCATCACTATTTTGCCTTTATGTGTTGTCTTGGAGATTTTGATGTTACATCCTTCCAGATTCATTGATATTTATAACACGGACAGCATGTTTCTAGAGGCATAAAAGGGTGGAGAAGTGCTCTGTGATGGGATACATTTCAGGTTACAAAAGGTCTAAGGAGGACACTTCACTTTTGTAAGATGGAGATGCTCTATTAATGAAAATGTTAGAAGAAAACAAGCAGCTAAAACTGGAGTACATGTTGTGGCAATCATGTTCATGGAATTAGCCATGGAACTTCAGGTTCAAAAAAATGAATACAAAACCCAAAGCCAGTTCTTTGAAGATTTCAGGAAAAATAAATATGTTAACATCTGCAAATAATCCCTTCTAGGAGCAAGAAAAAGACATAGATTATTAATAAAAAAAATGTTGAGTCAACATACATTTTCAATAAAGCAGTTTAGCTGTAAAATATTGAAATGTCTCTTGTAAAACAGGTCTAGGCTTTAGTGGGTACTGGGATGGGGTACTTGTTGGCAAACTACTGCTGTGAAAGGACTGTAGGATCTAGTGTACCCAAATTCTGAAATCCAAAGCATTATCACCTCACATGTGATAGACCACATTTATAAACAAGATCTTTCTGACGAAAACCCCAAGTTTTGCACAGTCTAACAAAAAAAATGAGAAACAAGTACAGAAAGCAGTGATTTCTACCAGTTTCATTACTTTCCAGTGTTGTAGCAGTAGTCACAGGAGAAAAACCAGAAAGATGTAAGCGGATTATTTCAGGAGGGCTGTATTCTCTATAATTTATTACTGGGATGGCCCAACATCCACGTTTATCTCTGTAACAGGAGCAAGGCATCCATTTTCTCATGCACAGATTGAGTAATGTTACTGCCATATTTTATTTCCAAATTAGAGGAAATGTCACTCAATGTTCATATTTAAAATGAGAAGGAAGAAAGGCATTCCCTTCATTCAAGAAGTTAAATCTGTTAAATACCCACTGACATTTGTATGAACTTAAAGCAAAGCATGCAGCACATCTTGGAGTAGCACAGATCACATATCATATCAGGTAACATACATCAATTTTTAGACTGAAATATTTTGATTTTCTGTGTGGTAAACAATTTCACTGGTTGGTTTATTATGCAGAAGGTCCAGGAAAATCTTTTGGAGCCAGCAAGCAAAGATGACCTGTGTGCACCCTATAGATCTATGGAGGCATCTCACAGTAAGCACAAGGGTAGAGTGAGATAAACTGTATCTATATGTGCATGCCTGCAAATACAGAGGACTCAGCTTCCTATGAGAAGCTTAGAAATCATTTAGCCATCAACTCTGCCGATCACTCAGTCCAAATATAAATAATTTGGACAGCACATAAAGGAGATTGCTTTTGTTTTCTCTCCCACACATATTCAAAACCAATCTTGAATTTGAGATCTTTCATTCAAAATTATAGTCCAAGCTACAGTCCCTGCTGGGAATTAAGATAAAGCATTACCTATAAAAGGAATTAAAGTGTTGGTATCTGCATGCACTTCTGAGCAGCTGGTCTATACTTGATGTATATCTCTGTTCCTGGCTCCATTCTAGAAAGGGACAGTATAGAATGAGCTAACTGGCAGACATCTCTGAGGATTCTCCTTTGAAATCAGCAGGAATTTTAGCAGAGTTTCCTTTCTTCTCTGCCTGCATGGATAAGATCCTGGCATGCTTGAACCTGCTGTGCTTGTGGCTGCTTTCGTCAGTGCTGGAATCTGCTGGGTGGTTTTGTAGCAGCATCCCAGGGAAACCAGGTTTCTCAGCCTGTGGTTGTTGGCTGTCCTGGCAGTAACACAAGCTCCACGTCCTTCAGAGCATTTGAGCTCTGTTTGGTTTTTAGGAAAACATACTTGATTATGTTCTTAAAATCTTAACACTTCACTTTCAAATATTTTTCCCACCAGCTGTTGTCCAATCCTGCAAAATCCTGAGCACTGTCAGCAGTCACAGGGCTTTAGCTGGACAATTACATCTTTGCAGTGCTGCTGCTGTGTTCCCCCACTGGAGCTGGAAGCTGAATAGTTTTGTCCAGATAGACTTATTCTTCCACAGCGAGGAAATAAAATATTCACAGTAGATTATGTTAGCTGTCTGTCTGAGCTGCCTTCACACATCCAAATAGCTGCCCTATTTTTCAAACAAGCCAGCAGTCTCCCTGAGTTTCATTACCTGTATCAATCCTAACACTATTTAAATAAAAAGAAAGAGCTTTAAAATGTGAGAGAACAAGCCTAGATATTTTCCCATGGGGCACCTCTGAGCACAATAGTATCTTCGCTTCAACATTTTTTCTGTGTCTCTTTCAAGCTAACCACATCCAGACTGTGGATATGCCAGGAAATGCCATTCTGGGACTAATTTACTGGTACTGAAAATGTTATTTCCAGAACTGTCACTTTCCAAGGGAATTTGAGTATCCACAAGTATTTCAGCTGTAAGGATCCATTTTCTGACATTTGGGATCCATCTGCACTTCAGTCCAGCTGGAACCAAATGGGCCCCATCCATCTGTAATCTCCCTGAAACTGTCCAGGACTGTCAAGGAAATTGCACTATGACCACACTGGAACCAGTGTTGGTGTTGGCTGGTACAGTTCAATGCTTTGTGTGGAATGAGATTTAAATGAGATCATTTCACTACCCTTTTGGTAAATTCTGTTGGGAAACAGCTGGAGGCAATGATTTCATTGCCTTATTATTAGCTGTGTTATAGGACACAATAGAAGCAGAAAAGAATAGGGGTTGTGTCAGAACTGTATGTAAAATTGTTCTCTCCTGCCCAGGCATCAGCACTGGGTCAACAAAATACTGATCAGATCTGAATCCCAAGAGCTGGCTAAAAATGGAAGGACACATCAAATGGGGCTCCACGTGGGCTGGGTTTAGCTTTGTTTTTTTCATTAACAGATGATGGAATAGAGATTATATAGATTATAGAAACCCAAAAGGGACTGCAAGAATATTTAGCGCAAGGCAGCCCTTGAATACAAAACAATCTTGACAAGCTGGAGCCAGTCTGGGGGAAGTACTGGGTAGCACACCTAGGCAGAGCAAATCATCTGCACAAACATATAACCTACACCAGGCAGCTCAGGAGAGCAGGAGATGTGAATCAGCACGGTAACTTCAGTCAATAATTTCAATCTGTTGTCCCATGTTCTTCTTCTTTGCAGAGATCTACAAGCAAGCACAGCTGGAAAGACAGGTGAGGCTGATTTTCTGCTGCACACAGCCCCATTTGGAATCAGCAACAGATTTGCCAGCCTGGGGCATTTTGAGAAGGATGGTGAGCAAATGGAGAGAGTCCAGAATAAAGGAACAGAGAATGAGCAGAGATTTAGAAAATCCAGGTGGTTGGATTGACTGAATGAACAGATGATATCTAGTGTGAACAAGGGATAATGGAGAGGAAAACACAGTAATAGTCACCTAGGCACGTGAAATGCTAGTGCGGGGAGAAGTTAACATAGCCTCGTGTTTTGGACATGAAGAAATAGGTTGAATTATTACATTGAAAAATGGGACTGGGCATTTGGAAAAACTCTCACATTGTACAGACAGGAAAGAAAAAGGCAGTGTGCAGAGGTGGTGAAACTTAAAAGTTGTAGAGATCTGTAAGAATTAGGGTAACAAACACCTTTCAGATTGGTCACACCTAGAACCGATCTTGCTTTGGGAGTCTACAACTTTCTGATCCTTCCAAGCTGGAGTAAAATGGCCATGGTCTCCACAACATTCCTGAACAGCAGCTTTCCTTCAGTGAAACTGCAACCCCCCAGTGCTCCTCAAGTCCAGTCTGAAAACTGTTGAAAAGAAACAAAATATCTGAAATTAATTAACATTTCACAAAGAGATTGATCTTCCAAGAAGAAAAACTGATTTGTGAGAATTGCTACTGTTATTTACTTAAGAATTATGAGATAGCCTCTGTTGCTGCAGAGGTAGGAGGGAAAAGTGGCATCTTCAGGTCTTACACCTTCTGTTCCCCTATTTAACCAAAATCTACTCCTTTTGCTGAATTTTTGAGCCTATAAAAATAGAGAGATTGGCTAGAAACTTTACAGAGATGACTTCCTGTAAGAGACACTGTCTGCTAAGCTAAAACTCTCCTTTGCAATACAAAACCGGTAGTGGATTAGTGTCTATCTTGGTCTCAGTCTTATTTGGGATGGGTCAGCTGAGTATCTTCTAAGATGTGTTCTAGCCCTAGGGATTATTCAAAGTGCATCCTGTAAGGAAAATAAATTCCCTACCAAGTGAGACAAAATAACACAGTCAAACAAAAACAACTTCCCAGCAATCTTCAAATGGCTTCCTCAGGGTAGAAAGAAAAGGCCATATAAACTTGCCTTTCTGCATAGTCCTGAAAGTCAACAGTTCACCTTGGCCAGGTGAAGGTGTGATCTGGTAAATCAGGTAAACTGGAGCTACATTGCCATGGAGGCATTTGGAGCAGGTGACAGTACAAGCCAGTTTGAAGTGCACTGGGGACACTATCTACATCTGCCTCCCTCAGATTTGAAAGGAAAATTTCTGTTGTCATGCAGAGACCTTTAGTCAGGTTCTTATTTGGAAAATAATTAATTGACAAGTTTTACCTTACCCTGGAAGAGCAAATATCTGAGGACCCTCCTTGCAAAAGAGGAAAATAATCCTAAACAAGTAATTAATGTCCCTTATTAAAATGTAGCGGTAATGAATGATAGTCGGGGCCTTAAAAATGGGATCTGTAAGAGGAAATTATTTCTATGATCCACTGATGCTTCTCCTTTGGAGCATTGCTGATTTGCTTAGATTTGTCATTTGCATATTTCCAGCCCCTCAATGCTTCTGTGAACTGTGTCTCTGCCTCCTCTTTGCCAACAGCTGGCCATCCACCTCCCTCTAAGCTGTCTGAAAAAATTTGCCCTCCCACAAGTACACTGTTTTGTTTTTTGGATAGACAGTGATAAGTGTTGAGTGTAAAAGACTCTTTGATAATTTAATTCACTTTGCTGAATTATGATTCTGCATGCACCATTAGTTCAATCACAAACCAGCTACAATAAGAATTAGGTCTGTTTTGCAACATGAAGCAGACAAGGCTGTTCACTGGAGCAGTCAAGGGTGTTTAATGTTACATTTGTTGTTGACTTTGAAAACAAACACATGTGCACTGATGTACAGCAATCTGAAAGTCCCATGCAGATGTAACAGCAGTGGCATCTCGGGGATCCCGGGCTTGTGTTCAGAGATGAATGTGACAGAGAGGCAGCAAGGCTGAGTGAGAGTCTCACATAGTTGTGCCAGTGGTACAGGCAGTAGCTGTAGGGAAAGTGTCTTCAACTTCGTAGGAAATCAGAGGACTCAAAACTGAAAAGTAGGAGCTTCCATCACGAATAGGGGTTGTCTGAGGAGCAGTGGATTTATAAACGAGAGCACTTTAGGCAGGGTGTCACTCATCTCCACACAGGCTTGCAAGTTTGAAAGAGGAAACTTCATGTCACTGGGTTACATTTAGTATTGAATTCTGATCAGCTTTCCCTTCTAATAACATTGACTTTGACCTTAGCAGGGCAATTTGTGACAGAGAGGTAATCTCAACTTCTCTCTCATCACTTCTTCCTCATCACTCTTTCACCGCACATTTTAACACTCACTCATGAGAGGTTGGCTGGGAAACCAGAACCAAACACCACCTAACTGTGGCTGAGTGCCAGCCTACAGCTACAGTCCAAAGCATATATTGCTTAAGAACTTCTCCAGTATTTATTTTGGAGAGCGTCATCACTTTCAAAATTAAGTAGTAAAGTATTTAGCATACCCTCTTCTACTTCCCTCTTGGAGCCAGAATTTTTACAGGAAGTCCCCAGTCAGAAAAGTGTTTTTGGCAGGGAAATTGCTTTTAACCCGTGGTATGTTGTTCACTTATGCTATAAAGGTCTAGGCTGGTCAAGGGGAGAAGCCAACAGCTCTATCCTTGAACAGCACTGCGTGACGTGGAGACGGGTGAGAATTCAGTGATGACAGCTCAGAGTTGTCTCAGCACTCTCCTTATCACAGAAATGGTGCAAAGCCATTTTGACATGTAGGAAAAGTTGCCCCACTTGGTAATGTATGACAGCACTACAAAATGAAAATGTTTGCCATTTACATATGACTGGGGACAGTAAAAGGATTTTACAGTAGTAAATTTTACATCTTTTTTGTTTTGCCAATCAATAAAGCAGACAGAGCAAATCGCTTTTTGTATGCACATATTGAGAAGCAGGAATTTAATTTATTGCTTGACATACCTTTTCTTAAATTGAATAAGAAATATCTCACTACCTTAAAGTCTAATGAGCTGGTAGATCCTTGTGATTTCCTACTTTTCCTGCGCAACAGCTTACAGACTTGAGCAGCTTCATCCAGCACATTTGCAATCTGCCATGTCCAAGGACATGCTCCAAAATCTATTGACATGCATACAAGATATCCAGATTAGATCCCAACTATTAAACAAATTTTAATTGAACATATTGTTCAAGATAATGATCTGTTTCCTGTCAGAGGCTGTTGTAGCTTTCAGATCTCCCGTTGTTATTTTCTAATATTTACATTACAATGGCAGCTCAAGGTCCCAGCCAGATGAGTGTTGCCTTGTGCTACCCTCTGCCCTTGCTCACACACCAGCAGGGCAGGCCCTGCCCCAAAGAGCTTATTGCCAATGCCATTAACACAGAAGTTCCTTATCGACATGTTTTTGTATCATAAGGTTCCATTACACTGAGGCAGCAATAAACCTATGATCCCCATACTATTTATGGATTGGTTCATTACATTTCTTTTAAAATGCAATATAAATGTCTAAACTGCTATAAATATATCAGCATTGCTGCTTATCTTGCTTGTTAAACTGACAGCTTTGTAACCTCAAGACACTGCAGCTGTGTAATCTTTCACATCTATCTGGCACAAGAACCATGTTTTTTTCTCTCCCTGTTTCCATATAGGAAAAAGGTGCTTTGATATATTGATTGTAAACAAACTATAACTATATATTCCAAATATATTGTCTTATCCATAGAAATGCTGAGCTATAAGGCAAGAGACAAATTTCTTAACCCATTTGGTATTCTGATATTCAATCTAAACTCATTGCGTAACAACACCAAAAAAAAAATGCTGTTTTTAGCCACGAATCAAAATCTCAGTCATGCTGAAACTCCATTGGCAAATCCTTGAGAATGAGATGCTTCTCAAATATTCAGAGTTTTTAAACATTGGTGTTTCCAAAGACAAAAAGTCTAATCTACATATCCTCTGATAACGCTGCATTTGTCATGTCTAGGAAGAGAGAAGATAGTGGAGAGCATACTCTGAATGAAGACATCTATAGTTTCTGTTACTTTTTTTAGGGCTATACTTGTGTTCTGTGCTGAACTTAGGATGTATGGCTGTGGTTATGAACAGCTGCTGTCAGACTGGTGGCAGAAGTAATAAGAGTCCATTTTTACAGCTCAGTAGCTGTTTATTTTTTCCCTTCAGAAGTTTAGTTTTCACTTAAAATAACAAAAGCAAACCCCAATTCCTTTTAGCTATAAGGAATTTTATGAGTCAGAAAAGAACCGTTATAATGGGGCTGAGTAAGTAAGGAGTCACTCCAAACAAGCCACCAACCTCACACTGCCGTGACAGCAGCACACTCGAAACTGGAGTTTGGCTGTGGGAGTGCTCAGTATCTGGGGAGATCCATCAAGCTGGCCAGAAAAGCTGCCCCTCAAGTTACTAATGACTCCTCAAAAATGTGAGAAGCTGCAGCCCTCTGTATCAGGGCAGCTTTCTGTCCAAGCCATGTGAATATCATCAGGACAGATGTCAGCAAAACTGATTTTGAAGAGCAGCACTGATGGTTACAAACCATTGACAACTGACCTCTTTGAAGCTGAAGGCAGCGCTGCCTTACGTGTGCATAGATCCTGTCCCAGTGTGCAAGTCGAGCTTTCTGGGTGCCCTTTGAGGGACAGCAAGGTAAGGGAGAGAATATGGTAAAGAAAGAAGAATTTAATTCTGTAACATATTCCAGAGTTGACACTGGTTCTCATTGTCTGCTATGTTTTGTGCCTGACTTTTTTCTGAGATGTTTGATTTTCATCACCATAGTTAATTCTGTAGGCCACAGTGTGCTTTGGCACCTTTGCTGTTTTAGAAGCCAAAGCAGTCCGGTCTTCTTCTGTCTGCTTTAAGCAAAAAAAAAAAAAAAAAGAAAACAAACTTCTTTTCTACAAAATCTGTACGTCATAAGTAACAAAAATTGATGTTTTTGTTGTGCTAAACTCAAGAGTTTGACTCTTTAAAGCCCCATTTTTTCATGTAAATCAAGTAAATATCCTCATCTTCTTGCCTTATGTTAAAGTAAATTACATCCACTGATGAATTCATCCCACTCCCTACCTTGCTTTTAAATGTGCCATGTGCTCATTCTGTAAGGAAAAATGTACAGGACACCTGGGTGTTTGAGGACCAAGCAGGAAGAGGGTCACTGTGCTGGGGAAGACTGTGCTGATCTCTGGGAGTCAGAGGCCCACCCTGGCCCACGTTGTAATGGCTTTTCTTCTTCACACAGGGAGGGAAAGGGAGGGAGAAGGCGAGAGGGAGTAGATGATGCCTGGATCTTGTCTGGGTACAGGATTTTGCTGCAGATAGGATATGGCCCTGGGCTTAGGAGTGCACCTGGACACTCGAATTTGATAATAGCTCCAGGGTTAATGCCCTTTTCTCTTCACACTATGGTTTGGATTTTATGCTTTTGCTGAAATAACCTGACTATGATTGCTTAAAGTTGGACCCCTGTCCCTGAGAAGGCTAATCCATACATCGATGACTCTCCACATAAAGAATCTCTCTTTAAAACAGAAAAAGGAAAAGTTTATCGTGGCTAACTTGGATCTCGGAATAGCAGGTGGCAATTTAATTGGAAGATGTAAGCTGCTAACTACTAATTTGCATGATTATAAGATTTTGTAATTGCCCTGTAAAAGTTAATTTGGCATAGGGTTCAGTGAAACTCAACAATGTTAGCATGATATTGATGTGTGTGTGAGATTTGCTGTAGCTGTTTGATATGTTCCCTGCTGAAAGACCAAAGGAGAGATTTGAGGGGGTTATTTTTAAATATATACATGCACACACACAGAGGTGAATCTCGTTGTAATGACCCCCATGGGGCCTGGATAAATGCATGTTGTATCAAGCAGTTCATTGCAGCAGGAGTTAGTAATTCGTTCCTTCAATATAATGAGGAAATATCTGGTTGGAACTGAACATCGATACCTAGTAATTTTTATGAAGATTACCTCACTGATTAACATTTAACTTGCGTTTTAAAAAGAAAAATGTTTAAAAGCCAAAAATGTGCACTTACATGATAAATCCAGCTTGCAATGAGGAAAGTGAGAAAAAACCCCAGTTTTGTATTTAGGTCAACCTTGTATTAGTGTTTGCTCTAGTGCAGCTAATTAGGAAGGAAAAATGTCTTTTGTTACTGGGCATGCACGAAGGGGAGTCTGAAGCAGGGGTTATCCCAGTGCCATTTGACTCTGTGTGTGCATGCACTATCTGCAAGAATGTCTTGCAGGCTGCAGTCTATAAGGTTTCTTGTGTGTGGTGTGGATCCTCATCAGAGGTTTCAGGACAAGGCTGCACGAGCAAGGAGCTGTGCTGTGCTGTGCTGTGCTGTGCTGTGCTGTGCTGTGGAGAGGGATTAGCTCAAGGCTCAGATGTTACAGGGTCCAGGTGGGTGGGTGTCACAGTCCCTGGCAGCCCCTGTGCCCCACCGCCTGCTCTGCCACTCCACAGGGAGCACAGAGTGCCAGGGCACAGCCAAGGCAGAACAAGGTGCCCTTGAAAAACTGAGGAAAATGCCAGATTTGCCACCTTCCTCCTTTTCCCTTCCCTGTAAGCTGGCAGTTCACAGTGGGTCACTTCACTGCCACAGAGGACTGTAAAGGGCAGAAACAAGATGAGAGAGGAAAGGTGTAGCAGGGGTTGTGCAAAAATACCAGATTCCTGCTGTACATCTATACCAGAAGAGAACAACCTATGCTTGACTGGGTTGGTAAGCTACACAAGCATATATGTCACTAAAAGCACAATAATGGAATTGCTGATCTTAGATATTTAAATTAGTAACATGTTGATGTGATTCAGTGGGCTGGGACCCAGTGTTACTGAAAACAAATGCACACATACATCCATATTGGTCTTAGAAGGTAAAACTTGATTTCTGAATTGGTTTTTGTTTTTCCCTCCCTTCTTGTTTTCCATCATGTCTGGGGGAAAGAAATAAGGGGAAGGTTGCATGTGATGTTTGTAAATAGGATATCCAAGTTAGCTTCCATGACCGTGGCACGGATGGGTGGGTGTCTGTACACTGCTCTGCTGGGCATGAAGGAGGCACTAAAGACAAAAGGACAAGGAGTGTTCTGTCTGCTGTCTAGCAGCAGTGGAAGAAGGCCTTGCCAAAAGGGTGGGTGGATCAGGATGGCTGACCTGGAGAGCTACCCTTGCAACTGTTATGTGTGTGTGTTAATGAAAGGAAGACTGGAAGATTCAGAATAAATTACTACTGAGAGTGAAAGCTCAGAGAAATGTATGACAAATATTTAAATATTGCATTATAGTCTCTAGACAAACTCTTTTAAGTTGAGAGTGTGGGACTAGTTTTCTAATGGGATGCTGAAAGATGTGTAGATAAAGAAACAATTAGGAAGGAAATTGGAAATCTGGAGATCTGAACCTATCTCTTACTCAAATGCTTTAAAGTCATTCAGGTGTTCAAAACTATTTAAATACTTCACTTGTTTTACGTGCCTCAAACAAAGCAATGAAGCAGCACTGTCATAAAGAGCCCGGCCTGCTCCAGCTGAAATTTGTCTGACATAGACAAAACAAATAAACCCCCCAGAAGCCCCACAATGCCATTTCATGTGCAACATTATACCTACTGAATGAGAGGAAATGTAGGCATGCATCAGAGTAAAGTACTCTTAAAAGCTCATTTGGCTGGTATGTTTTTTACCTAGAGGGGAAACTACTGTATATGCAAAACTCAGATGAATATTTACAATATCCAGGAATAGGTACTGGGAAGGGGAGGGGAGGCGGGGGGGAACATGCCGCAAATGTAATCATCTTCTGAATGGTCCAAAACCAAATTGTTCTCACCGCTGTTGCTGAGCAACAGTCCCACGATGGGATTCAGCCTGTGCTAATGTACGGTGGGAGAGCCCAACCTACCCAGAGAGTGAGAGACTGGAGCACCAGGAGAGGCAGCAAAGGGGCCTGGCAGGGCTGAGCTCCACTTCCCAGCAGTTGTGACCCCCGCTAAGTACATATTTTCCCCATTCTCCTGGACTTTTTTTTGGCAATCAGCTTACATAACAGGCTTTATATAAATAGTGAAGCAAGACCAGTAGCAGAGGACAGCGGTACTCTGGCTGTTGTTGTAGCAGGCCAGTTTGTACCTAGGACATTTTCTGTGAAGTAAAGCATTAGCACTTCTTCTGAGGTGTTCAAAGGTGCTGAAACCCTGGGGAAGGAGAGGGAAAAGCAAATAACAAGTCTATCAGAAAATTCATGGGATTTAAAAGCAGTGCCCCTCTGTGACTTCAGTTCTGAAGACCACACATGCTCTCATTAGGTGGGAACACAGTAAAAATCCACTGTCTAAAGGACAACAATCCGCTGTATTTTGAAATAAAAATTCTCAAACACTTAATCATCTGACACAATATGATGTCAGTTTTCATTTGCTTCCTTCAACGGGTTAGTCTTTAAACAATCAATTTAGAGACAGAGAAAGGAAAAGGAAACCACAAAAAACGCATGTTCAAATAATGTTAATAGGCTGTTCTGAAGTAAAAGAAAAAAGAAGCCAAACCAAACCAACCAATGAAAATAAACAAAAAAAGCCAATCTAAAAAGTGATTTGTGGCTGATGGGATGAATTGGGAGAGCTTATTGTACCAAGGTGTACAGGAAAATGGTACATTGGAATAGAGATATTTCAAATGTGTATATGACACACCCAGTAATATAGTTCATGGCTGATTTTGTTGTGTTGTTCAAAATGCAGTGTAAAGCTGACAGTTCTCTGGGTGGAGAAGTAAATCGGCTTGCCCTGGTTTTCATAATCAAAATGTTTTATAACACTTGCTATTTTAACTATTTTTTAAGAAAATTGAATCTTTATTTTTCTAAGTAACTTTGCCACCAATGTGGTATTTGTAGTATGAAACAAACCCTACCTACCTTTCAGTCAGTATCCCTAAAATTATTACTCTATGTGAAACTCAAATTGAAAATATGGTCTTTTAGATTGAGTTATCAATGGACAGTTTGACCCTTCACAGAAATAGGCTTATGGGGAAGGAAAGAAGTGGAAGAGTGAAATGAATGGCTGCAGCCACAGAATGCCTTATTCCATATACCTTGGAAAGGTGGTACCCAGTAGATGCTCTTAGTTACAAACCAGCACTTTGTCTGGTATCCTTTGTCTGGCATTTATCTGATAAACCAGCACCGTGTCTGTATCCCAGTCCCCAAACTGCCAGGGTTGTTCTGACAGTCTGTGTGGACACATTCCGAAATCATCACAGCTGGATCTCACCTCAATATTGGACCAAACTGAGGGATAAGTGTAAACAAGTATAACCTTTCACATGCTCCAGATTAGGATCTCATTCCTGCAGGGAGGCAAGAAAAAAAATTAAAAGCCAGACTCTTTGATTCCACTTCCTTAGTCCAAGAGGAAAACTTCCTTTTACAAAATTGAAGAATAAAGTTTTGCTGCTTGTTACACTGGCTGCCAAGCTGCTGATTTTGGGATAGCAGTTTAATTGAGTTCCTTGCACTCACAACAGGCTAGGTGGGAAATTGCAGAAGAGCACAGAGGAAATTCTCACAATATACTTCCCCCCTATTATTTCTCAGCTTATTTTGAAATTAGGAAATCCTATGGAAACAGCAGGAGGATTCCTAGCCTTGTGCTATTTCCTTCCCCTGTGATCATGAAGTTTTATTGCTGCATGAGCCCTACTGCCTACCATTTCAGAGGAGCTCAGCAAGAGGTAAGGTTTTTCTAAGTGTGGGTGGTCATGTCCGTGTATTCAGCAGAAGCAATAGGGTTATTCAGCTTGAAAAAGGCAGCTCGAGATGAAGTATGGAAGAATAATTTTCAAAGAGAAAATAATGAAGAACTAACAAAAGCACCCAGGGAATTCATTCTTTTTTTTTTTTTTTTCCTTTTTGGTAATTGCCACTGAAGAGCCTGGCACTGAAATGACATCATTAAGTCAAGGTATCTCACTCATACACTTGTGGGGAAAATTGTATGAAATGAAAGGAAATTTCCCCAGGACTCAGCCTATTGCATTGGAAAGCTCTTCTACGAGTGAAAAACAGTTACATACAGAAAGATGACCTGCTTGCTGATGCAGGGAGAAGTATAAACACTTTTCAATAATTTGGGACTTTAAATTTCTAGTATTTTACTATTATTTGTCAGTGCAGATACTCACAGTCATATCCATCTTCATGAGTGCATTAACATCATTTGTGTCAGAGCTCTTTTTTCAGAAGGCATGTACAAATAAGTTTCCTGGAAGACAATTCCATCAGGCCCTTAAACTTTGCTTTCAAGCAAATAGTGCATAGGGAAAAAATATTGACTACTGAATATTAGCAACATACTGCTCATAAGTAAGCAGCAAAGGAATATTGGCACATACTGTGCAGCAGGTAATGTTGACCTGTAAGAAAAATCTTCCAAGAACTTCATATAATTGGAGAAATACGATTTTTTTTTTTCAGGAAATTGGTGATAACTAGCTGTTCCACTCAGTACAACTAATATTCCCCATTCTATCCCATGGGTATATCACAGAAAGTCCTAACAGCAGAACCATGTTCTTTCTTCCTTCCAATATTTGATATCCTCACAAATAGTTCATGTATACATGCTCAGCATGCTCTAGCACAAGAGAGTGTTAGGACATAATCTCCATTCTGCACCTGCGAGTAACCTCTCTGAAGATCATGAAGAAAGGAGCAACTCCAAATATTATACTACACTTGACCATTTTTTTCCTGAACTAGTTAACTAAAATTCAACTAGTAAAAAAGAAGACACTCCTATTTTCACATATTTATGTATTTACTTGCTTATAGTCATGGGAAGTTGCTACAAGGAGAGACATACTTTAAAGCAGACGGCTATTATCTAGTGTAAATTCTGATCACTGACATCCTAGTTTCAGAACACATGAAAAATATTTAATTAAAAACCTGATCTTCCAGTTTCTTCAGGGAATTAAGTTAATGTTGGAAGGACAAATCTGGAAAATACTGGCATGGAAACCTAGCCTTTTTTTTAACAGAGAAGCATTTCTGTTACAAAACTTATACTAGCAACTTCATAATTAAAGGGAAATTTCTCTCCCTTGAGCACCTGGATGCTACAAGCTTTTGTTTTAGTTTTGGTCCTCATTTCCTCCCCTCATGCTGGTTTTCAGCTGTTGTGGAAGACGAGGGGTATTGCAATGTTCTTGAAAGGAAAAAATATCTGCTCCCCTGATTTGAATTTACAAAGCAAAATGGTCTTCAAGACGCTCTGCTCTGCGCTTTGTGTACTTTCATATGGTTAGAACAGGATTAATTTATTTTCTACACTTTCTGTCATCTCTTCTCTCTCTGGGGCTGTCACATCTCTTGCTCAGACAGACATGGGAACGGAGAACTTAGCATTGCATTTAGATGGAATTTGAGGAAATATTTTGTCAAATCTGTTTCTCTGCATCATACTTATCCCCATGATTCATGAGCTTGACATTGCTATTCCTCCATGGCCAGGCAGGGAGGGAACTCAAGAATTGTACCTATGATTTGCCCTTTTACTCAGAATAATTGGCTGCTAGCAGAAGAGCCTAAATTGCTTCCTTTTGTAAGTAAAACATCTCGCACACATCTCTGCTCCCCCTCTGAGCCCTCCAAAGCAGGATAGTGTTGCTGTTCACTACCACACTGCAACTCATCTTCTCCTTTAAATGAGGTTTTAGGTTGAGATTTCCCCTTTTGTGCTTTAAGACACCTTTTCTCCGTCTCTGGACACAGGGGATGTCAGATCAGGAAAGGGAAAAGCCAGAGGAGCCAGTACTCTCCGTGACTTTTGGGTGGTAGAAAATACATGTGTGCTATCCTTTTGGAGGTTGGGCCTGGAGCACAGGGCACCCTCTGTCCTGGCTTCAGCTTTTCAGGAGTGACTGCAGGGCACAGCCACGGTTCTGCCTTTCTCTCCTGCAGCACAGTGCCTGTACCCAGCGGAGCAGTGAGCCCACGTACACGGGATACATACAAACTGCTTATTGTCTTTCTGTCAGGAACATCACCAAATAGTCTCACTTTCTCCAAATAAAAGCAGATCTGGATTGCAGAGCTGGCAAGAAAAACAAACAGCAACCCTGTTTTAAGGGAAAACACTGCCAGATGCCATGAGTAACACAGAGAACTAGCGTGAGACAGATACTGGGGAAGAGTAGCTTAATAGTTTTAATAGCAGTTTTCTTACCTCTGGCTGTTTATGAGAGCAGATAAGCTAAAAAAGCCTTTCCCTCTCTTTTTTTTTTTTTTGTTATGAAGCAATGCATACTCTGTGCTGAATGCCTTGGTGTAATGCTTCTTTTCCTTCTATCAGCTTGATGTAGAAATCTAAATATCACTGAGCAGGTTGGGGTTTGGGCCAACGAGATAATACCTCATAAGGGACTGATCATTTATTTGATCCCCCAGATACATTTAAGGGGCCTCGCAGCCACTGCTTTGCAATACACTGCAGATTCTGCAGCCTAGGAAAAGACACAGAGAATTAGTGAGATGTATGAAGAAATGTAGAATACAAACTTAGTCCCCAAGACATTTCACGCCCTGCGGATTGCAGACTCTTGTACCAGGCTTATGCAGTTGTTTATTTTTTTATCTGCCAAGCATGGGTGATAAAATTTGACAGGCAGTATGCTTACTTATCTGTTTTTTGAGAAGTAATGCTTTTGCACATTTTTCTTCATTATAAGCTCTGAACAAGTGAGGTGCAACGTTCCACTTAAATAGCTTCTGCATGCAAACAGCAGCATCACAAAGCCAGGTTGTAGGAGAAAATACAATGGGAAATAGAAATAGAGTTTTTAAAGCAGTATGGCAGAAGTAGGGAAAAATATTTTCCTTAAGTAATATTTATCCTTTTCAAATTGTTCACTTTGTGCTGTGACAGGAATGGAATGTATTCCATGGTACAAAATTGTTTCCTGGGAATGAAAAAGTGATTGACACCTAAGTTTGGATTATTGTGAATATGTGGAAAAAATGGGATTTTACACATTGACAAAGCAAATAAGACATTTGAAAAGCAAGTTTATATTGGGAGAATTTTAGTATAGAACAGTCTAGTTTTTAAAAGAAAAATGGTCTTCAGGCCCTAGTTGTGAACAAAGTGCCATTCAACAAGAAGGAACTGCTTTAACATCTCAATTATTGATGACGCTGAGTCAGGAGCCTGTGGATTTAAAGCCTACACTTGCTTTGTCACTGGAAATAGGGAATCAGCCCTAAGGGACAACCCAAAGATTTCTGATATGCCTGCACTGGAAATGATGCATTCCTGATTACGATGACATTTTTGTTAGACAAGTGATGGGCCGAGTACTGAAACTCTTCCTCAGCTATAATTCCTTTCTTAGCCAGGCCAGTAGTGCTTCAATCCAGTTGAGCTTTTACTGACAAAAGAAGAACTGTTTCGTGCCTCACACTCCCCCTAGTCCTGGCACCTCTGGGAGATCTATGTGTGTGCCTGCCGTGGCTGGGCACTCCAGAGCTGTTCATGCACCCACGCCTTCAACTAACACCTCTGCAGTGGAAGCAGTGTGTGGGTAAGTAAATAGCAGAGAGTGCTGCCTCTAGTTTTCTCAAATACAAATTGAAACTACTTTGTGTAAAGAATGAAAGAAACTCTGCTCTCCAGGAGAAACATCCAAAGAAAAATCAGCAGCTCGTACTGGCAGAGCATTGTTTGGTCAGAATGGCCTTTCACATTCATAGCTCTTGGGCTGAATTATCATATGTATTCCCATTGCGTGCCTCTATTGTCTGCACACTATGACACAAGCTATTCCATCCCACCTCTCTGCAGAAAAAGATAGGCATAAGCCTTCATAGCCTGAAAGAAAATATTTTTAGTGGGCCATTCCTGATAAACATTTTTACACAATTACCTTACCTTCCAGCTGTCAAAGTACTGTAAAATTTTCAAGAATAAAGTGACCATTAGGAGGCATTAGCCAAGAAGAAAGAACCCTAATTACTTCTTCAAGTAAGTAATAAATGAAAGTGGCTGAGTTTCTGAAGGCTTGTCACCTTTGCAGTCATTTCAATACACCTTTTCTATCCTTACCTATACCAGATGAAGTGGAACAGTAAATGCAAGGCACTTAGTAGCATTAGTCCTACTGTTGTGTTTTTAAAGAAAAACTTACTTGATCTCCCTGCAGCCTCACTCAGTGAAGAAGCACTGAGAGTGTAGACTTTTTACTGTAAAATATCCTTTGCATGTGCCATAAAACCTGGATGTCCATATGGCCTCCAAATGGTCTACGCCCAACCAAGAAACAATTGGGTTCTGTTGTTTCTTAGATAAAAGAGTATCAAAACCAGTCTGACTTGAAGAGATAGGTCTGGTTTCTTTTACACTTAAATGTATGCAGTTTTATGACTCAGTAGGAGAATAGCTGGATGCTTTTTTCTCGAGGGTGAATAATGTCCCTGCCTACTTTGGTATGACTTGATTTGTTGTATCCCTGTCTGTTCTGTGTCACTCCTGGAGAGGAAGGCAATATTCCCTCAAGCAGAGGCACTGCTGTCTTCCCAACAGCCCTGCCACAACCAGAGGGGCATTCAGAGCACGAGGGGCTGCAAACCAGGCAGCACCTCTCACACACAGCACATGCTGCATCCTGGCTGCTTCATTACCTATATATATGTTTCTTCAATGAACTGCTTCATCTGTTAGCTATCAATTGCTTGCCTTGGTAAATTAGACAGTTTTTTTAAAAGCATCTATATTCATGTGCAATGTGTGGGTGATGTTTTTCCCTTCTTCTTTGTGCAAGTGTGGTCTATCCCCATTACAGGAAGCCTTCAGGGAATATTATAGTATTAGAATCTCCTGAAAACTGATAGTTAAGTACTTATCATCAGGAATAAGTGAATCAAACCAATTTTCCTTCATTTTTACTTTCAGAAAGATGATTTTGTAGGACAAGGCTCTCTAATTGGATGTCTCAGCCCTGTGAGATAAACACAAATTTTCTTTCTCTGCATAAAGAGAATATATCACAGAAAAGATGAGCGTACAGTAATACTGTCCATTATACAGATATATCTTTATAGCTCACACTGATTCTGTGCATCAGTCATGGTTTTTAACACAAATGAAAGCATGTTAGCCTCAGAGGGTACCAGTTAGAAGTACATGTTCCCTAATTAGCACTTTGATGTAGCTTTGTCCAGGTAACATACGTAGCTTTAATCATAGCAAGGCATTGTCTGTGATGGTCAGCAAATCCCTAGGTTATCTTTTCATCTTACAGTCTGATGTCTCACAGATAAATGCCTAGAAAGACTTCCTTTTAATACCTGCTTACTAGCAGGTGCATTATGGGAGGATCACCTTGATCCCTAAGATGCAGAAATTGCCTGGAACAAAGACCCGATGATAATGTAAAATCTTCTCCCAAATGCATCTATTTTTCTGATCTTTTCTGGCTTATCAGCAAGTTTTCTGACAGAAGAAGTAAAAGTGCAATTTTATTTAGAAAGTGTGATAGCAGACCAGGTCTCAGTTTCTTCTGAAAGTCTGTCAAAAGCAAAAATATTATAAATTCATCATACATTAATCATATATACCCACTAGGGAATTTGTTGCTTCTGGCATTATCTGTCATAGGGAAAGTCACACAACCCAAATGATTCCATTTATTTTAGCATTATAACTAATCAAATACAGTTTGTGACTCCCTGGTTCGTGATGCATTCAGACTGACTCAGAAGATGTTGGAAGAGAGCGAGCTGGGTCTGTACCTGAGTTTGGCAAAGGACCAGGACTCCCCATCTGCTTCCTTCTGCATTGCATAGGACACTGTCGTGTTTCCAAGTCCTTTCTGCAAGCTGTGTGAAGGGTTGATTTCATTGGGCTGGTCGTGGTGAGGGCTGCAGATGGACCCTCGTACTGCAGGACAGATCTGGAATTATTGGCTCGGAATTATTGTCAAGGCTTGGGAAAGCAAAATTGATCATGTAGTATCAGCTAAAGGATTTGAATCCAAAACGTTTTGAAGCAAAGAAGAAACACGGGCTAGTGCAAGGTTGAATATTGTTAGCACAAATCTGTTCTGACAAACATGGTCAATAGTTTGCTTTTCACAATTCAGTTAACATTTATTTCAAGGCTGAGAGGAAAACACCACTGAAATTTCTAGCCCACTCAGGCACTGGGCTCAGGAAATTCTGTTATGACCAATGTATCACGAAATCTGTATAGCGGAGTCTATTCTTTAGCAGCAGCAGGTGAGGCAGTGGGCACGCACTGACCCTCCGTGCCCGCCTTGCCCTGGGCCAGGGGCGCAGCACTCAGGGAGCAGCGACTCTGGGCGCAGTTGGCAGCAGATGTCAAGAGCCACCCAAGAGTGGTGTGTGCCAGAGAGGGCCCAGAAGGTCCCGTTCAGCGACAGCAATTACCCAGAGGGGACTGTCAACCAGAGAGGTGCCAGCGGACGGGCCGCGGGGCAGTGACGGGCCGGCTCGGTCACGGCTGCGCTCAGGAACCCGCAGAGGAGGCAGGGACACGGACCTGGGGAGGGCAACAATGCCGGCAGCAGGGGCAGGAAGGAGCGACACGACATAATGGCTGTGACAAATGAGCAGCAAGCGCACATCACACAGAGAGGAAAGGAAAGAGGAGGGCCGGGGGCGGCCGGGGCACGGCGAGCTTCCGACAGAGCCGCGGGCAGCCGCCCCAGCACGGCACCGCGCAGCAGCCGGCACAGGGCACAAGCCAGAGAGCTCATTAGTGGCTGCTGGAAGGAAAATCAGAGCGACAGAAAGGCCGCTCTCCACGTGGGATCCGATCCAGCCCTCGCTGCGGCCAGCACAGAGATCTCCATTCATCTCTGTGGGCTTCCGACGGGGCGTGGACACCCGTGGGGCAGAGCACCGTGCCGGGCTGTGACCGATCCCTCCGGGGCTGGACAATACACGCCAAAGCACTTTTTAGATTGTCTGTGCTTCCAGTGCCTGTGCTGCCCTTGCTCCGTCAGGTGAATCCGTTCCCTGAGCAGACAAGTCCTGCCTGGCGCCCACCCTCCGCTGCTGTCCATGCTTCCCTGCCCTTGGCAGTGTCACAGCTCCCAGGGGCTCCGGTCCTTTCGCCTCTCTTTTCCCTCTAGGATTCTGTGTACTGCACCAAGGATTCCTTTTAATCTTCTATCCTCAGCCGTACAAACCTGGATTTCATCTCCAGTCCCTGGATAATCAAGATATTTCAACAGCTGTCAGTTTCTGGCAGAGGCCTGTTCTACCATTTTTTTTCCCACAACATATTTTTCATAGCTGGTTAGAAATATGCAATATTTTGTCATAAAACTAGTCTCATTTACAGCATTTGAATATTTTTTCCTGCTTTACAGTTACCTTTCTCTATCTTACAGTTTTGAGATTTTTTTTCCAGTTTTGAGATTTTTTTTTTCCAGTTTCTGCTGTTCAGCACTTTTGCTTTTGCTGTTAGAACTTTCTCTGCCACTAACCCCATATACTGCACTTCTGTGATGTTTTATAATGGGTGGCTATTGAGTGGATATTCTCTCCTTTTGTTTCTTTATTCCCAGATTCATTACCTTACATACTTTGAAACTTAGAAGCCACATAGCTGTCTCCAGATCCTAAACTATATATTCTGAATTTTGTTGCCCCTCCTTCTTTGTTTTGACTGCCCCTTCACTTTATATCATCAGCAAGTGTAATCCACTTACTGCATCTTCTTTCTTGCAGGTCATTGATATATAAAGTGAAGAAAATTGATCCTCACACTAATCCTTGTGACTCTTTTTTAGTCACATCCTTACACGTAAACTGTTAGCATACACGGTTACCCCTTGAAAAAATGTTTGAGCTAGTTCATGGCTTATTGAAACGAGATATCCCAAGAAGGCTGACATTGCAAATTCAGAGAAACAGAATAGTAACAAAGGGGGTGTATCTGAAAGCCAATGGCCTTTCCCTGTGGGGCAGGAGTTGGCCAGAGTCTCCAGACCTCCTGTGGCTGCAAGCACCTCCTCAGCCAAGGGAAAACTGCCTGTGAGGTGAAGGGGCTGATGAAGGATATGTTCTGGGGCTGCCAGCAGCCACTGACAGACTTGCATCAACTTGGTGAGTCCCAGTGTGAGTGGCCCCATGAGCAATTTCCTCTTTCGAATGTTCTTGATCTCGTTTAGAAACTCCCAGAGGTTTAAAGCTGTCTCCTCATCCCTGTCTCTGTGATGTGAGAGAGAAGTCTTTGTAGTTTCTAATGGAAAGCTGTCATAGGCAGAAGTTAAAAGGGGATTTCTTTTGCATCCCTTTGCTTCCCAAAGTCAGACATTAATCACAAAGAACCTGACTTTTCTACAGAAAAATCTAGTTAAACAGAATGTATGGATTCCTGTTATCAGATATTTTTATTATCCACCCTGAAAAAATCCCATCAGCGGAGTCATAAGCACAAGCTTGCTTTCGTGAATTCATGCTGACTTTTCATAATTAAATCTGAATTTCCCCAAGCCTGACTCTGAGTAGTACTTAAATTTTTTCCTACTGCTGCACTTAGACAAGTACTGCAGGTTTCTTGCTTCAGAGCCTTTCTCGTCACCTTTCCAGAGGAGGAAGATAGCCTGTCTAGTGCACTGGGCTGGGACTCGGGAGACCTGGATTTAAACCCAGCTAAGATGCAGGTTCCCTGTGTGAATTTAGGCAACAGACCTAACCTACTAGATGCCCTAATATATGTTTCTGAGCAGAGACAATAATTTCCTATTATTCAGGTGGCCTGCACAAATAAATGTGAGGTGCTGAGATGCATTAAAAAAAAACAAACCCTATCACGTTATTTTCATGACAATATAGCATTTCTTTATCGAATGACCTTGGTTGAAGATGCAATTCCTCAAAGGTGGTGGATGTCTAACTACAACAGGAATTAGACACCTCAACAAATACTTTTGAGGCACCAGGCCCAAGTTTACATCACCAGACTGGCTTTAGCAGTGAGTCCAGCCTTTCTAAACAGAGCTGCCTGAGTAAGAGACTGCTGCAGCTCCATTTTAACTGATGATGTCTTTGCAGAGATGTGCCTGTGGCTGCAGCATCTGAGCTGAGCAGGGGGCTGCTGGTGGGCACCACACTCTGTTGGGGTACATTTCTACACCCCTTGGTGCTGGCTCCTGCTCCCTCCCCACCAGCCTCTGCAGGAGGATGAAGAAAATGCCTTTTCCTTTCAAGCTGGAGATCCACACTACCTTCCTGGCTGGTTTTCAGAAAGCTGCACAATACTGTGGTAACAAAAAGACTCTGGCTGCAGAAGAAGAAAAGAAAAAAACAACAAAAAAACTTGTGCCTGCTGTTGTATCACATTCACTCATGCACTCACCCCACAGCTAGCATTCCTCTGGCAGGACATCCTGTCTCCAGTTCCTTACTACAAAAAAAAAAAACACACACCAAAAAAAACCTAGAAAAAAATTAGATTCCTTCACTAGCAATGCATAACGTTACTATGTCTATTTTGCAGATGGGCTGGTTGAATTGAGGTAAAATTTTGACTTTTTCGGAGAACACCTGAAAGTGCTCTATTCTTAGAATTGTGGATTCTGTCTTGATTCTCAAACTCAAAGTTTCAGCCTGTACAACCATGAGAGAATTTGTCAGAAATGGGCAAAGGATGTGCATTGCTAGCACAGTGTGTATTTCTGATCCTATAATGGGGAAGCAGCTGCAAACTCTGCATCCTCATCTCATATCTCAGATGCATTCAACCCTGCATACATTGCCCGGTACACAAGAAATGTCCTTTGTTTTATTCCATTTTGATTTTAATGACACAATTTTAAACCTGCTACAGCGAAACCATTTTTTTTACTGAAACACGTGAAGGTGTTGTTCGTCAAACAAATGGCTTGAGGAATTATTTGGGTGCTTCAGAACAAAGAATTACTCTGGCTATCATCACAGACATTCTGAATGGGAACAATTTACCATAGAGGGCTGTGACTTCAGGAGGAGGATAATGGTAAGTGTTAGTTTTGTTCTCTTTCTGTACCAATGAAGAAATAAAGAGGCTGTAAGTGGATTAATTTGCTGTTCAATTGTGAAGTGGCAGTCAGAAAAAAAGAGGAGGTCAACAAAGTTCAGACTGAAATGATGAAGAGTCAGAGAAAGAAAGGCAACTTTGAAAAATCTAAATAATGTAAGTTTTTTGTCTAGAAACAAAAATAAAAGCAAACTAAATTTGCTATGCACTCAGAAGTTATAAATGATGAAATGAATTCATACAGTGCACTTGCATACACAGGTGCTGCCGTTATGGATATACATTATAAATCTGCAGGGCACTAAAGTGATTAGTCTTTCCCCCATGTCTCTGAATGCCATATTTTTCCAGCATGCTGGATCCCATCTGGTCTCAAAATTCTGTCATTCTTCAGACATTTCAATTTCTTGATTACCTGTCAGGTTATGACCCTCAATTGTTTTTCTTTTTTAATATCTCTTGCTGTTCACTTGGGAGATGTCCATGTGTCTCTGACATCTGCCACCCAACCCCCTCCATGAGACCCATGACAAAGCACTAATTATTGTATTTATTTCAACAGTATCCTCACCTCCTTTCAGAACAGACCCAGGCTTTCTCCCAGAGCACCCATACTGATCATAGTTCTTATATTTGTGCTCTTCCATAGTTTACCGTAACTGTCTCCAGGTTTTTCATTGTGAAAGAATGTCCTTTGAATCCAGAAGGATTGCTCTTCAAGGTCACAGCTGAAGGTGTTATGCAGCAGCTATTTCCATTGTACTCCTTAAATGGATAAGCTTATTTTCAGTTCCTCTGCCAACCAGGACTATATCCCATCCCTTGTGCTTCCTATGAGGAAGAATCCTTCAATTTCCATTCATTCTAAAACAAAGGCATGGTTGATTGTTTTGAAAAGTAAATGCTCTCGTTACTGGAAGAATCAAATTTTAAATCTGGATCCTTATTTCCACCTTTCTTCCCATGTTCTTCTCATTTTAATGGCTTAATAACATGAGAAACATATGAGGAAATTCTTGCCCTAAGTAAATATGCAGCAGGTGTGAACTTTTGATCTGGATTTGTAAGCTAGTCTTTGGTCCCCTGTGATGACAAAGGATCATTCAGAATCCAGGGTTTAACCAGTTTTGCGTTGTTTTCTGTGACCACAACCATCATAAGTACTTGGTTCTTTGTGTGGAGTCCCAAGATCAAGTTGGACTTCTGTTCCTGCTGGAGCAAGGGTGGGAACCCTTCAGTGGAATTCAGAACAGGCAGAGCCAAGAGAGAGGACAAAGGAAAGACAGTAGGACTCTCTCATGTAGCAGCCAAGTCTCCCATTTCTCAACGAAATGAACCTTCCTCTCACCAAAGACAGAATTTTGTTCCCTGCTCTGGTCAGCTAAGTCTAATTTCACCCTATCTAAATCTTAACAGGTGGCATCAATAGCCAGTGCCTGTATATTATGTGGTGAAGGTGGTTTTTCCAGTGCATGGTAAGTACATGGCAATAGGATCTCTCCCTTTTAGATTCTTGTTGGGGAACGCTTAATGGTAGACTTTGAACGAGTTAAAGCAGGGCCTGCAGACTGCTTCTGCTAGCCAAGGTGGAAGGGACTGTGAACACCTGCAAAACCTTTGTCTCTTAGGGAACTTTATTGGCATGAATGACAATAAACATTATGATAATCACTTTTTTGGACTTGGATGCCCAAGTTCCACTGAAATCAGCTTTTAGATATTTAAGTAATTTGGCAAGATTTGAGATGAATGGTAGTTTTATTTGTACAGCTGAAGAGTAGTGTTGCCTAACACTATGAAGATTATAATGTAAAAATATATGAGCCATAAAGCTCACTTTCACTTGTGTTTGATTCTACTTCTTTGACTGCAGTGATATTTTTCTTCTTATCCTTCACTCATGCCATTAATACATAAACTTTTATGTTTTACTAAAGTCATTTGAATCTATTCATAATCAAGAGCTTTAAAGCAGCAGATGAAAGTGAGAGTTAGGAGTCAGCTTTTTAGGAAATTAAAGAATTTACTTCATTTGCAAATGACCATGGTGCTTATAGAAGTAACCCCTGCATTAAAGGATTAGTATTACAAGCATAAGCAGGCCACAGTGCCCTGGAAGTGAACTTGGATTGCAGTAGGGTCAGGTCTGAATGAGAATTAGTTTTTGCCAAAATTGTGCCCTCAGAGAATTACATGTTACTCTCAAGAGGCCAATCCAGATAAAGATTAAATCCATGCATTGGAAAAATGGTGCAGTTTATATTGTTCAGGACACTACGGGTTCTGGAAAAGATACAACATTTACATTATTCAATCTACATTTCATTTGATAGTGTGATTGTCAGGCAGTAGTTACAAGAATAACAGGGCTGATGAGCAGTTGCTTGATGAGCAGTAGGCTTCAGACTGCATACTGTAAGTGGGGATAGTTTGGAAATACTGATATTTCTTTTGAATGAGGCCTATAATACTAAAGTGTCCAGGATACTGCTTTAGTTACCTCATTGTCTTACAACCCCAAGCAACTTTTTGACATTATATTGATTAAAGCAAGAGAAAGTTGGGCATTTCAGCGTAATTTATGCAAACTCAAACCAGTAATTAGAACAGCTAATTAGCTATTGGTATCTGATTTTATATGAATCAGGAACTGAGATAACAGAAACAATACACGCAAGTCTTGTTTGGTAATAAGGAGTTTGGTTTCTCTAGCCTAGCAGTGATCATTAATTTTGCTGTGTTTTGATTTAGTGTTTGTGTTAATATATTCCAGTATGTCTGAGGATATGAAAGTAACACCTGGTGTGCTCTGTGTAAATGCTTTTCTGCTTCAGGAGAAAAGCCAAAGGGGAAATGCAGCTAAACCTAGAGCATCATTATAAACAGTCTGGTGGGGATAAATGCTTATACTTTCTAATGCTAAAAAAAAGCAAATGGAAATACATGTTTCTGTTTGTATATATGTAGAAAGAATGCAGGGGGTAGTGCAGACAGAGCATTTATGCTGAGAAGGTTTTTGATGTCTATTTGTACAGTGCAAGGGGTTCTATATGCAGGTTTTTGTTTACATCTATGCTCAGTGTATGTTTGCAATTTGTTAGTGGAGGCAGTAAGCCCAATTAAAAGGAAAACCCTCTGTGCTCAGTTTTAATTTTGCTGATATCCCAAGACTGTCAAAGGTAGATATTCCACCTAGATTTCAGCTTGCCAGCAGTGAGCTTTGCTAGACTGGAATGAAAATAAAGACACTTCACTGCCTTTTATTTCCTCAGCTTCAAAACAGTCTCTTCTCTCCCTGGGAACAATGCTCTTCTCCTTATGCAGAACTGATCTGGTAACTCACATAGTTAGCTTATTACATGTGGGAAAAAAAAAAAAGGCTTCAGGAATAGCAGGCAGGGTCACTGATCATGAGACACAAAACCAGAACAATGTTCACACCAAGCCAAGATGCTGGATTGCTGAAGAAATGTGGCATACACTTCGTCAACTTTAGCAAAGGCAGAAGTATCTACTTTTTAATTTCAGTACATAAATACATCAATGTCCTTTGAAGATAGCTTTTATTCTATTACGCCTTTTCAAGAAAGGTTGGTAGCTGAATCAGACCCTTTATCAGATGGCATTTCCCACTAGTATAATACCTACAGATGAAAACAAAATTAATCTGGCTCTATCGTTCACGTTATTAAACTCATCTTTAAAATGGGAAACTGGAGCCTACCTTTATGTGACAGAAAGCCAGAGAGATTTGTTCAGACCTCCCATATATCTTATATTTAATAGTGTAAGATAGGCAAAAGTATCTTCTTTCTTATGTCCATCCACCCCATGTGCATTTGCTTCTCACTCTTTTGTACTTTTATATATTATTAGGCACCCTTACAAGCACTCTAGAATTATTAGCACATGGAAACTGGAGCTTATTGTAGGCAGTGTATCTATACATTAGCATAGCATCTCTGGTTCAATGAGATGTGGTGAAGCTTCAGCAGGAATTTTCTAGCCTGCGAGGTGAGTGTAGTGGTCAGTGGAGCTGAAGGGATAGCTACATCAGCTAATTTACACACTGCCAAATGCATTTTTGCAGCTGTACTGGAAGAAAATGAAAATCCTACTCTCTAACAAGCCTTCCTGAAGGCAGTATGAGAAAATGATTACATGCATAATAAGCCCATGAAATCTCAAATCTCAGCTTTGGGCTCTTCAGATGTGGGATTTTGACTCATGCCTACTTCTGTATGAAACCTGAAAATCTAAGAAGAGTTTAGCCTGTAGCAGGAATTCCTTCTATGCCTTGGGATGCTTTGTCTGCTCCCCACCTTCCCTTCCTTCCCCCCAACCCCCCCCATCCCCTGCCTGGTAAAAAACATACAGATACACACACACAAAGCCAAAGCGAAGCAAAGCAAAGCAAAGCAAAGCAAAGCAAGTCAAAAGAGAAAGAATGTGAGAACGTCTACAAAAAGTCAGGTTAAATATCTGCCTTGCCTAGTTAGCATTTCACCAAGGGGTGGTCAATAGCTGATGGCCAGGAGAGATGGAAATGTTAGACAAAGGTGAGTAATCACCCTTTTCTGCACAGAAGGAGTGATTAGACATTGGAATGGGCTGTTCAGGGAGGTGGTGGAGTCACTCTCCCTGGAGGTGTTTAAGGAAATACTTGACCTGGCACTCAGTGCCATGGTCTGGTTGAGGAGGTGGTGTTCAGTCATAGGTTGGAGTCGATGATCTCCAGAGGTCTTTTCCAACCTGATTCTGTGATTCTGTGATAAAGTGACCCTTCCCTAGTATATTTTTGAACTCTCCAGCAAACTGTAGGTCAGGGCAGCCTTGAACCAAAGACGATTTCTTCTGTCTTGATAGGCCTTGATGTTGCCCAGGAAGCACTTTCCTTAAAACTTTTCCAAGCCCAGAAACGCCTGTCACCCACAACAGCCTCCAACTCTGCATTCCATAGCTTAGCCATGAATTACAAGAAGGATCTGATCTCACTGTGCTGGTGCACTGTCAAGTTCCTTTGCACATACACTAAAAGTCAGACCCCTGATCTCCTGCAGATGTGAGGAATGCAAAGAGCCCCATTCATTCTGAAGACACCCTGTCTAGGGGACTGGATTGGTGAGGAATTCATTGCCATCATTGTTGCTGCAGAGGGGTTTTTGAGAAATGAAACCCCCAAAAGAAAGAAACCTTTGGGGACACGCAGCTGATTACCAGCCAGGTTACAATGGCAGATGGATAACTGTGCTGCAAATCCACATGATGCAAAAGGAGAAGTTGCTTTTGGGCACCTCTCTTTCCCAGTATCACTTAGGCAGGACTTCAGAAGTCTCAGAGGGTAGGAACACATGAAAGCTTCTTTGAAGTCCTCTACTCAGACCTGGTTTAGTTCAAATGATACTGGTGGAGGCATGCAGAGGGCAACAAGGGAGAGACAGCTGCTCCTGCAGAGTCTCCAAACGTTAGTCAGCACCACAGAAACATGCCTGGGGAGAGTGTTGTAACTACAGAGGCAAGTAACCCATTTCCCCAAAGTCACTCCTAGCCCACACAGCCCCTGCAGAGGCTGGGACAGCAAATGCTACATTATCCCCAAGGCAATGCAGTAGTGCCATTTGGAAACTGGCAATTTCCACAGCCACAACGTCCAAAGTTTGAATTTCAGCTGATGAGTCAGCTCCCAGGTTTTTCTGCAGGATGAACCCAAGCTCATCTCAGCTTCTGTTTCCAGCAGATGATGTTCAAGATGCCTCACCCAGGAAAATAATATGTCAGACCACCTTTTGAATTGCCCATATCTGTGTGTACAAGACATTACGTTTGGCTCCACAGTTGGTGCCCTGGGCTAACGGAGAAGATCGGAGGAGGGAGGAGCTTACTCCAGCTCTGTAGCTCCACACACCTTGACACCAATGATCATTGCCTGGATCAGCCAGTGGTGTCTCACAAAATGTCCAGCAACCCACAAACTTGTAAGAACTGCAATATACCAGCCTTACTCTGGGGGAACACAGGTCTATCATCATAAGTATGAATTGTGTGGTCCATGGGCATTCGGCTCTGTCATCAGCTGTGAGAGACCTGACTGCTATGAATGTGTCGCCTTTTTTTTTTTTTCTGTGGGCAGGGAAAAGAAAATAATACTTCTCATGAATACTTGTGAAGGTATTCAGTGGGATTAGATATATTTTCATTCCACTAAAATGTGTGTGCCCTTTTTTGTCTTGCAATACTTGTTCAGTGTTGGAAACAGCCAATCAAACCACAAATTTGGCTTTATTTTTAAATTGCAACCAAAGCCATAAAGCTGAACAAGGCAGAATTACAAGTAAACCAGCCAGTTCCTCTCATCTGCTATGGACCTTTGCAGCAAGCTGTTTTACAGTACCTATTCTTCCTCATAACCATATCCTTTTTCTCCAGGGGATCATTTTAAGCTTTAGAAACTGCAGAAGCCATCCTAAAGCCATTTTTCCTGAAGGGAGTACTTAAATGGAAAAGAACCCTCTTCTCTTGATTTAGAGTGTGTAAAATGCTATCCTGATCCTACCAGGCTGAGAGCTGCAGTCCTCATTCTTTCCCAAAACTCTTGCATCTGCAAAGGGACCATTGAATGCAGAAAAGCAGTGCATGAGCTTAGCAGCACGCCCATGTGTTTTGCATTGTAAGAGGGGGCCTAAGAAGCCATTTCTCTTGCACTTTTCAGAGAAACCTCCCTTTTATTACAGAAAGCTTAATCTGCTGGGATGAAAATTATAACCCACTGAAAATCCACTCAGAATCTTGAGACAATCCCATTTTCAGACACTGAATCTTTTCAGTTACTTTAAAAATTTTTTCCTTTTTTTTTTTTTTTGTCTGTTTGTTCTTTTTGTTGTTGTTATAATGCCCTGTCTCCTGGTTGCTTCTCATAAAAAAAAGTAAATCAGGATTACCAGCATACCACAAATGAGCCTGTACTTCAAATATGTCCTTCCTGGTGGGAAGTAGTAAATATGATGAGAGAGAAAAATTGTTCCTGGGAGATTTTCAACCTAATTTAGTAGACTTAAGATATCTGATTGTCCTGGGAACTCCGTGCTTGCAGCTCCCATTAATTTCTGTAGCAGGTGTCTAAATATTTCTCATACCCAGAGGTTCACATATTTGTAGGAGGATGTAGATAAGGTTTGGATAAGCATATAGCAATTCTCAGGTTAAACAAAGCAGAACTTCTTGCCTCTTGTTGTTCTCCTAGTGCTACTTATTGCTGGATATTAAACATGCAGGTGATGAGTATGTACCAAGCTGATCTGAGAGAGAACTAGAGTATGGTTTCTACTTCCAAAAGCACAAGCCCTTTGTGTAGATGTGGGGTACAATTTGTAAACTCTCTTTAGTGTGAACACTGAAATTTCTTCACTCGGCTTCTTAAATTTTGCGAGGAAAGAAAAAGCGAACAAAGGTCATTGACTACACCATCTGTTTTCAGAGATTTGTTCTCTTAATCTAAGCCATTTTATTCCCCCCCGCCTTCACCACTTTTTGGTCCCTGTAGGGAGGAGTATGCCCTATCCCAGGATAAACTTGCTGTGATTCAGAAGAAAGGAAGCCCACAAGTCTCAAAGAGTACGTGACTCATGCTTCCAAGGAGATGTCGTGCTATTAATGTTGTGCATTAGTAGCACAGTGATTTAAAGACAACTACAGTGAGAGGACAGTGGCACAAGTCTTCTCTGAAAGGTCAATTGCTGCTTAGCTGGTGACACACACATACACACACAAATTTGCTTGGTTTTCATCTGATGGCTTAAACTGAGCAAACAGCTGTGAAGTGACAAATCAGCCTCAATGCCTTAGCCCCACTGCAAGGAGAAATCTGTGTTATCAGGGAGCTCTGTCCCTGCAGCTGCCTTTGGCCCCACTCAGAGTGTGGCCCATGGATTGCACGCCCAAGGCAAGGAAATGGAGTTTAGCTGCAGCTGCAGCACAGCAGCCCTTCAGTCTGAGGTGACTGCACTTAAGGAGCTGACAGGGACAGTCTGTCCAAGTGGGGTGATGAGTCCTTTTTACTTTCTGCCCAGCAGTGAAGAACACGTGCTGCTCACAACCATCTCCTCTGCGACTGGTCCAGTTCCAGCCTTTGACAGGCCAGGACCAAAGGGCACCTCCTTGACATTCCTGAGAGCAAAATGTTACCACTTCATTCCTATCAAGGTTTAAATTGCAGCTTCAAAATTTGATTCATAAAGTGAACATTGAAGCCTTTCTTATATAATCCAGGGGGACCCTGGTCATGTTGTAGCCATTTACTTCTGACGTTAAATATCTGAGAAGTTTTCTGGGTTTTTTAAATTAAGTTTGGTTCCTTTCTATTTCATTAGTTGTTTTCCTTATACCACTTAAGAAAGTGTTAAGAACTATCATTAAAATACGCTTTCTGGCAATACTGTAGTTGGTAATGTGAGAAGATGGTTTTGATAGATGCAAAAACTAATGTCCATGTTTTTAATTGATGCAAAAACTATTTTCCATCTTTTTGTATTAAAAAACTATTAATACCTTGCAGCTTGCCTGAGAGCAAGATATGTAAGGACCAAATTTTGACCCTTTTTTTGAGTCTTTTTTTCCTGGTGATTTTCTTTTTTCTCCCAATTTCTTAATGGTGATATATTAATTCATTGCCAGACAGGCCATTTAGAGAGATAAACTAGGATAATGCTGATGAGGTAAAATACTTCGAAGAGAGACATTATTTTAATATTTGTGGTTTTTATCTGAATCTAGGATTGTGTCTCTCTGGATTCCTCTTTTATCTATTCATTGCATGACTTACCTTCCCACTTCATTAAAACATTCTTAAATTTGTATTAAGTAACCAGAATCAGGCATTAAGTATCATCTAATAAAGGTGTCTTAAAAGTTGGGCACTTCATGTTCTTGCCCATAAGTCTAACACTGCCAATTTTCTCTGAACTCTATAACTGCAAGATATTACTTAGTTTAAAATAAATAGAAAATCATAACATAAGCCATGCTTCTGTGACTGAAAGACATGGAAGAGATTTTTGTGCTTTTATGATATAAAAATGTTCTGATTTATTAGATTTTCTTGCCCTTTAACTTCAGATGTATCGTGAATGTCAAGCTTGATTTTTCATGTTTTAGTCATGTGCATTCATTTAGTGAGCTCAAATAATTTTCCTGCCTTTCTGTTTAAATTATGCCTTTTTAAAAGGTGTCCTTTAGACAAATAGTCTCTGTTAACAAGAACCACAATTTTACAGACAGACTAGTTTAATTTTTTCCATACATTTGATTGCCATACTCCTGACTTCTTTTGAGTTGGATTTTTATAATGTTTTTTTAAAAAGTGAAGATGATGATAGAGATGATACTGAGCTTGTTTTTTGTAATGCTCTTATGATTAGTTGATGGACTACAAGTTGAAATCAATTGTTCCTACAGCACGTTTTGAGCTCTAGTGTTTTTACCCAGTGGCTAGATCTGTCGCAGATACTCTGTTCTACATTTCAGAGAAAAAAAAAAATATCATCATTCCCCTCTTTGAAGGATTAGTGAGAGCGAGTGAGCTTTCAAATACCAAGCTTATGCTTTTGACACAAGGTGCAAAATGGCTAAGGGATATAAAATTAAGAGTAAGCTCAAAAAGAATGTTTTAATTAGCCTGAGATGTTTTTCTGATTTCATTTTACTTTGCTGAAAATAAGTAGTAGTGATGGGTGGGACTGTGCAGACAGTAGCAAGAATCAAGTGATCCGAAGTCCTCTTTGAAGAAGGATCCCGGGATGACGCACCCCTGCCCAACCCCCATAGACCTGGCTTTGCTGGCTGGGCCACTGCAGTCATATGTTTGTATTAACCCTAGATCAAAATCAGACTAGTAGAAAATTTTGGATTGAGAAACACCAGGTAAGTGAGAAAAGCCAGAAAGCAGGGCAAGAAAAATTTGGTTTTATAGGGCAGATAAAGGAAATCTTTATTTCTAAATTGAGTTGTATTTTTTCTGTTATTTCTGACTATGAAAGTATTAGTTCCTTGCTTTGTGACCTAGTCCTATCCCATGAGATGGATCTTTCATGAGACAGTATCTTCTGCATTGCGTATGGGTTGCTTTTTGAGCCAATATTGGCATGAGGTTCACATGGTTACTCCATTTTTCTGAAAACATCAATCCCTGGCTTTGCAATGCAAGTAGTAGTTTACTATTGTCATCAAGAACAACAGAAATATAAAACTGTGTTTGAATTAAATCCCACAAATACGATGGTTATTTGACAGCTGCTTTTGTATTTTTGTGAGGGTTGTAATTTACAATTTAGATTACATATCAGTATTTTCAACATATTTCAAAAATAATCTATAATAGTTGTTAAGGAAAGCAGTGACAAATCCTGGCATTAGAACCACTGGCAGTACATCCATGCTTTTGCTGTACAATGTGTTACACCTCTTAGAAACACTCCGTTCTGCCCAAGGACAGTGCAGCAAAGAATTAAAATTCAAGCACTAGAGGCAGTGTCTTTCTTTCCTCCTGAATAAATGAAGGAAAACAGAGAAGATGGAAAAATACAGAAAACAAAACAATGAATGATTTTGCCAGGATTCATACTAAATATTGCCATGCTTTGTCAATGCATGTTTAACTAATTGTTTCCTGTTTGAAAATCACAAAGTGTATAAAAATATAGGGTACAATATTCAAGTTAGAGCAGCAATTAGTATTGGCTTCAGTAGGATTGCAGATTGTGACTCAGAGTGGAAGTGGGCACAGACTCCATGGATTAGACATGCAAATACATATGGGGAACTTGTTATATATCGGAGTTATCTTGCCTTACACACTAAGGAAAACACAGGCTTGCTAATTTTTAGAGTTTGCAACATTTATTTGCCAAATAAATGCAGTTTTCTAAAGAACTTCCCAGTAAAAGATGGGAGAAACTCTTTGCAGTAAGTACAAGGCACAAGGAAGCCCGTGTGAGTACCTATGACCGTGGCAGAGCAAATAGATCAATAGGTAGAGTGTTCTGCAAGGAAAGCAGAGTCAGCTGAAAGGTGATGTTACACCAGGGCTAGATCATTTGTCCCCACCAATATGTGGGGATGCCAGAGGAGGGATGAGCACGGAGAGCCCCTGGGGCAGCTGTGCAAGAGGGAGATGAAAGCCACCTCCCTGCACCCCAGCTGTGGGGAAGGGGTGGGGAAAGCATCCCAAGAGTGAAGGTAGGATTGCTGGAGAGGGGCAGGAGAGGCAAAGCTGGCAGAGCTGTCCCTGAGGGCCCCTGTGCCTTGCCCATGCCCTGCAGTTGGGGTGCCACAGGTTTGGCAGGGAGCCGTGTGCTCTGCTCCATGAGAGCACATCTGTCTCCTGAGAGGCATGACCAGGACTCAACTGTCCTGAGGCAGTGGCATTTTCCTTGAAAAACACATCTTTATTGCTTTACAAATTTATTACAGCAGGGGACTCATGTTCAGACTAAAGGACACACTTATTATTGTCCTGCGGTTTTCAATTAATAAGTTCACAGCTAACAGTTTTTAAGTACAGTGAATCATGCAAATTTCCATATCACGGCAACTAATTTATTTGTTTGTTGGGGAATAGCAGGTGCCACATGAATCTGTTTTGAAATGAATTCCAAGAAAGGCAGATGACTGTGGTCCGAGCCGCGGGAGGAGGGAGCCGGAGGGATAATGTAACGAAGGCTCTGTGCAGTGCAGGGTGTCTAATGTGGGGTATGAACGTGAAATGAGCAGCAGCACAGATCTAATATCCAGGCGACTGATCCTGAAGCACAGCCCTCACTAACAGGGGGATTTCTGGCCAGAACTAACTTGACTGCATCTCCAGGCTGGAATGACAAAATCCAGGTGCTTTCTGTATATGATTGCCAATTACTTCTTTCTGTCTTCCATGTACAGTTCCAGCTTTTGTTCCCCAGGCAGTTTTCACTGCTGGTTGCAAACACAAGGATCATTAAGTTACAAGCTGGATTTATTTACCGTTTTCAGCTAGATCTGAGAATAGTTGACTGTTATACCAGATTTTAATTTCAAGTCTGTCTTATGGGTATATAAGATGTGTTCTTACCTGTTCTTGCAATTTCACACAATTATGCTTTGGACTGAGTTCTGCCTGTGAAGAGCCATAACAGAGCTCAGAGGAAGACTCAGGCAAGAAAAGCACTGCTGTGCCAGAGGTTTGCAGGACACAGGAATGTTGTGGCTTGTGGCATTGCTGCTGTAGAGCTCAGACATGGGCACAGCACCCAGAGAGTTCTGAAGAAAATGCATCAGGCTGTGGCCATGTCTAGGTGTTTGCTGAACTCCAGTGGTGCAAAGGCCCTGCCCTGTGCGGATGCAGCTCACTCAGTGCTCGTACAGATAATCTGTAGCTCATGTGGATGACCTCATACTGAAGCTGCCACTGTATTTTTTGAACTGGTCTATGTGGAGAAGGAAATCCAGCAGGTATTTTCATGACCTTTAATAATCAACACCTTAGGCAAGGAGCTGGGCTCCAGATCCATCTCACCGAATTTTAGGCACCTGAGGCTTTTAAGTGGGCTGTCCTCAGATATATCATTGGTGAAGGGAACTTTAGAGGTTATCTGTCACCTCAGAGCTGGTCCCTTGATTTCTGATTTAGCTGTAGAGGCGGGCTAGGAATCCTGATCTTCAAACAGTGAGATGATTTGAGATGTCAAAAGCAAGGGGGGATTGGTTCTGCGCTAGCAGCATCCTTCCCACAGGTAGAAGGTCACTGACTCACTTTCCTGAGCCCTCTTGCAAGTAATTCTTTCTCTCTCTCGCTCNTGAGATACAGGCTAAACAAGCCTGTAAGATGTGCACTTTGGCTGCTTTATAAGACGGAACCAGTCTTCCTTATTGTAGTCATCTGTGCAAATGATAGCCCCTAAATGCTTACACAATGAGGCTATATTTTAAATTATAATTTAAATGTAAAAGTGACAGGACGCCTAAGCAGGCTATCCAAGGGACAGATTGAGTGATGTTCTTGATGTTTGAAATGAGATGAAAGAGTCACTGATATGGAGAAGCCCATTCAAGATAATGGCAGCGGAAGAGGAAATGGTTCCTGCAACACGAGAGATGAAAGTGGAAGAGGGAAACACTTATGTAGCTGTGAGAGAAATTTGTCTGGTTGTGATTGAAAAAGAAAAGATGCTGAAAAGAAATAACATAGTGAAAATAGCAAGGGGGAAATGATGATGAACATTTTTTAACAGGGAAATAAACCACTGATCAGAAATAGGCAGGAATTTGACCAGAGTGTGTTAGTACTAAAAAATTTTCTGATGCATCCTTTCATACAGGATGGATATTCACATTAAATGCTAAGATTTAATTAAAAACATATTAAACTGAGTAACTCCTCTGACTGTCTTACACATGTAATTTTTTTCATGTTTTTCATTTTGTTTAACCATCCAGAATGGGGAAACTGCATAGTTCCTGCAATTCAAGGAACCTGACTTGAATTTGATGGTTCCTTTTACAACCCATAAAACTCATATGGATAATAAAGAGGATTTTTGACCTTCCACATTGAGATCAGTCTGACTGCTTCCCCCATATTCAGCCCATCTGTCTTCTTCTGGATCTGTACTTCTCTTCGACAGTGAAAAAAGCCCCCAACAGGAATGGGTAAAAAAAAAAGAAACTATTTAAACTGCAGAAGACATGAAAGTACTAAAATAGTGTCTTTAAATGTGATTTACATTTTTCTGTTTGGTGGAATAAAACTCAGATGTCCCAGTGTTTTCACTCAGTGAAGATAGAGTCGGGGCATCATAGCAGACAGAATCTAGAATATCCCAAAAGCTAACATCAAAATGTTGGGGGTTTTTTTCACATTGAGAGCAGCTACTGATTCACAGTGACAGAGTTGTTGTATCATCACTTGTATCAGGAAAGTCTGTTCCTTTGAAACAGAAAAGGAACCATATTTTTTCTAACACAATTTCACATGTTTTAAGTAAGAAATAAATAAGTAACAAAGAAGATGTTTGTTGTGACTTATATGACCCCAGTGTACTACACTGAGTTCAAATTCTGGCCACAAACACATTTAATATGTAGAGAGTTCAGTTTGTAACAAAAGCCTTCAGAAACAAAATTTCTGGAAGAAAACGAATCCTGTAAGTTACAGCACTCACGTAGACCCACCAAAGTCAGTGGAGATATCTTCTTTGTCAAGGTGGACTTTAGATCTTGGTCTGGCAATAAACAAAAATTACACACTGAAGAGCTACTTAAATACCAGCCAGCTCTCGGGGGAAAAGAGAGCATGAAAAAGAGGATCAGAAAGAGAGAAGGAGAACGAAACAAACAGAAAGGAGGAAAGGGAAAAAAAAATAGACACAGACTGGAATTGATCTAGAGGATAAATAAAGGTAAAGGGCATGTTTAATTCAGGGGAGAAGAAAATGTCAGAAAAAGAGACAGAGGGAGAATGACAGGGAGAAATAATTGTGGAAAAAACAATAATAGAAAAATGAAGGCTTAAAATAAGAGTGAATGCTGGGAATGCTGGAGAGGTAGAGAGAAACAATGCTAAGAGGGAAAGAGAAGAAAGACTGGCATGAGCCCTTGGTGGCACTGTGAGGAGGGAGGCTTGAAAGGAGCCTCAGCTAAACAATAGAGGGGTGCCAGACAGAGGCACCAGGGGGGCAGCACAGATTAAATGAAAACCAAATGTAACCGTAACAAAGGCTCTGAGATGTAGGCAGTGAAACCATGTAAAGAAGGAAATGTTTTGTGTGCATGTGTGTGCATGTGTGTTTTCAAATACTGGAAAAGATTCTCTCTCTCCCCACGCCCCCTCCACCACCCAGCAACCGAAAACACCTCAGTCTCAGAAACAAAAGCCAAGACCACTCAATGTCATTCTGGACTTCAATTACTATTTGTGGGGTTTTTTTTCTACCTTCTCTTTCTCAATTTTCAAACAAGCACCTCTGTGGTTGCTGCCCCTCCTTCAAATCCATTTAAAAAATTCTCTCTTGCTGTGATGGCTGCAAAAGATGTGACAATTGGCAGGCTGCTGCTGTGCTGAAACTAGTGTTTGTCGTGCTGACCAGTTTTCTAGCTGTTTCCTTGTAATTTCTAGATAGTTCTCTGAATCTGCTTATCATCTTTTCTCCCCTGGAAAGGAAGCATTTTAGGATGGAGCTGTCTCTGTGCTTGTGCAGCAGCCAGTGAAGAGGAATATTAGCAAAGATTCTCCCATGATTGCCATAGGTCACTTTTGAAAATTTCTACCTGTGTCTGAGGGATTCAAAATTGGCCTTTCCTTGATTGAAAGGAGGTATTTAGCTGCAACACTGCCTTACTGTTTACACGTACTGCACCAGAGCTCACTGAAAAGGCTCCAGACCTGAAGGGAGATTGTGGCAGCATCTGCACAGACTGATGGTTGTAGCTCGACTTATCCTGTATAGCAGGGGTGGCCAAGGCTCTGTGGCACAGGCTCATCATGCCAAAATTTCAGGCTCCCCACTCATAGCCCATTGTGACAGGTGAGTGTGCACAGATCCTCAAGGTAAGTTTATGTTGTCCCGGTCACCCAAAGATTACAGCTTGAGCCAAGAGAGTGTGGGGAAGAGAAGCCAAAATGCTCAGGTTTGTTGTGTGCCTGGAGTAAGTCCTGCTCCCTTTGCACCCATGCTCTTGTGAAGAGTGTAGAGTGGAGAAGGTTCCTCTGGATATGCACCAGCCTTGTCTGCAGGAAGGTGGATTAAACACCCTGCTCCTCTCAGACCCAGCTGGCTGCCAGCTGTCCCACAGCACCACCCTGCTCTGCCCTGACAACCATTCTGTCCTGGCTCAGGGTCTGCACCCCCGTCTCTCTGTCAGCCATCTCCTTCCCTGGCACCTGGACAGCAGATACACCACGATCATGGGAAGCAATGTGTCTGCACTGTGCAGCCATCTGATGGGAAAGGCAGCTGCTGGTCCAGCTGGGGAATGAGTCCCTGGAGGGACCTCCTCTGAGCCCCAGTCTCAGCAGTAACTCGGCACATCCTTCCCCTGGATTTATGAACCCACTTGTTACCCAGTTCTCTTCTGCAAAACAGCACAGCAGCACTACCTGTGCTACCTGTGCTACCTGCTGCTCAGACAGGTGGTAAGAAAGAGCTCCTAAATCTACACGCAGCAGTTTGGGATATTTGAAGATGTCCCTTAAATATTGACTGTTGCTGATGCCTTGTGTAGATTTTTCTTTTTCAAAAAAGAACTATAGCAAGAATTGAAGAGATCACTTGGGGCAAGAAAAGAAGTATGGAGCAGGAAGAAAAATACAATTATTTACAGTGTAACTGAGCAGTTTTTTACACAGAGTGATAGAAGCACCAAAATAAGGAATAGTTGTTAACTTGTCAGAACAGCTTCTTGGTTCTTGGTTAGATTTTTATTTTAATACTTTTTTGTACCTTAACCAGGGAAAAGAAACTCTTGAACTACTAAGTGCAACATATTGGGCAAAGAGGGGAGCTTCTGTGAATACCATACAGTGCTTCAAGGAGGTAGTGCCTCTCAAGGAACTTCTCAGGTACCATTCAATGCAGGCTCAGATTGCTAAATTTGGATCAAAACCTGCAAAGAATTCTAAACTCCGCTAAATCTATTTGTGGCTACATTACTGGGAGATTGCAAGGGTGAAGTTATGAAAGTGGATCTGAATTTCCCAAAGGTCTGAGCCATATTTCCATGCCAAGAAATTCACATTATTGGGTTTTTAAACAAATGATCATTAATGATGATCTTAATGATCATTGACATTGTTCCTGTAGAAGAGCCAGGAAAATGTCTCCCAGTGCAATTCTTGCTGCTAAGGGGTTAAACACTTTCTTGGCTAAGGCTGCTTGCTGACCCACCTGAAAGAGAAAAAAAGCTATAGGTCAGTGAGTGAGATTGCCCTTCCTTTAGAACTTCCCAGGAAGATTACAATAAGTGTGTAGAAACTAAGCTAGGAATTAGAGACTAGGGAGTGCTGATTTCAGTTCTTTCATGTGCAGCCTTTGGGCTGAAATCCAGGGAGCTGTATTGGCATAAACTATTCCAGTAACAGAGGATATATTGCTAGAGCCCACCTAGCCTGGGGGCTTGAGTAGCACTGTGCCTCAGACTGCTGACACTTGGACAGGGAACTGACAGAAGAAAAGATGGATTGGTCTGATCGGTTAAGTAGAGTCACGACTAAATGATTACATAGGGTAAAAGGGGATCTAGGTAAAAAGGCATTATTAATAATCTTTAGATTTCTCTCTCTGAGACTTCTCTTTTTCTTCGGTGAAGAGAGAAAAGGAGGTGGTGAAGACAATATTGAACATACATTCAGAGATATAATGCTGCATTTCAGTGAATGCACAGGATAGGAGGTTGTGTAAAAAAGATCAAATTCGGCAAATGCAAGACTTGATCTAACTCTAGGCCCTGGTTTGGAGCCTTGGAAATGAGGAACAGAGAAGGTCCTCAATCTGCTGTTTCTCTGGGTGGGTAGAAGCACATTAAAGACAGCTTGGTTGCTGTCTACAGTAGAGATTAGAACTGATATAATTAGAGCCATGTAATTTACCAACAGTAGTATCTCCTCCTCAGCATTCTGAATGTCTGGCGATGCTGGGCAGCCTGTGTCAGCCACATTTATAACTGAGAGGCAGCTTTTTCCTTTAAAAAGGTTTTAATAACCTGTCTGTTTGAGCTTGCAAGCACCCAGCACCCTGTGTCAGCTGGCTGGCACCTGTTCTCACAAAATTAATAGAAATAGTATATTACACTTTGGAACAGCAATTGGCTCTTGACAATGTGACCATGAACAGCATCACATTCAGCTACAGACATACTTCAGCTTTTGATATTAAATAAAGGTAAATTCCAACAGTGTATTCATGAACAGAGATTTGGATGGGAGGAGAGACAAGTGGCTGTGCACTGGTTCAAAACTCAAGTCACAGATGTAGATCAGTAAGGCAGAGGCCTGGAAGTGCCTCTACAAGAGTTCTACAAGGAACTAAATGGTGAATCTGAAAGCAATTCCTTAGAGGTTTCCCAGATGAAGCAGAAGGCAGGGTGCAAAACACTAAGTAGGAATCTAATGGGAAATCTTTCTGGAGAAACCACCTGGAGGCAGATTGATTTCAAATGTGGCCTTGAAAATCACTCCGAAACCATAGTGGACTGCCTTTAATGCACTGAGACAAGGACCATCTCCCTTCTGTGCTGACCTGTGCTCCAATGCAATTACCTCTCCAGCTGATTGTACAATCCTCTTCCTCACAACTGGGAGCTATTTTCATAGACCTCATTGTTTTGAACAGTTTTAGAAATGATGGTCTATTTCTAATGCAAGAGAGCCCTAACAGTGGCTTCCCTGCTAATGGACTGTAATTACAGGATTGATCCCACATGCCTGGCAACATGAACCCTTCTGTGCTTTCCAAGGCAACAACTGCATAAATCAATGGTCTGCTACAACAAGCTTCAGAGGATTCAGGGAGAACAAACCTTGGTATATATACCTTGCAGGTCTTGCTAAATGGGGGCAGCACACACCTGATTAGCATAGTATCATTAACTTATCTTCATGGTCATGTGAGGGATTGTCCTTGCACTGCACTTCATTTAACAGCTGGCAAGAAAGTGATCATTTTCAAAATGGGTCTTTACACTTGAGAATGGCCCTATCTGTGTAAGAGGCAACAGCAGGAGCTGCAGAAGACATAGAGCAGATGTTGAACAAGATTCTTCCCTTGGGGAAGAATGATCTCTTTCTTACATGAAGATACAGCACTGGCATGTTATTGGATAGGAGCATATCACAGCATGGACACTGACTTTTCAGTGTCTCATGGATAAAGTGTCTGCAAATTCATGTTAATAAAGAGAAACACTTGTCTGTGGAGTAATAAAGAGGATGCCTTCCAGTATATTCATGAAAACAGGATGGCTGCTTCATACTTTTATATTTGAAAGTGAGATGTCTGTTATGTCACCTTACCAAAACTAAGCTTACAAAACATAATAGATCTGATTCTTCTCACCCTGTTTGTTTTGGCAGGAACTGTTAAGCATGTTGCACAAAAGCCTTGGTCCTTGTCACAGCAATTTTTCAGCTATGCCTGCCCATATACCCCGTTGATGTGAGTTCTGACCCTGATAGGCAGACTTGGCCTCCTGGCTTGACTTCAGACCTGCTTCATCACTGCAGACTTGTCTGCCAATCTTGGCTCTAGGCTGAAGCCAGCTGCTGTCCCTGGACCTGCTCTGCTCACACTGCTAAGGGGCTGTGCTGGTGAGAGCTGTGTCCTGCCCGCTTTGCTGCTGTCTCAGCTCCTGCCTCACCTCTCCTTACACAGCAGTGCAAGAAAAGACCCTTTTGTCTGTATGATCAGTTCTTTGTGTCCAGCGAAGACACCTAGATCCCCTAACTCTTGTTTCACAGGCAGTAATGACATGACAGAAGCAGATATGGTGGGGTCCCAAAGCAAGCTTATGTAGTGTACAAATATGTGTCTTTGACAGCCAGTCCCACTAAGGTGGACCAATAACATCCAGTGTAGCAAGAGTCTTCATCAAATTCAGTTGCTCTGAATGTCCTAGAGGATGATCTTTAATTTAACAACAGAAAAATGTTTACTTCTTATGAATCAAGAACCTGCATACATTGTCACATCAATCAAACTGGTGAGTAAGAGCAGTGGTGCAATTAAACTCTGAGGGAAATGATCCAGTGATTTATCTGAACCTAGTGCTACAACCAGAAGACATTGCTGATTATTAACAGTGAGAGCAATTTCATCAGGTTTTTTCTTTTTGTCCTGCTATATGGTCCACATTTAACAATAAATTGTTGCCTAAGGGGACAGAAAAAGAACACCCCTGCCATCATTAACTGTACTCAGAAACTAAAAGGTTGGCTAAGAACTTTGTGTGACTTTGCACAACACGATGTCAATTGGGTCCAGACAGAGCAAGAACAAACAGATAGAAAAGAAGCCAGATGAAGAAGATGTGAGTCTGGGACTGAATCTTGGTGTTACTGTCCAGCTGGCCTCGTTATTAGCCAGATGGCAGGTTCAATATCAAGCCCCTGGAAGGGTCAACACAGCAAATTACAGATCTGCCAACTGGACTTAGGAAAAGCGACAAAAAGGGAAAAAATGAAATAAAAAAAAATATCCCATATCTATCATGTCCATCTGCTGGGCAGAGGAACAGCCAGAAAAGGATTTCTCATAGGCTCATGTATGTGTGACCGAGGGCTGGAGCAAAGTGGTAATTCCTCAGAGTACAGATTATCCCAAGATATCTAATCCTTGCACAATACAAAACAATAACTTGTTTTGCAAACATGTTCAAGGCAATCTTTTTCTACATCTATTGGATTAAATCTCTCTTCTAGCACTTGTTTCCATACTCCCATTTGCCTG
Source organism: Pachycephala philippinensis (assembly GCA_013397055.1). NCBI lineage: Eukaryota > Metazoa > Chordata > Aves > Passeriformes > Pachycephala > Pachycephala philippinensis. The sequence goes on along the minus strand of VWZT01005321.1, from coordinate 412,008 downwards.
TTTGATTGCCTTTGTGAGGGCACGTGAGCAGTGGCAAAATAAGAACAGTAGAAATGTGGAAGATGGGCATCATTTGATATAAAGCATTTGGCACAATCTCATTGATCTTAATCCCAGTCCAGATCAACCTGGAAAGTTCTGCAGTGACCTTCCCAAGATACGCCCTTGAATCAATTTGTTACCCATGCTGTGTATAGAAAAGCATGTTATGTGTCCTTAAAATTAACCAAAGATTTTGGTAGATATCTACTCCTCTAGTCCTCCTCTAAAAAGGCTTCCTTTTTTTGCTCTGAATTTTGGGCTATTGCTGTCTATTTTTCAAAGTACAGTGGCCACATTTCAATGAAAAAAATCTGACAACCTAACAGACATTTTCTGGGACTTCAGATAATTGGGAAAATTAGAAATATCCAGAAAAGACATCACATTTTCTAATTCTCCTTCAATATTTTCCTTTAAGCAGAAGATCCCACAAATACCTGACTAGGAGAAAGGCTGCAATGACATCTAGGACCATGAAATCGTTGCAAACTTGCACTTAAACACTGCCTGATGTTTGTGGCCAAGTAAGAATTATGGTCCACCTATTACATGACGTTTCATGCTGATCTTGCTGCACCTTTTTCAGAGCTAACCTATGACAGCTTTTGCTTGTGGATAAATCTCAATGTGTTTTGGGCACAAAGATTTCGTGCTTTGAGCTGTGAGTCTTTAGATGGACCCTGTACAAACTAGGCTGTCTTACACTGGATAGTGGTGTTACAGGAACACAAAGAAAAAGGTATATCTGGTGTCATCTTCGAGTCATAAGGTCCAATGTGGTTATTAAAGTTACATCCAATGTTCAAAGCTACACCAAGACTCTTAAACAGTTTGGTTTGTTTTTTTTTTAACAGTAGCATTTTGGTTTGTCTATCTTGTATAGTAGTTTAGGAATTATGGTAGGGTAGCATACTTGCAACAATTTTATTTCATGGTGAAGTATTGCCCTAGGTGACAGGATATTTGAACCCTTTTTTCTATTCCAGATAGGATTGTGGGGAGCTGGTAACCAATCAGGAAATGAGCTTTTAATGAGTATGTCTGATCTAAATTAAAACACTGATGTGGATATACCTGTAGCCAGTTGATACAGCAGAGTTCATGTCTAACTAACATTTCTCTAATTTCCAGGCAGGAAGCTATGCCTAAGCTGCGAATTCTAGTCCATGCTGAGCCCTGAGCCATCTTCAGTACTTGTCTGGAAGAGTATTGGATTGTCTGGTCCAAAGATATTTCATGTACCTTTTCTATGGCTTTACAGTATGGGCAGTGCTGTGCCAGTGCTTGGGACACACCCTGACCTTACTCAGTTTATTTGCACAGGAGTGACTGCAGAGTCCCCTGTGCAAGAGGCTGTGGGGCATGAGGACATGGGCAGGAAAGCCAGATTCAATTACCAGCTCCAGTAGATGTGCTGCTGAAGTCTGGGTGGATGAGTGGTTTATATTTCATGGAGCTAGAGACTGTTAATCCTGTGATAGATTATGGTCATCCTAAATTTATCACCAAGGACTACAAACAATTTTGGCAGACATCTAGAGCAGTACCTGGAAATTTGAGTAGGAAAGTAACGGAGAGCCCACAACAAATCTCTTTCTCTTTTCTGCTCTACCTGTGCTCCGATAGGGAAAGTTTGATGAGGGCAGACTCTGAATGAGATACTTGGTACTCTCTTAAAGCTGCTTTCTCATCTGCTCTGCATAAAGTGTATGTTGTGTGCACACAGCTGCTGTGCACGTGCAAGACACCCAAAGTCAAAAACCTAACAAGAAGGAGATGTGAGAAAAAACACAACTTGTGAAAGAAACAGTGATGAACTGTGAAGTTTTAAATTACTTAGTGAAGTAAATATATAATTTTTCAAGGTTCATTCAGGCATCATGGATACTGTGTCAGAACTTTCCACGTGGATTTCTTGACTTTTCTGAGAATTTTTGAATTTGTCAAGAAAAAAATGAAAATGGGGACAGTGGCTGGAATTTGGCAAGTTATGCAGTCTGCATCAGAGTTTCTCAGCAAGGAAAAGACACACATGGGTGGATGTGGAAGCATCACAGCAAGCTGAGGTAGAGACTAAACAAATCAGAAGCAGAGGGCTGAAGCTGTGCCTCCTGAGTAGTGGAAGAGTTGCAGACTTTTAGACAAATGCAGCATTTCTATTAAGTGAATCACAAAGGATTCTCCCATTGCTTGAGTCAGCAAGAACAATGTCAACTTGTCTAATACAGAAGAAATTTTCATCACTCTTTGCTTTGCACATGAAGTGGACTGAGTGCAAACCTTCAGGAGGCAATATTTATCCCAGCAATATCCTAATGTCAGAAGGCAAAACACAGCAGCAACCATATAATTGAAGCCACAGCATGCCACTGAAAGCAGGTCTCTACAAGGTGACCAAATCTGTGGAAGTGAGACCCATGTGAACTGTTGTGGGCATTAACTATATCCTTTCACCATGTCTGAGATCTCGGCTCCAAGCTAGCAGCCTGTGGCAGCAGGTAGCAAAGACATAGTTCTGCTGACATGCAGTCCCCAGAGATAAAATATGTGACAGAATTGTACTCTTTGGGTAATGTCCTATTTATAGCTTGTGTTTGGGAATGGTCTTATCTGTGTTCCTTTATACACTGAGCGAGTGATTAAAGCCTCATTTTCATTTCCTTTTGTACCTTATTCTTATCATCCAGATAATTTTAGTGTCTTTAATCAACATTTGCAGAAGTAAACAATGCTATGCTAGTAACAGTGTTGTGCTATAAACATTTCCTAAGTCATGAAACATTAGCACAAGGAGGATGAATGTTAGATTGTCCCATTTTTAGGAAAAAAGAGACTGGTAAAGTGAGTTGTCCATGATTACAATAGTCTGTATCAGACCAGGTATTCCATCCTGTCCTTTATTTCAGCACCAGACAGTTCTGCCTTTCAGGTTTTGAAGTTCTGCAAAAAATCTCTGATGTGAATTAGTCTATAGATTTAACATGAAGAAAAAAACCCAAAACAACAACAACAACAAACCAACAACCCCCGCCCCCCCCCCAACCAAATCAAACACAGAAAACCAAACCCAAACCCAATAAACAAGCCACCAAATATAAGGGAAGATTTATTGTTATCCAATGAAAGACAACTGTTTCTGTAACAGGGAAGTGGATGACTAGAGAAAGAGATACACAAGTTACCACTCATTACCTGTTCCACAAGGAAAAAGCAGATGATGAACAAGCTTGTTAACAGATATGACACCCCAACTAACCATGAAGCACTTGCTGAAACAGTTGGGATTTTAGTGCCAAACATCTTGATCTTATCACTATCACATTACGTGGCTAAATAATACAGAAGTAAATGTGAAGTATTCTCTCCAGTGACATTATCCCATAAATGGAAAAGTGTGGAAGATGGAACGTGCTATAGAAGCATAAAGTATAGATGTAGGCCTTAATTTCCACCAAAATCAATGAGCCTGGCTTTTGCTTTGCACTTGCATAGCACATTCCATCTTCCCTATGTTATTGCCTCACCAATGAGAAAAATTAAAAAGCCAAGACAGAAGGCAGTAGCTGCAACATTCAACAAACACAGAATCCAGGACTTGAAGAAAAAAAATGCATGCTTTTCATAAAAGGATAAATGACAGCAATCTTTAAGTCCTAAGACAGTCTTATCATCTTTATCTCTTGTTCTTACTTACTTTTCAAGTTTTTTTTTGTAGTGGCACAATGACTCAGCTTGCCTGGAATCAGTAAACAATGGGAATGTGACAGTTTCTGGCAGAGCACGAGACATTTTATCACTATAACAGACACTAAAGATGGTCTGATTGAAAGGGGCAAAATATGCCTGGTCAAATTAATGTATGGACCAGACGAGAAAAACCAGGACCAAACCAGTATTTCGTTTTGCTACATACATCTACATAAACACTAACAGGGGGTGTCTCGAGCAGATACAAAACAAGGGAGAGGATGCTTCTTTCCCGAAGCCAGGTGGCCTTCCCCACCCACCTGCAGGTGTGACACCATGGATGGTACCAGTGCCTGGCTCCTACCTGCTGTTGTGCAGCCTGAGCATCACCAGGGAGCCTGCAGAGGTGAGCAGAGGGGTCAGTCACGGCCCATGCCCTGCTCCTGTGCTCAGTGGCTGTTAACTGCTTAGTATAGACACAGACAAATGTCCCCACTGCCATGTGGATGTCACAGCCCCAGGCCCCATGGAACCTCCCTGTCAAGTCTGTCCCACTGAGCTGCTGGGGCTGGTCTGGCCAGGGAGGTTTGAGGATGAGCAGAGTTCCCACTCCTGTTCCTCTGCTGGGTGTGTTGGATATGGGCAGGGCTGGGAACATCCAGGGCAGCCCAAGAGCAGAGAATCTGAACTCGACTCAGGCACTGTGCAGCCCCACTGAGGGCAGCTGATAACCCAGGTAAAGCCAAGAATCAGGAAGGAAAGAGCACAGTCACACTGCTTTGTTAGTCACTGTTTTGTTCTTCTGATGGAGCAGACACCAAAGATTGCAGTGTCCCAGCTGGCACTTGGGATCTGGACATGGACTTACAGAAGGGCAGTACTAGTTCTAGGTTCACCTGAACTTCTGTTTATAATTCTATCATAATTCTATCATCTATCATAAGCATTTTCTATAACTTCCAGGGATCCTTGAGGGGTATATGGTTGCAAGGACAGAAGAGATAATGTTTTGTCTAAATTAAAAGCCTAGCACTTTTTGTGTATATGCCTCTGAAAAATACACCGGCAAAATTTGTGTGAAGAAGAAATTTCTATCCATCCTGATTCTGGTCAGAATTAGAACCTAGACAGTTGGGAGATATTTAGATGTTATTTAGACCTGGTGGCCCACAAGATCTGTCAGAAGGCCTGTTCTCATAAGAAAAAAAATCACACATCTTGCATATAACTGAAGAGTGGAGACTTCTTGGAGCAAAACAACTCCTGATTCAAAGTTAAGACAAAATTCTTCTTGGTCTCTATGAACTTGGAATAAACTTGAAAGCAGATCTTGGATACCCTATTACTTCAAAATTTTATTTTTTTGCATAAATCCTGCCTAAAATGTCAATAAATGAAAGAGATCTAATTATTATCTGGGAAACAACTGCCTGATGCACTGGGAAGAAGTGCCACATGTTCCTCCTGTTCTTTCCTATTTTGATTTGTATGACACAAAGTATTTGGTTTCATTTTTCTTTTAGCAGATAGATGCCAGCAGGAACTGATATGACGATGTCACTTTTTATAAGTAAATTTTTACAAGCTCACTGTTTAATCTTTCTGATTGGCAAGTCTAAGGGACCTGCACTGTTAATCAGTGCACCAGCATCAAATTAAAAACAGTCCTCTGTCATGCAGATGACTGGTTGGCTAAAGCAAATAAGACAGGAGTCCAAGAAGCTGCTGTGCCTTTCTCTGTGAAGTGAGCAAATGCTTTCATGTCAAGTATTTCTATGCTACAAAATCCAGGCAGAACACCCAGGGAAACCAGACAAAAAGGCAGATGTTTGGACGGAGTGCTCACTACAATTTGATTGACATATTGGTTGGCTTTGCATAGTTACTGAGGAAACCTTCATGTGAAGTGGGATGTTTCCCAAGAACTGCAAGGCCACCTGCAACTCCAACCCTTCCTTCCTCCTCCAAGTTAAATGGTACCACAGGGATTCCTGTACTGGAATGCTGGTATGTCTGATGCCTCTGCTTGAGTTCAGGATAATGGTATTAAATGGGTTAGAGATTGAGCTCATGCAGCAAATGACAAGCAAGACATTCTTGAATTATTTCAGACAAATATTTACAGGTCAATTACCCATATTCCTCCATGTATTCTGTACCTGGCCAATCACTTACCCATTTGTGTTGCTATTGCCGGCCCAGGGGCCTGCAGTATATTGGCCAATGTGTGGGAGTTGGAATATTTTGAATAAACTAGGTCTAAAGAGAATAAAACATTGCAGACAGCTTTCTAGCTGAGACATTCCTAAAAGGCATATTCAGGGAAGTGGTAATTCAAGAATAACTGGATAGGAAATTGCCCAATCAATGTAGTTTGATGTTTACATATAATTTCACAATATGCTATTATGTTAACCACTTGATTGGCATATATTTATGTTGTGGTCATTTCCAAGCACTCAGGAAATGTGGACCCAAGAAAGGGGTGATTTCTTTGGGAGGTGAAATGGTTGTCAAATACAAAGAATACTGATTGCCACTCCACTTTGCTTACCCATTTCTGATGTCCTTAACAAGAGAGATGAAATGGCAAAGCCCGGTGCAGCTGACAGGTCAGAGATGAAGAACAACATTTTCTGAATCCAAGGAAGTTCAGTGCCTTTGTGTTTATACTTTATTTTGCACAAAGTGCTTCCAAAATCTGCTGTAAAAGCTCTCAGCCCTAACCTGCTTCCCACACCGCTGTAAGCAGAGCTGAGCCTATGGTGGCTCTGGGAGGCCAGCACTGGTCTTTGCCTTCTGTTCAGCCTGTTCAATCCTGCTGGCTCCTCACAAAGGGAAGGTTTTCATGCCAAATAAGTAAACAAACATTTCATATTGGTCCTTGCTTATCATGGTTAGTCATGTCCTTATAAATAACATTAATAGTTCAATAGCTTTTGTACTTTTGCCACACTACCACTTAGTCAGTTTCCATCAATCACATGCTGAAATAAATCTCTGATAGAATCAAATTAAGTGCTCTGTGAAGAGTTTACATCACTTCCCGAGCTTGGTCCCTGAACAAGGACTCTCCAGTGCCTTTTGAATATTTACTGCATGCTACCCACTGCTCATTGCACTCTGTTGCTCTTATCCAGAATCCCCATACTTAATGAGTCTTTTAGCATGTGGGAAGGAGAGGTTTATAAATAACTACACTATCAGAAAACACCCTCAAGCACTTCCTTTTACAGTATTTACTAACAGCTTTTCTATGTTATTTTTATTATTTATCTTGAGATTAAAATCAGACTTTATTGTGTCATGTTCAATATTCTACGGGAAAATATATATAGCAGATCTTGTCTCACCAACTGCCATTCACAAATTTCCTGCAAGATGCAAAGCAAAGTGACATGTGGCACAGAAAGTCATTATATGCTGTGATAGATCCAATTGTGTCTGTCCCTAATGGATTCTTATATAAATTCTGCCCTTAAGGTTACTTCCACAAAAAACAACATTCAAGAAGTCAGTCTCTATCCTGGAAATGACTGCATGGACCTGTCTTTCAACAGGTGGTGCCTCTTCTGTGTTCCTGAATTCAAAGTAAGCCCTGCAGAGAAATGCTTTGCAGAATATTGTGGTAATTTGGAAAAAGGAACGGTATCTCTGAATATATTCAGAATAAATGGGTGTGAATGAGGCATTAAGTAAGGTTATCAAGAAAGGTTGCATAGCTCTCCTTGACTTTGATCATGAGCAGAACTTGGTGTTAAAGATCCCATCCTTGCCAAAAACTAGGGAACTGTCCATCATTCCAAAATAAATCCAAAATGGATTTAAAACAAAGTTTTGTGTTCTGAAGTCTGTTCCTGTAACCCCACAGGGAACCCACACTGGAGCCATTGGTTCCTGAAGGATTGCTCCCTATGGACAGGAATCGTGCTGGAGCAGTTTTTGAAGAAGTGCAGCCCATGGGAAGGACACTCCCAGGAGCAGCTTGTGAAGGGCTGTATCCTGTGGGAGCACCCCACTCTGGAGCAGGGAAGAGCATGAGGAGTAAAGAGCAGAGATGAAACATAAGAGACTGACCTTCCCCCTATTCCCCATCATCCTGCTCTGCCTGGGAGGGAGGAGGTGAAAGGGTTAGGAAGGAAGTGCAGGCTGGGGCAGTGGGAGGGGTTTGAGACCGTGGTTTAGGATTTGTTCTTATTTCTCATTATCCTATTCTGTTTAATTCTCTATAGCTTAAATTATTTTCCCTGAGTTGAGTCTGTTTTGCCCGTGATGGTAATTGGTAAATGATCTGCCTGTCCTTATCTTGATCTGATATCAGCCCATGAGTTTTTCCTCATAATTTCCTCCCCATCCTATGAGAAGGGGGTGATAGAGCAGCTTGGTGAGCACCCAGCAGCCAGCCAAAGTTAACACACCACAAAAACTGAATATGTCAGCTCATTTAAGAGGGAAAAAAGCTGGTTTTGCTTGGGTTATAGATAAAAATTCTCTTTTATCTGTATTCCACAAGTTTTCGTTAGTTGAAAAGTGGGATGAACTACTATGGATTCACAGAACACCAGTTATATACTTCTGTTATTGTAGATTATGTATTTATTTGTTGTGCAAAACTCATAACCATTTTCAGATGAATCAATGTTTTTTCCTTCTGTCACAAATAAGAGTCAAAATAGCAAGAAATACAAAGATTATAAATGAAAAATCTTTATACATAAAGTCCTTGCCTTCTTGCAAAATTTGAAATAAAAAATCTGTGATGGCTAGACTAGAATTGTTTACAAATAGATCTTTTGTTGGCGCTTTTTTTTTTTAAATTTTTTTAAAATTCTATAAAGAAATATTTCACATTTTGAAACCTTTGCCCTGGAAAGAGAAAACCCCAAAGTGGAATTTTCCTATGAATTTCCAGGACAAACATGCATATAGAGTCTTTATTTTTTGACATAAACTGAAAAGGTTTCATGCCTTTCCACTTGGGAAGCTCCCACTATATGTACCCTTAATTCTTTCAGAACAGGACTTAATAAGTGAAAGGACTTCATTCTTCATTTTTGCAACACTTTTTCAGGGAAACAGATTAGTTTCAAAACAGGTACCCTTTCTGAAGAAACTCTTAGCTTTAAAAATTTTACACATACAAGAATTTTTAGTTTGTTACAAATAAAGATTTTAAAGTTTTATGTTTACTTATCATTCTGCATAATTCTACTTGAGAATTGACAAAACTGATTTCTAGATTCATTATGCTTGATGCAGTGTAGGAACTTCAGGTGTGTATCTTTCAGGTGGGCCTCTACAGAGTACCTTGCTACTTCACAGACAGGTCCCTACTTTCACATCCCTGCTTTTTCACAGCTGGGCCTGGGAAATGTATAAAGGATGAATGGAATAGGATGATGGCACAAACTTCTTAAGGAAATTCAGAGAGAGTGATGAAGATCTAAGAGGTAACAAAGTCCTTGTGTCAAAAATATTTGTATCGTGGAAGAACATGTCTTGCTATTCCTCTGAAACTGCACTAAAGCCCACTGAGATGTCAACTCAAAACGACAGGAAGGTCCTTTCTCTTTTTCTCTATCACAATAGCTCTGAAGAAGCTACTGTTTTTTTGGTGGTTTTTTTTTTGGTAAATAATAAGCCCAGTTGCAGGAGAACTATAAAACTTCATGTTGCTCTTTCCAAAAATGTTAGCATGTAATGCCAGTAGATTTGAGTTTATTTAATTTTGTGATTAAAGCTTCTATTGATTCCCCTGAAGCATAGAATATATCAATATCTTTGGTTTCAAAGGACCATTCAGTAGTACAGAAATAGAGGACTCAACATAGAAGCAGGTGCTTTATTTTAAATTTATGAAACTCCACAGTGAAACCCCTGAGCGTGCTGTCAGCAATACCTTTCAGTTGTGGAACTCAGCCTCTGTTGTCAAACTAAGTCTCTTCAGTGCCTGCTGGTTCACATGTTGGTGTTTCTTAACTGGAAAAAAAGCTCGGTTAGGAGTCAGCAGGAATTATTATTATTCTATCGAAAGCTTTTAAGCCATCAAGTGGATTCCATCAGCAGTTGCTGCAAATCATGTGTGTTTATCCCTTGTCTGCCACTGCAGGTGTGGCAACATAACCCCTGTCTCAGTTGCTCCTTTGTTGACTGCATCTAGGACACTTGGGAATGCGGTGTCTTCAGGAAGCTGTTTCAAACCAACTAAGGGGAATGGCTGGTAAGAAGTAGATCCTGTGGAGGTGGGGCAATGCTTTTTTGATGCCAACTTCCCCTTTTTCATCACAACACACAGCTGCACAGTTGCAAGAAGCAGGGTCAAACGGCAGTCCTATCCCTAGAGGGGTCTGTGGACCATCAAGGGCCCCAAAGCAACCCCAGACTCTTTTCAGAAACTCTCCACTGGAAGACTACACAGGCTCCATATTGTTGCATCAGAAACAAAGAATGCCCTCCCTGAGGAGGGATCTGGATGTTCCCGTGCCAACTTGAATGTGTATAACCTGATGAACTCTTTGTTTGGGGGGCCACCCCCACCATGGATCAAGACTGTGACCATTACTGCAGTGAAATAGAAACAATCAGGTCTTGTTGCTGGATCCATGAGTAGTAATATATTTCCTCTCCACTATCTACTCTTATTCTTTCTTTGTCTTTCTTTTCCTTAAGTATTTTCTTTGTGATATTTTTATATTTTTATTGAAAAGAACCAAGATAGCCACATACCTCTTTTGCACTGCATTGAAATTGTTTTAAAATAAATTTCCCTCATGTTTACACTGGTCGTTTTGTCTCATTTCACTCTAATTCACCCCAAGGGATTTATTAACAGAAATCTCAGTTACCCTGTTTCAGAGTGGAGTTGTAACAGCAGGCTGTGGCATGGTGCCTGGGAGAGGACGAGATCCTTTCACTGGAGCCTGTGAACAGAGGTGTCAAGAATTATAACCTCCCGAGGTTCAGTGTGGCTGATGAAACCAAAGCCCTGGCCACTGGCAGACACATTTGGGACTTCTATGATCTCTAGAGAGACATAAACCTGCTAGAGTGGGAGCAGAAGAGGGGCGCAAAAATGATCAGAAGGATAGGACACCTTGCAGGTGTCAAGACAGGCTGAGAGAGTTGGGGGTTTTCAGCCTGGAGAAGAGGAGGCTCTGGAGACACCTTATTTTTGCCTTTTGATACTTACAGGACTTCATAAAAAAAACGTGGAGAAAGGCTTTTTACTGGGGCCTGTAGTGACAGGACAAAGTGTAACAATTTTAAAGAAAAAGAGGGTAGATTTAGTTCAGAAATAAGGAAGAAATTCTTTACCATGAGGTTGGTGAGGCCCTGAAACGGGTTGCCTGGAGAAGCTGTGGATGCCACTTTCTGGAATATTCATGGTCAGCATGGATGGAGCACTGAGCAATCTATTATTGTGAAAGATGTCCCTGTCCATGGAGGGGGAGTGGGAGTGGTGGTGTTGGAAATAAATGATCTTTAAAGGTCCCTTCCAACCCAAATTATTCTATGATTCTATAAACCCATAAAACATATTCAATTCATTAATGACTACAGAACTTCAAACAAAGCCACTCATCCAACTTACACACATGTTTTTCCCTCAGGGTTTTTGTATAGTAGCACATTTCAACAATAAACATATTGGCAGCCTTACATGGGGAAATCATTACAGCCCACTCACCCCTGAGTGCATGTGCATAATTCCTGATATGTCATGAGCAGAGAAGTCCGCATAGGATTGGTGAATTAAGAAATGACATAGGTAGAAAACGTTTTCACAGAAAATACAGCCCAAATCCCCTAGAGTATCTGAAATCTCTTTTGAGTAAACAGAGAAAGAGCCAAAGAAGAAATTGAATTCACAGAAGGAAACTCCAGATGAAAATGGAACAGAATATACCTGAATTCATGTATTAGTTAATTCACCTGGGTTTTTTTCAGGCAGGAAGGATGTTGCCTAATAGCCTCTTTGACAAGCACCTGCCTGATCAACTCCTGTTTCCACTTTAGAGAGAGACTCCACATCTAAGTGGTTTGTAAAGGGTTAATCAATTATTAATAATGTCTGAATATGTAATAGGCACAAGGGGCTGTGCCGCAGCTGGATGTAAACATGCCAATATAAGGTGCTTGTGTTAGGAAGGAATAAAAGCAACCTGTTGACCTGGACTGCTTACACCCTGAAACACCTATGAAATTGTTAGCAAACCTTTGAACGTGTTTTTGTAGCTAAATCCTTAATAGAACGTGTAATCGTTTTTTCTTTCATTTTTGTCCATCCATTGCTTTTAAACATTAAAATGGTAGCACATCATAAGACAAGGCTGCAGAACCATAAGTGCAAAAACAACCAACAGAGGGAATCCTGAGTGTTTGCAGGAGGAGCCGAGCAACTGTGCTGTGTCCTGCGCTGGGAGAGCCGGCAGCGTGTGAAGGCTTCTCCTCAGCAAAAGAAACATGCCAAAAGAATTCAACAAACACAGATGAGCTTCATTTCTGCTACAAGGGTGGCCATTCCTTTTGACCCTACAAGCCATGTGCCCAAATCTTTCTGTGGCTGAGAGCCATGAGACACACACCTCAGAGACCTGAGAGGAAAGGGACCTCCAGGAGAGTTTCAGAGGCAGGAAGCACTAACTGCTCCCCAGGGCCCTGCTGTCACAGCCGAGCCAGGGTGGTCTGCAGTGACCGCTCCTCTCACTTCCCCACTGCCCCCCCTCAGGGGCAATTTCGGCCTCCTTGCCTGTGATTGCCAGGGCTCTGCCTCACACAGCAGTGGAGCTCCCACAGACCTGCCTGTGCCATTGCCCTGCTTCACCCAGGCTGGACCGCGGTGGGGGAGCCACATTCCCAATGCTTGCAAGCCTCGAGCCACTGCTATTCTGCAAGAACAAAAATGGAAAGCAAATTGGACGAAAGGAAAAGTGTGATTGCTTTGCTGACCTTAGCTGTTATCTCATGCAGTCTTTGTCAGTTTGTCCCATTTATCTATTTCTTACTGTGTGTAGATTAAATGACCTCTTGGGCAGGAACTCTGCTTTCACAATGTGGTCATTGCAATTCCTAAACATATGGATAGAAAACTAACGCACATACTTGTACCTTAATAACTCTATCAAGCAGCCACATCCACCTAACTGACTAGTACCCCAATCCTCTAGTCTTGGAAAAAAAAATTAAACTCCTTAGGAGCTTTTCCTGAGATGTTTTGGGATACTATTTCTATTGTGGCTTTTAAAATGGATTTGTTCCATTCTCAGTTCTTATTCAAACCACCAACAACTGGTTAATAATACTATTATTATTATGGTCTTAAACCAGCATGTTTTAGTGCACAAATGCACAGTCTCTTTTTAAGCATGGGCAGAACCTTTCCATCCTGCCAGGCTTAGTTTCAGATATCTTAACCCCACATAAACCTCACCACTCTTCACTAGAACACCACAGAAACCCCTAACAAGCAGTCAGGGAAACATTTGTTCCTCCTTTCCACTTCCAGAATGTCTGATCATTCAGGATCTGTCATAAATGTTTCCTGGCTGACTTTGCCTTACACATGAACTGTGTTTTGACGGTTTTTTTCCCCGTCTCTTTTTTTCCCCTTTTTTTACAAGCATCGTTGCATTTTGTCAGCAAGCAACTTAGGCCAATCTCACAAATAGTTTAGTTTGTAGCTTATGAAATGAAATTACGTAAGGGACCACTCCAAACAGGGTCAATTTAAACAGACAGCCAACTCTGTAACCTCGAGGGACTTGGATTGGGTTGAGGGAAGGCACCAAGCAGTGTGGGCTCCCAAAGATTGCTGCCAGGTGGACTACAGATGTTGGGATTCAGTCCACTTGCATGGCATTCACCTTGGGAGATGTTAATTTGGTCCTATGCATGCAGAAAATTAGCATGTATATACACAATCACCCTGCAAAGGCCCCTTCTGAAACCCTGAGGTTTATAGGTAGAGTAAAACAGCCACAGCACTGCCTGTATCAGTCCTGAGCCTGAATTCGTTTAGTCAGCTATCTCAGAAAAAACCCACAACCTCCCTTGCTATAGATGGAAGCTGCACATGCAGCTGTGGTCACTGTCTTGCAGCTGTTAAATGAAGAAATACCATGTGAACACTTGGTCTGGTTTCAAAAGACCTAAAAACACTGGCCAAGAAAAATGGTACATCACGGTGCTGCTTGGCCTTTTGCCAAGACAAAGAAACTTGTAGATTTCTAGGGACGAGAGGCCATGTGAAAGGAATTTTCCTCCTTTCAAAGGCACATCAAAATATACTGGAGGGGTTATTTATTTATTTATTTTGTGTGTGCTCTTGGCACAGGTTTGATTGATCACTAATGCAGTATCAGCATTAAACTCACATTACTTAAAGACCAACCCAGGAAACAGGGCAAATAGGACTGCAGGTCTGAGGTGCAACACAGAAGAGAAAGGAAGAATTATTTTGCACAAAGCATAACAAGTAGATGGATAAGAGTCCCTAAAAGCCAATTAAAGATAAAAGTTTATAGGGAGGAAAGGATTATTCTGTGGTGAAAGCTCAAGTGAAAAAGCTATTGGAGCAAAAAAATTTTTTTTTTCTGACTCAGGCTTAGACATTGGCATGGGTATGTCCGCAGGAGAAAATGGTGTGCTGTGGAGCAAAGGTTGGCAAGTTGTCCCTCCACGACCTATCACAAATCACCAATGTGTCAATATAGACACAGTGCTCTGCTAATGGCAAATATTAATTTGGAGATGGGCTTTCCTCACTACCTGAACTGATGCATATGTCCCCCCAAGAAGCTGCACCCCAACCTCCTTTCACTAGCTGCTGAAGAGGGACAATTCCAGGGCCTCATTTGCATCAGGAACAATCATATGCATATCAGGAAACTGTCTTTAAAGTCAATTGAAAAATTCATTAGAAATGCAGAACAAAATAAGTCTTCTCATTGCTTTTGTTTGGCTGTTTATCCAGAGGGGCAGAGGGGGGTGTTTAAAAAGCCAGGCAAAGGGATATAAGACACCCAAAAAGAGATCAGGTCCTTTGGGGACAATTATATTTTCTTTATTCTAAAGCATCTTCTGTAGTTAGCTGTGCAAAATATCTGGCTTGGGCCAGCTCCTGGGCTTGTTTATGTACTGGAGACTGGAGCCAAACTCTCCTGACAGGAAATGAGTGAGACTGCAAAGAGAGTATTTTGACAATATAAGAGAAACTCATAAGTTCTGGTAACCATGATATTTTATTGGTTTATTTGTTTAATATTGATCTTATATTAAAGGTCAAAGGTACATTAGATGTTAGGAGAAATAAATATGCTGGTGAACAGATAAATCCTATGGAACTCCCAGTAATTAACAAGGTCCATATGTATGGTTTGTTCATAAGAGAATAAACTATTTTCCTCCAATCTGAACAGACAAATCCCTTTTTTGCTAAATCCATATGCAGGGTTTATGAGCTAAACCTTGCTGCCCTTTCTCAAGGGAAACTCCCATCGAGCTTAGGGGGAGTTTCCTCTGAATAAGACTTTGGCCTGTGACTTTGGCCGCCTTTCCACTGCCCTTGAAAATTCCCTTCTTCTTAAGGCACCCTAAAATTCAGTGCTGACTCAATACTGACCACGCTTGTGTGAGCAGAGGACATGCTGTCAGGCCCTTTTGCCTGGTTCTCGGAAACAATATTTCCATTTCTAGTAGATTTTCTTGCTCGCATTCCTCTGCATGTACAAACCCAATGGAGGAAGTTGAGCTTCCTGTGGGCGTTAGCCTGAAATAGCATCCAAGGACTGGAAGAAGTGGCTTTATTATGGACTTAGTCCCAAGCTCTAGAAATCAAGGGATTACAGTTCATTTGCAATAGAGAACTTGAGAAAGATCCGCAGTATGAGCCAGATAGCTCATGCCAAGAATGTCCCACAGATCTTTGGTACAAGAAATAGGTTAAAGCCAAAGTTTTCAGAGCACATGGTTACCTGCATTGCATCTCATATGAAATATGCTTAGGAATCACGAGATTACTAAGGAGGAAAAATGCCCTTTGGAGCTGAGGCTAAATGCTGATTAAAGGAAGCTGAATGTTTCATGCAGTGATCCCTCCCACAAACATATCCTGCTTTTGTATTTCCTCTTTACTCTAGCAATCCTCTTTGGCTGCATCGTTATTCCTTTCAAAGTGTCTGTCCCAGATGCTGAAGAATCAGGACCAATTGGTCTCATTTGCTCCCCAGAATTCCCCAGAGCACAGCTGAGCAGAGCTGGTATTCCAGCCTTCAGCTGCTGGCCTTTCAGAGCCCACCTAACTGTGACTCTGAACTTGTCTTGGAGAAATTGATCAACAACTGAATTTATAAAAATAATTTGAAGGTCAAAATCAATATGGCACCAAACATTCTAGCAAAGAATTTTAAGTGTTGTCATGAGCTCTGATCTTCAGGGGCAGTTCAAGTTTTCTTAAAATACCCATCAGAGGTATCCTTTTCTGTGTAGAACTTTAGAAAGATAAGCCCATATGTTTTGGATGACATGATTTTTACCTAAGGAAAAAGTCATGGCCCTCACCAGAAGGATCATCAGGGTCTGTGCTGATGCTGAGTGTTAATTGCCCCCTCTGCCCCTTCCCTGTGAGCAGTTTCATCAGCAAGGCCACTGGGATGACAGCTGTCAGGGCCTGGGAGGGGAAATGAGGGAGTGAGCCATGACTCCCATGTTGAGAAGTTTCTTTGAAGGTCTGCCTGTCTAGGATCTTTCACATGATTTTTTTTTCAAAAAAAATCTACAAGTAATAAATTACAGAGGGTACAAGGTGTTTTATGCTTTGTGGTGTGATGATCAAAAGATGTTATCATTCTGTTTCACATGTTTGCAGACAGTTAGTTGTTACTCTCAGTAAGTTACAGGCAGCTCTTGTTTCCCTTGAATGCTAAAACTTCATCTTGATAAAGGATGGTTTGTGGGTGAGTGCACAAGGGAAGAGGCTTTTTGCCTTCCTGCCTCCTCTTTCTACCTTGTCCAGGATTCATCCTCAGATTCTCCAATACAAATACGGACATTGAGAGCAACACTGGGAAATAGGAAGAGGCAAAGATGTCAGTTGCCTTTCTGATTAGTATTTACAGCATCCACTCAAGAAATTTGGTTAGAATATCCCAAGGCCTTAGGATGACATAGCTCTGAGTTCTCCAGAAAACAGCAAATATTTGTAAAGTGTTTGTGCAATCCATTACTGTATTACCAGGGCAGTCCTCCTCGAAGACCGACATCCTGATAGACACTTTGGCTTAAGAGTCATCATAAAAGAGGCCAAACCCTTTTCCTTAATCTGAAAGCATCAGAAATTTTCAATTTCCACAGTCCTTTGTTCTGGTTTTTATGTTGTCTCTATTTCCAGGTTCCATATGGTATCTGAAATGAAAACGTTGTGAGAGGCAAGTCTGGTAGTACAGCTGAGATGGCAAAGAATGAAGGTAAATCCCAATAAAATTGCCAGCCACATCTCAGACTGACGCCTAATCTTGATTAGATTTTTAGTGTTTCTTTTGAAAATTTCCACTTTGCATCTCAGGAAGTAGTTCCTGCATTTCTTTCTTTAAATGGAAAATCCATTGGATAAACTGAATCTTAAAACAACAAAAAGCCAATAGCGACAACAACAAAAAAAAGATGCATTGGTAATACAACATCAAAGAATTGTTCTATTGGCACACCTTCATAATCATTTCTTTATGTAAACTTTATAGCTTTCGGACTGTTTCCTGATTCTCTTATTTCCAGTACATTTATTTCAATAAAAGCAGCTATAAACCTTTTAAATAATTCTGAAGATTGGTCCTTATTCTCATGATTTAGGATGTACAGTTATATAGAAAGATTGCATAAACTGCTAGTGGATGGTATAAATGGAGCATCCTCCTCTTCAAGATACCCTGTTTGTAAAGCCTGTGTAAATACTTACTCTTCATGCTTACACGTCAATGCTGCTTTTTATTTCCAGCAGAGACCCCCTTTTTATGTTGTTGGACAGATGAAGAACAAAATAGACCACTGGGTAAATTGCTTTAAATAAATGTGAACTGACCAGATCCATTACCTAGATTTTTGAACAGAAAAAAAATCTAAATCCTTTTACATGTTTACCTAAAAGAGTTTGCATTCTACTTTCTCGTTAATCCAGTCCTGTGATGAGTAATCTGTTAGTAATCTAGTCACAATCCAGCAATATTGCAACATTTCAGGAGGCTCTGTGGTAGCAGGATTTCTACTAGTTTCTACTCCATATGTTCTAAATTTGCAGAAATATTTTGGACATCCAAATCTTGAGATATGAACAGAGGTAATCTGAGCTATGGGCAAAATTGGCTGGTAAATCTCACACTATGGCTTGAGTCCCATCTCTAGGTTTGAGGCTTGTTTGTCATCAAACCAGAATAGTGATAATATCATACTAAATATACTTCAACTTCTATCTCAGCAATTTCAGTACCATAATATTTGTATAACAGCAAAATTTACATTGCTTTCTTGTCTTCTCTAAGTCTTCAAAGCATATGTGGGATTTATTATAATCGTTATTCTGCTTTGGTATTTTATCTGTCTCCCCATCTTTCTTTGTTTTGCTGAGAATGAAAAAGTGAATCAGATGCAATAAGTTTTGTTTTTGCCATCGAAACTTATGAGATCTGCAATCATAGTCACCTTTTTCGGAAGAGAACACTGCAATATTTGGCCATATGTTAAGAGGATTCTGTGACTTGCTGAACTTTAACAGAAATGTCAGCTTCCCTAATCAAAGTATGTGTCAGAGTTGCTCTTTCAAATGCTGGAGATACCATCTCAAACACTTCATTTATGGTGTCAGACTTCTGGAAAGGATTTGCTTAAGTTTGCTGAGGCCATTAAGAATCATAACCTTAATGTTGTGTGGATGGTATTGTCCTATTTGTCTCAGTAACCTTATCTCTTAGAAAAGTAGCTAGGTGACAAAGATATTTTCTCTAAGGATCTTTAACCTGTTGTGTTGCATGTAAACTGCACTGAAAGCTTGCAATAAAGTATATTAAAAGATGTGGTTTCTCTTACCCTTTACATAGGCATTAGTCTAATATTGCTGAAGTCTGTCACTGTGAATGGAACTACTCTGTGAATAGCTGCAAAAAATATTGGAAAGATATCAGAGTGGAGACTTTATAGCTTTTTTTCCCGTAAAAAGTGAACACTGGAGCTATACCAGGGTCTCTTTGCATGATGTTGTTTAGCTCTCCTGGCCAGTCCCCAGCAGTAGGATGCTAGCAGCAGACACAGTCCGTTTTGCATTGATAAAATGCTCTGAGGTGTGCTCAGAATATAAGCTCAAGAGGTTTTAAAATGGTGAATTTAGGGCATGATGGTGTTTTCCCCTGAGTCTTTTCAATTTTTATTGAAATCAGTATGTGTGAAAGCTTCTCAGATCCTTAACAATTTCCTTTTGAATTTATGAGTTTGCATACTAAAAGCAGTTTTACATATATCTTCCTTTTAATTCACATGGGAAAGATACTCACTAAACACTTTATTTCTTTTTTTTCTCATGGGAGAGAGAGCTGCTGTACTCATCTGTACTTATGTTTTTGTTAACTCTTTTCAAAAATCCAAGCTGAACATAGATTTTGCACCTTTCACTCAGGAAAAAATCCAAATGAAACATGGGTGCATTTAAACCAACCAAAGCACATAAATTGGATTTTAAGATTTTAATGGAAATGTAACCCTGTCCTTTAACAGAGAGTTTTCCCACTCATGACAAAAATAGAGCTACATTTTACTGAGAGCAGTTTTAAACAGAAATATTTTTAGTCAAATCTTCACCTGTTAAAGAAGTAGGCCAGTTTCATTAAAAATGACTTAAAGAAAATGTGAAATATTTCAATAGCTTGTTTCCTACACTGCTTTTCCTTTTACATGTTTGGACCGTGGATTGTAACATTTGTAGAAACAAAACAAAAATAGTGATTATGTCCAGGGTTTTGAACAAACTGTAACAATTGTTAGTGTTTTGCAATAGGCCAAGGCACATCAAAAGGCTATTTTTGAAATATCATTTTGGAAAGCTCTTTCATTATTAGGCCCACTTGGCCTATAACCTGGTCAGGCTCCTGATGGAGGCAATGACCCTGGTCTGTCCATAAGAGACCAAAGATCCTCCAGGATGTTTCTATGCACCAGTCACCGAGTTGTGTATAAGCATGAATGAGCCAGCTCCTGGAAGATTACAATCCAGAATATTTACTCAGCAGACTGCAGTATCACCCAGCACAGGCAGTTTAAGGACTCTTTGGGCACTGCAGCAGAGTGTCATTGGGCTGGGTAAGTACCCGACTGGATGTGCTCCTGAGCAATCTGCTCTTGACCTTCAAAGGTGCCTTCCCACTTTAGCCAAGTGTGTGATGCTGCTCTCTTTTCCCCTGGCTCTTTGAATATTTAACTGCTTCACCTCATTTCACAAAGCATATTAATCCAATATAACCATATAATGCTTCCGTTTACCCTTCACAGGGCAATTCCCCCTCCTCTCCCTTCTTTACTGCCCTTGGCTTGCAGCAAGGAGCCCTGAGAGATCTGTTTTCTCCTCCTGCCTCCCTTGAGGGCGGCACCTCTCCACCTTGCCCTGGTGATGTGCAGAGTAAAAGCCATTTCCCAGTCTGCCAGGCTGCCCATGCCAAACACAGGGCTGGGGCAAATGGGGAACAGCTGGAGACAGCCAACATTCAGGCTGCTGATGCTCTTTCACAGTCCTTTTCCACATAGTGTGATGAGGAATAAATTGAGACCTGGATGAATGCTCAATAGGAGAAAGGTATAAGATACCCTCCTTCTCTCAGCGGTGCTTTTGCCTGAACCTCATTTCAATTGCTGAATCCATTTAAAGTTTATCTTTGTCCTGCGGTACCAGTAAGCAAGGCTGGCAATTCCCCCAGTCCCACAGCCTCACTTTGCTGCCCTTTTCTTGGATGCGAGCATTTCCTGTTAAAAGGATTCCATTTAATACCCTGCAAATTATCTGGGGTGGTGCAGAGCAATTTATTTTGTAAGCCTTATGCTGTGGATTGAAATTGCTTTTCCTCATCTCGGTGCGTGGCAGTGGGGAGTGCAGTCCCCTCCCTGTGCTGGGCCTGGGGCCGCATCCTGGTGCTGAGCCACTGCTGCCACAGGCTCTGTCAGCACCTAGACCTGCTCCTGCCTCCTTCCAGGGGGCAGGAAGCAACAAAACCAAGCAGACTTTACACACATAAACAGCTTTTAGAAGAGGCTCAGTTCTTGAATGAAAACAAGGCTTTAACTCATTTTACACCATTTGAGGGAGAGAAAAGTTTAGGCCTTTTCTTCTTACTCGGGGTTTGTACCCAGAAAGATGCCCAGGTTGCAGTCACAGACGTGGGGTGAGTAATTAGGGGTCCTGGCACTGGCCATAGGAGCTTGCACAGACAAAATAGGCAGAACGAAGTCACACAGGGTGATAGTGGTGTTTTGTCCTTCATCCTGACTGTTTTAGAAATCAAAACATATCAGCTTTGGAGGAAAGGAATCCCCAAACTTCCTGTTTTTCCTAAAGCAAAGCTGTCTCAGAGTTGTCTCAAATTAGAAAGAGGATACAAAAGAGCCGACTCGTTTGTTTGATATTGTTTAGCAAAGAACTCCACTGCAAAATGCACAACTCAACATTTTCTTTAATGACTAAATTCTTGCCAGAATACAAAGAAAAGGAAGTTTAAAACTATATGAAAGAACTCTCTCTGTTCCCTCCCCTGACCATTTGCTTCCCTACCAGTATTTATATTTTTGTGAACAACTTAAAGTTCCAGCCACCCCATAGCACAGATATAAATCAGAGAGACATTGAGACTCATCCAGCAGAATGCATTCCCACATTATTTAGTAGCATTTAGAAGAGCATTTGGTATGGATATGAATAAAAAAGCATCTTATAATACCTAAAATAAACTTGTCCAGACAGAAAACTTCATGCTTCGTGATTTAGGTCAATCTCTAATTTCTAGGGATTAGAGTGAATCTTTGAAAAGGATAGATTATTCTTCCACTTCTTTCCCTGGAGTATCTTCTACTGTCTTATGAAGATCTGCTCTTAGTCACTGCCAGAGGGAAGGCATTTCATTTGATGTCTTTGATTCCATAGGGCAGTTCCTACTTCTTCATGATTTATATTCAAAAATAGGCCAGAAAGGTTAAGAATGGAAGAAATAAAGTAACGTTAAGTCTTACTTTAGCAATGGAAGGCCAAGGCTTGGAGACTTTTGTGGCCTTTTTCAAGGGCATTTAAAGAATTTGTGCGAGACCTCTTCATTGTCCTATCCACAAGAACAACCTTATTCTTGACCAGTATTTTTCTTTTGATTGAACAGCACTCTTGGTTTAATTTTTGTTTCAGAAAGAAAATCAGAAAAAAAGGATGCCTTATGTTTAGACTTCCAGAATTCATCAGAGTTTTATTTACAATTGAGATGCAGTAAAGTTGGCTCACTTGTTACTGATATTTTTTTCCAGAATGTGAATAACCATTTGAGCACTTGTTTAAAAACACAAAAGTGGTGGAATTTGAGATTCATGTAATGGGCGCAAGAGGTACAGAGTGCTGAGGAATACAAATATGTTTGTGACTAATTCATTAGAGAAACTCCTCACGGAAGATGTAGTTGATCATGATTTCCCTGTAGTGCTGTGAAAATTAATACTGCCTGGGTTATATCTACCCTATAAATAAAAAGAGCTCAAGAGAAATATCAGCTTTGGCCTTGCTTTTAAGAATGTGTAAATTTAGGGAGTTTGGATAGCATAACTTCCTTTGATCCTAGATCTTTCTCAGAGTTTCTGATTTTCATGCTTAATCTGAACATAATTCCACATTGTCTGGGACAAGAGTATCTGCCCACAGAGTCATCATAGAAGGGGAAATAAATTCCATGCTATTCATTTTATTTAGATGAGCACATTATCCTACTAATTAATTTTTTTTTCTTTTTTTAGAGTAATATTTTTAAATTCTTTTCCACTGGTTATCATATAATTTTAAATGATCTCTCATCTCAGTTTTTTCAGCCTGTAAAATGTAGTTAACAACTAATCTGGGAAGTTCTGCACTTACAGCTCTTTCATAACATGACATGATAGTACAATTCAAGTTGCACCAGGTATTCAGAATGGGAAAATGTGTTCGATTTTAAGACCCAAGAGTAAAGATGAGCCCAGAAGAAAGAAGATATCTTTTTCCTTTCAATCAGAAGAGTGTTTAAAGGTGAAGTTATGACAACATTGTTGTAACAACTGAGCTACATAATGAATGATTCATAGAAGGACGGATAAATAGTTCCAGACAGTTGGTGAATTTTAGTTTATAATAAAGGTTATAAATTTATATTTGAAAACAGGAAAAAAAATTGCTGTATCATCTTTGGATTCCACAGCTATCTTCACTTGGGTATCCATGGTTCAAGCATGGGAAATGGGCTATTCAAATTGCTGTCACACAAAACCAGATGAGTTTGATAGAAGGAAAAACTCCAAGCTGAGTTGGTTTCCAGTCCTTCCAATGTTTGTGAAAGGATGATCAGTGAGCATCCACCTTGCACAATCTGCATGTTTGTCAGTGAAACAAAGGCACGGAAGTACATTTACAATCCATAAATATGCATTGCACCAGACTTGAGGTTTCAGAAACAAATTAAATTCCCTTACTGTTGTACGGAGTGGCTGCAGGCTGCTGTGCAGCTGCCATTTACTCTGCCTTACACACTCAGGGGTTACTGAAGGGTCTGTCTGGTTTGGTTGTTCAGCCACTGTTTTACTGGGGTTAAGGGCTCACTGGTTATTTTCCAAATTATATACAGGCTTTCTACTCAGAGATAATGAAATACCTGTAAAGTGATAGATGCAACAGCTTTTAGCTGCGTATATCCTGAACTGTGGGTCAAACACATGGGTCTGCTAGAAGCTTATCCTTTCTTTCTGCTTTAAACCTTACCGTAGAGTGACTTGAAGAATTCTGGGGCAAAATAAACAAATCAGACTGACAGAGTGGGAGAAAAGCATCTTAAGAGAAGCCTGTCAGCACAACCTGCTCCCTTTTCTAACCTGGCAGCAATTCCCTCTGGGTTCCTGCCGTTCTCCTATGCATTTCCCTTCCAACCCTCATTTCCCTACGGAGCTCCCTCAGCCCATCCGATTTTGAACATCTGCTGGCACTGAACTCCTGCAACTCTCAATCTGTTTCCCCTTGGCTTCCTTCTTCCTTCCAGTTAATCTTCCTTATTTTTGTCTTGGTGAGACTTCCCTCCTTCTTCTCTCTCTCTTCCTGCTGCTATCACCATTTTAATCTTGTCACACTCAGGGTGACACCAGACTGACTCTCCCCGCTGAGGAGACCTGAGTGACTCCCCACCCCCTGAGGCAGCTGCATCTGTCTGCTGACATGCTACCACCCAAGGGCCGCTCTTACCCTCCTCCTCCAGGCTCCCAGCACCCATGGGCTTCCCCTTTGGTTCTTCTTGTGCTCTTTTGACCTGAAACAAGCTGGAACAAGCTTGAAAGTGGCATGAAATCAACCCAGTGGAAAACAGTGAATGGTTCTCTGCAGTTCAGTGAGTTAAACTGGCTGTCTGACAGAGGGTGCTGCTGGAGGAGCTGGAGGAGGAGGTTTGGCTTTCTTGCCCTCTGTACCTGTACTCCAGAGTGGCAGGATCATATTGTAGAGAAAGCACTGGGTGTACAGATGACAGGGGAGGTAAAGCAAGGAAAATAAATGGATTTGAGGGAACCACTGAGCCTACATCATGTTAAGCTTGACCAAATCTGTACCACCATGTGGGATATATTCCATAGGCTGAGAAATACTGTAATCTTGTACACACAGGGCCAATACCTTGCCCCCTCCAAGCATGCCTTCCCACGGGAGAGTGAAGTTGTTCCTGCTTATTCCCACAGTTATGTTAAACCAGGCTGAATATAAGCCCTGGAGCATTACAGCAAACCAAGCCTTTGTCTGGAGGAATGAAGAGAGGTTCCCCCACTTTCATCTGAAGGTTCTTGAGAATAGTTTTGTGCTTTGTCTCATCAAAAAGACACATAAACATAAATATCCATGTTAATTACATTGTAATTCAGCCCTAAAGCAAAATAAGCTGAGACTACAGAGGCTAAGTGATATGTGTCTACAAAGCGAACAGTCTGAGGTCAGCCCATCTCTCCACTATTTGTCAAGAACAAGCATTTTAACTCCTTAGTTGGGAGAAATGCTATTAAAGTCCACAGGGTCCAATGCCAGAAGCATAAAATTCAAGTTTGACTTCAAGCTCTTCCAATAACTTTCTCTGAGTAGCCTCAGATAAGCAATTTAGTTCTCTAATGTAAAACAATAATGGACACCAGTACTCTGACAGGCACATCATTCTTATTCCAGCACAAATTGGAAACCTAGTGTTTGGAAATAAAAAGCAGGGCCAATAAAAATTGAAATGGAGAAATAGGGGACTAATTTTAGAAAACATATACAGAGTGGTATAAGAGGGGCTTGGGGAAGTCAAATATACATCTGTCCTGGGGACACTTTTCAGGTCTGTTGTCCTATACATTTCCTGCCCAGAAGCACAAGTTTTAAGCAAAAAAGTAATGTCTTTTCTTCCTATTTCTTCAGGTTTTGAAATACTGAAATTAGACTGAGCTATTCCTGTTTCATGCAGTGTAAATGAGAAGAATCCAGCCCTGTTAGATATCTGACCTGAAAAAAACCTGCACGTTTCCAATGCAGCAGTCTGCCTTATACTCTTTATGTCGTGTAATATCTTGTTGTACCAACAGGCACGGAGGCAACTTGTCAGCAACAATGACAAACATACACAGATGTATTGTTAGTGTAAAATAGTTGTACTTAATTCCCTTTCTTTCCCTGATTTTTTTTGAGGAGTCTTTTGTAGTCATCTTTTTCTATTCCTGTATGTCTGCAGTTGATAAATTATTTCTGTTCTCTTTAATCCATTTTTTATTATTCTTCCAGATATTTTTTTTTTCTGGTGTTGGTGAAAATAAATCTTTTCAAGAGCTTGGCAGTATATTTGGAAGGATGTTTTGAACAGTATGGATGCTTCTTCTAGGAGTTAATGAATCAGAAAATAATGAAATAGTGGTTTGAAATTAGTTAATTGTCTTAACTTAAAAAATTAATGTATTAGTGAATGTTGCTAACCAAATTGCCATGTATTGGTTTTGACATATTCCCCACCTGAGTCTTCATGCTGTCTCTTTGTTTCTATGCTAAGTGCATGAGCTGTGTCCTAATGCACCATGGTTCTGCAGTCCCATTTCGTATGGGAACACGGATTCTGCAGTCAGCTCTCAGGCTGATACTGCTCTAAATTTTGAAGCTGTTGACTGATTTTGACAGACAGGTAGATGTCCCAAAGATAACCAAGTTCTTACAAGCTTTAATAAAACAATTCACCACATACAGAAAAATCTTCTAAGTAACTTGACAGAAGGAAAGGAACATTATATAACCACATGTGCCCAGGCTTCAGAGAATCCAAGCAGAAGTGAGACCATACAAAGATAGAAGAGAGCTTTAGTCAAATCTTCTTAAAACCAAAGCCATAGAAACATAGAATTGTTTAGCTTGTAAAAGACCCCATAGATCATTGAGTGCAGCTGTTAAACCAGCACTGCAAAGTCCATCACTAAACCATGTTCTGAAGTGCCACACTTACACATTTCTTAAATCCCTCCAAGGATGGTGACTCCACCACTTCCCTGGGCAGCCTGTTTCAATGCCTGACCAAACTTTCTCCTTAGCCCTTCTTTTGTGGCTGATTTATTTATAGAAACATTTTTTATTGTCTTTTACGGCAGTAGGCAGATTTAAGTTCTAGTTTGACTTTGGTCCTTCTAATTTTGTCCCTGCATAACCTCATGACATCCTTGTAGTCCCCCTGAGTGACCTGCCTCTTCTTCCAAAGGTCATAAACTCTCCTTTTTTCCCCCCTGAATTCCAATCAAAGCTCTTTGTTCAGTCAGGCCTGTCTTCTTCCCTGCTGGCTTGTGTTTGTCCTCCAGGACTGTCTCCCGAGAGACTCTGTAAACTCTGTGAACTCTGTGAACCAGGCTCCTTAACAGGCCAGAGTCTGTCCTTGGGAAGTCCACGTAGCAGTTCTGCTTACTTGTCTTCCTTACTTCTCCTACGCCCAAGACATGCTCTGACCACCACATCACCCACCAGTCCTTCTCTGTTCACAAACAGCAGGTCCATCAGGCACCTTCCCGAGGCTCACTCACCAGCTATGTCAGGAAGTTGTCTTCCACACACCCCAGGAACTTCCTAAACTCTTTCCTCTCTGCTGTGTTGCAATCCAATAGAGATCTGGTATGTTGAAGTCCCCCATGAGACCAAGGGGGATCGTGAGTGTGATTGTGAGCCTTCTGTTAGCTGCTTATAGAATACTTCCTCTGCATCGTCATCCTAGTTGGGTGGTCTGTAACAAGTTCCCACCAGGATATTCCCTGTTGGCCTTTCCCCATGATTCTTTTCCATCAACACTCAACTCTAGTGCCACTATCATTTAGTTGTAGGCAATCAAAACTGTCCCTAACATATACAGGGCTACCCCACCACATCTCCTTCCTTGTCTGCCCCTCCTGAAGAGTTTATAGCCAACCCCTGCAACACTCCAGTTGTCTGAGTCATCCCACCATGTTTCTGTGATGGCAACTATGCCACAGTTTTCCTGCTGCACAATGTCAACCAACTGAGAAACATAAATCATGGCAAATCAGACTTCATTAATTCTATGGCTCACCAACATAATTGTTTTCTTGTGCCAGCTCAACACATTCTCATTTTGTTTCCTTAGATGAACTTACATCTGTAGCCAGTGTATTTTTATTACTGTTTATTCTCAAAGCAGATCCTCCTGCCGCTGGACTTTTTTCCCAGGCTCCTGCTGGTTTCACCTCTACTGCATTTCCAAATATTTATCCTGCTTGCAATGAATCAAACTCTATCTCGATTTTAATAGACTGGGAAGTCAACTGAATCAGCACTGTGTCCATGAATAGGACCTATGGCTACATCTGTATGAGTAAATTAAGCATGCCCAGGAACATTTGCTGGCACTGAGGCAAAATGATACAGAACAGCCTGAATTTGTACTATTGAATTAACTTACCCTCCAGAACAGGGTGGCTGAATGCAAACTGCCTATGGAGAAACATTCCTTCTCCATGCTGTTCCTGGGAATTGCTTGGCATTCTGTTAGATGGGGTGTTTGTACCTTTGCCAAAAACACGCCAGCCATCATCCTAACAATTTCATAGTGTAAATAATCAAGCTCCACTGCCTGGGAATGTCCCCTGGCCCTGCCTAATTAACTGCATGACATGAAACTCCTTCATCCTTATCTAGGGGCAGTTTTCACATGACCATCTCTGCTTCCATTGTGCCAATTCATCTGCTCATATGAGTTGGGCATTATCCATAAGCTGAATATATGAGCTAAGCCTCCCCAACCTGTTCAATTTAAGAAAGAGTAAGCTCAGACCTTCAATATAAATGAGTTAAGATTGTTTAGACCAAAACAGAGAATCTGCATTTCATATAAGCATCTCATCTGAAGGCTATAAGGGGTAGGATTTATGGTAAAATGGATAAGGAAGCAGGGCAAACTGAGAAAGACATGTAAATAAAACTGATCCCGTGTAGTCCTGAAGCTCCAAGTACTCAGTGGGCATCCTTTTTCTCTCACAAAAGCTTAATTTTCCTGGATGTTTCAGTGTAGTGATTTAAATATAAGGCCAAGAGGTGCTGAATTGTTTTACAATGTATTACACATCCCAGCCTTCCTTCCTTCCTTCCTTCCTTCCTTCCTTGTACTCCTTCCCACATTACAAAATACATAACTAAGCTGTACACTCCTTTGAAAAGCCACAGTCCAGAAAAGCACCTAACCACATGCTAATCTCAAGTGAAGAGGCTACTCATGTGCTCCAAGTTATGCAAGTACTTAAGTGCTTTGTAGATCAAAGTCTGGATTTACTGATGTGTATCTGAAGATCAGAGGCCGATGAATTACTCCAGAACACCTTGGAAATAGGTTTTATGCTTGCTCCTTCTTCTCTGTTTGCATTCCTCTGAGACTTTGGTAATGAAGACAACTATTTATTTTCTTGCTCCTAATGTTCTCAACAGGAAAGCAGAAATCCTATTTTAGTAGTACATTATTCTGTCTGGAAAGGAAGAAGAGGGAATGATGGAAATTGTTTATGAATATAATATACTTTGGATTAAAGTATCAAGCTACTTTACTGAAGCTTGCTTTGTCAAAGTTTTTTAAGGGATCTAGGGATAAAAGGAGTAGGAATGGAAGCTCCTGGCATAGCAGCACTTGTGCCTGGACCAAGGCTTCCATGCTTCCAGGCACTTTTTCAGGGCCTTACTTCTCAGTAGCAAAACCTATGTACTCATGGAGCCCATCAAGAAAAGCTCAGCTGAGGAAAGGTTTTTTTCTTTCACCTTTAATTTCATTCTTCACATCATAAGTTAATTAAAACAAAGTCTCACTGCAAAGCAGAGAATTATTTCACAGTCCCTCAAGCCCATATCTCTCTAGAGCAGCAGCTCATAGGAAGATGTAGAACTGGCTGATCTGTGGGAAAGATGAAAGCAAAAGAACCTGCTCCCTTAGAGCCTTGCCTCTTGGTTTCCCTGGGCACTGTGGGAAGTCCCCAATGAATAAACCATGGGATCAGAATTTTCCATGAGACTTGGAGCCAGAGAAAACCTTTCTTGTAAATGTTCTGACTTTCCTCTGGGAAATCCACTGGGGAATTAATGGGGGTGTATCTCTGGAACATTGACTGTAGAAGAATGTCCCTATCTCCTCCCCAGATACTCTGGAGGTGACATCCATTTCAGATCAGAATGCCTCTCTACATGGATAACAGTGGTTCAGCATCTTAAAATGAACTTCATAATACTAATCTGCAAATGATCTATTAATCTTTCTCTTCCCGGTCCTCTTCCTTCAGTGGCCACTTTCATCATACACACTGAGACTCATGCCAGTCTACTGGGAACACAACAATGTCATTTGCCCAAAGAGAAAAACATAATCAGTCCTTTTGAGAAGCCTTTATCCTGGTCCTTTGCTCTTGGCAGGTGACAGCCCTCTCTGTCCTCTAGATCTTGTGTTTAGCTTGTGACTCCTCCTTAGCACAGTAACTGCCTTTTATCAGCCTGTAATAATGTCTGCAGTCCTTGACAGGCTCTGTGTGTGCACAGATGCTGTATTTGAGAACAGGATGGTTCTGCCTTCACTGGGATCCAGGCGTGGCCAGACTGGAGACCCGGGGCTTCATCCTCTAAACAAGCACCCGTGCTGTAGCTCTTCTGGTAAGATCTCAGTCAGCGCAGAGGTGGGCAGGCAGCACAGACGCTCTTGATCCCTGGAGGGGACCTTCCTTTCTTACTGCAAAAGAACAGCTAAAATCCAGTTTGAATGCATGCTGAATTCATCCCTTAAAGCTTGCAGAATCTTTTTTCAGTAAATGGGGGAAAAGTCCTTTGAGTCAAATACCTGATGTATGATGATAAAACTCAGTCTGTGAGCCAAAATCCTGAACAAGATGGAGGTCAAAAGAGCCTCAAGGAGATTCAATTAGCACTTTCTAGTCATCAAAACTGAACATGCACAACCATAGCTGTTCATCAGAGTTGAATCTATCCCCACATAAGCAAATACATGGGTGGTGAAAGTAAATAGCATCATTACCCTAAGTGCCTCATAATCATCCTTAATTATTAAGAACAGCCATTATTACTATTATTACTATTAGACCTGATACACATAACACTGGCTTCAGAAGGATTTGAATTAGGTCTTAAAGTGCCTCATAGTAATATGGCACCGGCCTATAATTTCCATCTCTGTTTTCCGATTCTTTCTTTAGCTATGCATTGCCATAGTAAAAATATAACTATACTAGTGGAAGAGATTTAATTTCTTGATTTCAAACTTTTTTGCTCAATCACTAACAAAATTTTATTGTGTCAGTTTAGTTTCTCATTTCTATAGTATTTGCAACAACCTATATGTAAGACCTTGACAGATACAAACAATTTCTATAAGAGCAAAAATCTCTCCCTAACATCATTATGCTAATTTTTTGTGAGCATAGCACCTATGGGAATTTCATGTTGTCAGAGTTTTTTCTAAAAGGCATGTGTTATGCCACTGTATAATACAGACTGTCTCTGCTGCAACATTAAGCTAAGGGAGAGAAGAAAATTTAATCCCACTTGCAGAGTAGTTATTCAAAACTAAATAGAACAGTCACTTTCAGTAGAGATATGAACAAACGAAAACTCTAGTGCAAACCAAATTCCTGACATTTTACTTCACTCCCCACCTTTCTTTTTCGTCCCTACACAGGCCTGATCAGAGTAAATCTGGGGAGATTTCCCCTTTTCCTCTGCAGAATCTCTTGTCTTTTTTATGTCAGACTTTGCCAAGAGGCACTAAATGACTTTCTGTTATGGTCTGGGAAGATCTTAATTACATGTCCTAGGTCCAATTTTCTTTGTATACAACTGCCCACACTTGCAGTGCTCCTGAAGGTAATCTAAGTTACAGGTCCACTGCTCCTTCAAAAGGAATTCCAGGAGTTAAAACTTAGCCTCTTATTTACTATGCAAAATCTTTGATTACAATAAAAGTTGCTGGCTTCCCGGGAGCATGGTCCAGTTCCATCTTAATGGAGATTCTATGTCACAAAATATTTTACTGGGAATGTAAGCACTTTAATAAGAAAATGATTGATTTTGCAACTGGCACAAAATTCTAATGATTGAAAATAATGTATTGATTTTTTTTTTTTAAATTAAAGCTATCTTGCTATTCATAATGGAAGGTCCTGCCCTTCATGAAATTTATCCTCAGATGCCTTGGGTGAAGCTTGCAATTTTGCTCTTACACAGTGAATGTAAGAAGAGAAGTAGACTATTAAGATGGATGGCTTTTTTATTTTATTTATTTAAACCAGATTAATGTTAGCTTTTTATGTAGACAAAGAAGTGGGGGCAAAAACGTCTTGGGAGTTAGGAGGGAATAGTTCCACCAAAGGAAGTAGAAGCCTACACTCTATCCTGCTGTCCCCAGTATACAGCAGGACTTGAAAGCTGCCTTTCAAGTTAATGACTGAAACTTCAGACTTTCCCGGGTCTGCCTACAGCTGTGAATGCCTGGTTGGAAAAGTAAGACTCAAGGCATAAATCTGAAATAAGTCCTTCTCTGCCTGTGACCTGGCTGTGTATTTGAAAGCACAAAAAAAGGAGGAGGCAGAGCACTGAAATGAGTCTTCTGAAAGATGTCTCACATTGTTACAAATGTAGACTTCATCCCTCCAAGGTAAATTTTCCAAGTTGCACTGGTTTTAGGGATTTCTCTAAGTTAATGTGTTCACATGTGTAAAGCTTGATGCTTCTAGGATAAGTTTCCCAGCTGTGATGATATTTTCTCACCCAGAAGAATCTGTAAAGAGAAGGTGTCTCTCTTCACTCTTCATCTTTCTTTTTGGTGTACAACATTGCTCCTTTTTTAAGACAGCATTTTGTTGTTGTTATTATTATTCCATTTCTCGTTGCTTGTTTTATTAATTTACAAAATCCACTGCCTAGTAACAAGTGGCTTTAATTTTTAAAAAGTATAAATTAAAAAATCCCCATAAAGACAGGTTTCCCAACAAGTGATGCTATTAAAATCACCACTAACTTGTCACTAGCTGATGATTAAAAGAAGGGACAGAATAATAATCTGCCTAAATCAGTGCAGCGTCAAGGGTCATATGGACAACTTGCACTGAAGGACTCTGTTCCTTCCTGCAAATGGTATCTCATTGAGTCTAGCCAACAGGAAACCAATATTGGAAGAGGAATCTGTGTTTCTGGCTCAGGAATAATGGTTTCAAGTTTGTTCTGCCTATCAGTGTTATGAGAATGCTTTCCTTTGTTCTGCATGCTGGCACAATTAATTACCTGAAGTTACTTTGCTCCTGTCACCTGGTATAATCTGCACTTTGAGCACCCTGTGCCCAATGATAAAAGCAACTAGACTGAAACCTTCCTGAGCAAAGGGTAAGGGCCAGGTTTTCCCAGTGGTGTAGAGTAGCTCTACTGAGGTAGGGAACAAATAAAAGCCAGTCTCTGGACAGCAACACTGATGGAGCCTCGGGGTATCTTGTGGTTGTTTCTATTCCAATGATATTCACAGTCACTGTGCCAACAACACACAGAGGTCTCCTATTTTCACTTTTGGCTATCTATAATGTTTGATGCAATGCTCTCTAAAGCAAATGGAAAGCTTTCTGTTGGTTTCAGTGGGGTTTGGCTCTCACAGTGCTTGTGCATATCGAAATTGTTTAACGTACACTCCACAAACCATCCGCAGGCTGCTAGGATAATTTATCTGGGTCGTGGCCTGCCCAAACTTCCCTCTTCCCTTGGGAAAGTGTTCCCTCCCCTTCATGTGATTCCCATGATTTGGGAAGAGGGCAGCCAGGAGCAGGCTGGCTGTGCCTGTCTGGCTTCCCACTTTTTCAGGATGTCTGGTTCTTACCTGTGGTGTTCTACTCTGCAACGCGTGCAAAGTCAGACACGTAAGCAGGAGTATATTAAAACCATGCATGTAGCAGCAAGCACACAGTAGCCCTGTGAATAGCCTCTGCTCCATAAAACAAGTTATGTTCCCCTGTCTGCTGGAAGAGTTAGGACCCACATGATCACAGTCATAACATCACGTACCCAGACCGTAGAGACAGTGTGCTGGGTTAGTCTGCGGTCAGAGGGAAGGAGGTGTGTGGCTTTTGCTGCTCCTGCTGTAACCAACTTTTCATTCTTTCGTAATGTTAAGCTCTCCCTGGGTTGCAGCCCAAGTCTTTGAGGAGGCAAAACCACTTGCTGAATGTCATGAAGAAAGCAAGTTGCTATGCTAAAACGCTGGCAGGAGTTCAAACCCAGTAGAAAAGTTTAGAGCAGTATGAAAACACAACACACAAAAATCACGTAAGCAGCACTTTTTGTCTGCTGCAAATAGTGTGCATTTGGGCAAGTTTTCTCTATCATACAACAAAATGGTTTTTTAAGAGGAGAAGAGGAAAAGTGAAAGAGCATTTTCTTAAAGGGAGACCACCTGGTACGAACACAGCCGTGGATGTTAGCTTTGGCAGCAGTTAAGAGAGGTCAGTATTTAGCAGCCTGAGCTTGTTGGGAGTCTCTGCTCAGTCTAATCACTGACCAAGGACACACAGTAGGGAAATTAAGGGTTTGAATGGGTTTGTAAAGGTCTGACCTGTTTTGCTGTCTCTGGAGGGACTCTTTCTAACAAAGGTACACCGAGTCTGCTTAACCCTGCAAAGTGCAGTTTACAGATACCTCCAACAAATTAGGGGTATTAGCCCAGTTAAATAAATTAAAGCAATGTTAACATGCACAGACTGCTTCTGAGGCTTGGCTAACTAGCTCAAAGCGAGCTCGCGGTTTTATGCAGCTCAGACATACTTTCGCAGGGCTGCGTGGGACTTCATCACTGTCACACACTGAGCACTTCTTCTGTCTTCCAGTGCTAACACTTGCTGTCTTGTGCCAACACTAGCTAGTCCCTCTATAAAAACACTTGGTTGCACATTTTGCAGCTTCTGTAAGCCATGTTCTTGGCTTAGTCTCCAGAGGCTGCAATCTTCCCTGTCTCTCTCCTGACGTGTCAACCTCCTGTTGATTTTTACTTCTCCAGTTCCCTTCAATGCCTATTTCTTGCTTCTTTATGCCAGGGACTTGAAAAGATTCAGTTTCCTTTCGCTTTATGCTGTTTTCTCCCTCAACTGGGGAACATGTAGGCTCCCAATACATTCTTCTGGACTCTCCCATCTCATCTTCACACTGTTTTGGTTACATTTGCCCCAGTTACAGTTCTCATGCCCTTTCCTACCCCATATCAGAGCTTCAGTTTGACCCCAGTTCCCCTTCTTATTTTTCTGCTCTCTGGCATAGTTTTGTTCATCTTTTAGGTTAAATGATACCTAAATCAAGCCTTGAAGTTCTGGCCAGGCTAGCACTTATCACAAAAGTGAGCATTTATTTGGCCCTAATTTGCTGAGAAATTTAGCTTTCTTGAATGAGCTTTCTCTTTTGAGGAGAGGTGTGCTGCTAACCAGAGAGACATCAGCCAGTCTCAGGGGTCTGTCAAGGTGGACAGCACCACAAACTGACTCCTGAGGACAGCAGTCACATGGATGCTGAGTAAAGGCATTCTGGGATGTGCAGCTATAGGTTTTGTACACCTAGGAAATGCAAATTCCTTTCTGCAGCTCATCTCCTTTTGCTATAGTTGGCAAAAAGACCCTTGGTTCTCTCCTCTTTCCCTTCTTCTCCTGTGGAGTGTCTTGAAGGCACAACTCAAAGTTTTAGTGGTGCTTTAATGGAAATGAGATAACCAGCCCGTGTAATGGGCAGTTTCCTGGCAGATTCTCTTTTCTTAAATGTACTATCTGAGTTTAATGAGTTGAAACTCACAACTATAATTAGCAAAATGCTTAAGATACTACTCCCTGAACTTAATTGAATTTAATTTACAGTCTGAACAAATACATTTACATGTTGAAGCAATGTTTGCCTTTATTTTAAAGTATTCATCTCTTCTTATCTTCCAGACCTTAGTGAGGCAAAAGTTCACTCATTAAGCTTTGTGGTACTAGGACATCTGACTTTACTTGGCTTGGAAACTGAATTTGTGAAACTTGATCCCTGAACGTATCATAAACGAACTTAAGCTCTTCTAATGGAAAAAATGTTATCAGCTTTTAAATGTATGTGCTTAAGCCTTAAAGGAATGCTGTCTAGTATTAGCACAGCAACCTGCAAAGTCACCACCAAAAAAAAGAGAAGGACTTAACAGTAATTAAGCTGTGGACAGTGTTTGAAAAAGACAGCGGGTTTTTGGTGGATTTAAATTTTTTTTTTTCTTTATTTCAGATGAATTTCTAAACATTTTGCTATGCAAGGCTCTGTACTCTAAATTCTGTCCATTTTGCTCTGTCACTATGGGATTCCATTGTGAGATTTTTTAAGTGATATCTATATAAGAGACAGGACAGTTTATTTTCCTATGGAATTTCCTAATATTGCAGTTAGCCAAGAACATCATGCTTTACAGATCCAACCACCCTGAGCAGAAATTCTTTGCCAACCAGAGGACATGAAACCAAGGGCAGAAATCGTTATGAGGAGACCAGGCACCTGACTGACTGCAGTGTTACTCCTCAGAGCCCATTAAGGTAAATAAAGGCCCCTTCTGTTCTGGACTTGGAGAGAGAATTCAGCAGCAGTTGGGGACTTTTGCTGAAGCAACCAGAAGCCAACTATTCATCAGAATATGAAGTGTTGGAAAGCTATAGATGGCAATATCCTGCAGTAGCAGGTGCAGGGGCTGGAGTTAGACTAAGTAGAAGAAGATGGAAAAGGTGAGAAAAACATCAGCCTGTGAGCAGCAAAACAGCTCCCAGTGCAGGCTATTGGAGAAGCTGGCACTGAATGGGTTCTTTGCTGCCCTCCCCATCCGTGCTCCTGTATCAATATTTTTAGAAAGAGACTGATTCTTGGGAAAACCAATTAGAGAGAAATGAGTGCAAAAGCAAGGTATCTATGTAGTCACAGGTGTGCAAAGGCAACTAGAAAACAGGTTTTACTCTCAGATGTTCCAATCTCATCCTGCTTTGGCAAACAAGAGAAAATTGTGATCTAAGCTGAACATTGAAGGCTATATTCTGACTCTGACTTTTTCTCTTACCAAAGCTGTAAACGGAGTCTCACAGCTTTTTCTTAGAGTAAACAGGCTACTAGACATCACAGACCACTGGGCCTTATTTCTTTCTGTCTCTGGGTCTTTAGAGCTAGAAAAGAGTCTGTCCTCTTCCTGAGTGCCATGGGTAAAAATATCAATGTGCAGGTTCATGATTTCTAATATGATCGTGGTCAGAATTGCCAAATGGGATTCATTGAACTGTCAAACCAGACACTCTACCTAGTGTTTGCGTCTGGTAGTCTTAGGGGAAGGTAAAAGTAAGTTTTTATGGTTTAGAGGAATATCTCTGAGAGTTTCCATGCTATAACATGACTTGAGGCATGCCAGGTGCCATTGGACTGGCATGGCTGGGGGCAGCTGGCACAGCACCTGCAGTGGCAGCAGCACACGGATGACCCTGAGTGGATTCTGATCAGTAAAACACTAGAGCTCATTTAAAATTTCATGCAGGTATGTCAGCAGGACCTGCAGCAACCTTAAAGTGTTGCCTCAGTATACACCTAGAGCAAGCCCACACCATTAGTTAAAACTGCAACATCCAGGTCCAAAGGAAAGCTGATTTTGTCTGTGTTGGGTGAAGGTGTTGTGGTTCCTTTTCGTGTGTATGGAGTTTGTTTGTTTGTTTGTTAACTTGCCTCTTTTGATGATTACACCTATATGAAAACCAGCTGTTTGTGGAGAAGGCCACAAACTCTCGCTCCGTGGTTCCACACAGCTCATGTTGTAAATGCAGTTGAGTTTTATTACACTAACCATTAGCCTCAGCACATAAAAAAGGGCTCATTTTAATTGGACAGCTCTTTCCAACTAGGTGTGCATGGGAATGGGCCTGCACTGTGTCGGGTTGGCTGAGATATTGCCCCTTTGGGAAACCGTGTGTCCCATGGACCTTTGTGCAGCTGTTCCCCTGCAAGTGCTGGCCTGGCTGGGTGGAGCCCCACATCCCATCCTGCAGCCATGGTGTGGCACAGTGGAATTTGCTCTGGGCTTTGTGCAGCCTCCTTAGCACTATGAGGCTCCTGCCTGTTCACATGGCTTCCTCTGTCTCCTCTTGGTTCAAACCCGAGAGCCTGTTTGCAAGATTTTCAGGCTTCCCAGCCCAATTGAATGGAGGGGAAGCCCACTGGCCCAGTGTGTTCAGTCACAAACCTGCACAGCACCCCGGGATGCCCAGGGAGCGATTTGAGTGCAAGGAGGAAGGATAGAAACCTCACACCTTCTTTTCTCTCACACCCACACACCCACTCGTGCATAAGGACGAAGCTCTGATCCCATGCCTGTGGCTACCCGGCTTCCTCTTGAATCACACCACCCACAAAGTAAGCAGGCTTTAAAACTTGGCATTAAGAAAAACAGAAGTAGATTTTCCTGCTGTTAAATTAATCTGCCAAGGCAAACCCATCCCTTATAACATGAAACTTTAACAAGCTCTTGCATTGAGATGCCCTAATTTGAACAAGGAAAAGTTTGCAGGGAACTGAGAGCTGAATTTTCACTCAGAGATAAGGCTATATACCTCTCTGCCTGCAAGCCCACGGGTATTTAAAAAAACCCACAAAACAAAACAGAATGTCTTTACATATTTAAATAAATTAAAATGAACCTGCTCTAGATGAAACATTCAATTCAATCCCTTAACTGAGTTTCTAAAGGGTGAGCTCCACTACAAAAGAAACTTATTAAAGAATAATGAAGACTGTCAAAAACCATATGCTTAAAAGCTAGTAAATAACAAAGTAAGGCTTTTAGTCATCTTGACTGGACAAGGTGAGGTCAAAAAGAAACAACAACACATCCAGCACCATGGCAATGGGCTTTTCATGCTTCTCGTCTTCAGCAATTCCTTTTATAGAAAGAAGTCTTCCTTTCCTTCAGTCAGACATTCTCTTCTGTTAATCACTGTCTTTAGCCTGACCCTCTGAAATAGAAATTCTCTTTTATGCAGTATTTTACTTGAAGTGGTGTGTTTCTTTTTTTTTTTTTTTTGGGCTGAAGCTATGTTTCCCTCCCTTGGAAGCACAGGCAACTGAATGAAAGAATAACATATTCTAAGCCATCGGTGAAATGCTTTTTCAAACAACTTCATGTTGGATGGATCCTGGGGCTGTCATTTACTTGACATTCATTTATACTGAATCAGTTAATAAGTCAGATCTTGTGTCATGTTAAGCATTTTTTCCTTGTTTATTTTCCCTGCATTAATAGCCATATTGCAATTGTACACAATGCCCTGAGCAAAATTTAATTCACTGGCACTGATTTACAACTGTAGAACATGTTCTGATGGGGATAGATGTTGAAAAAAAAGATCATTTTAAAAGCATATGCAAGCATAAAGAACTGATCAGTTGACATCTAGTTTTTGCTGTGTGGGAATGAAGTAGTCGTTAATTATTTTATTTTTGTTGTTGTTGTTTCCTCTTTTGTTCTTTAGAAGTAGGCAAATGTTCAGTGGTGATCAGGTGCTGTTTTATCTTAAATACTGTTTGACAGCCTCAGGGTTAACAGAAATCTCACTGCAAAATGTTCATAAACTCACCATGACAAGAGCAGAGACTTGGAGTACTGTGCTCAGTCATGTAAGAATGTGTCTGAAATTGAACTTAGAAGCCAATAATATCTGAACAATCAACACTGCCTATGTTACACTTTTTTAAGTAAAGGAAATCATTCTCCAATGTGACCTTGATGTATAAACAAGAGGTAATTAATAAAGGCATTGGTGCAATTTCATGGAACATGAACTTCCCCCCTCCAAAATCTTAGCACTGAAAATCAAAGTATATTTTGGTATTTCTGATGCCCAAAGCATTTTTAAAAAAAAAAAAAAAAACCAAACCCAAACAACAACAAAAAGTCTGAAGTTACAGAGCCAGGATTTGATGGTTAGAGGACACTGGAGGAAGTATAAGGGAATAGAGGAAATGCTAATTCCTAACCCTGGGAATAGCATAATAATGTGGTTCTGCAGCTTGTACCTTCGGTTTCTAGTCTTCTTTTTTTCCAATTCCTTTACAACAGCCAGCCAAATAAAATCCTTTTTCTTTACCTTAGTGTCCTACATCTAAACTAGGAAACAGAATGTATCATTTGCAATGAGAGGCTATTCTAAATCTACAAAGTTTTGTTTGAGTCTAATTCTGACACTGCTCGAGATTTTTGGGTAAGCCTCATGCATAATAAAAAAAAAGCATATTTAACACAGGCCATCTGTAATTTCTGTGTCAGTAGTGAGCCACATAATTGTTTTGAAAATATACATCATTCATTATATATGAATAATTATATAACAGAAAAAAAGACATTGCACAAATAATTTCAACCCAGTTTTGGCCCTAATGAGTATGTGATGTACCTATTTCTAAGATATAAAGTATATTTTAAAATAACCAAGTGAATTTATTAAATGCTGTGTAAAGCTGATATAGCATTGCATACTTATGGTGACAGAAGTGTCTAACTTTGCTTTCCAGTTGTCTTACCCTAAAAGCTTGTAAAGCATACTGCCTTGGGAAAAATCTTTAGAAAAAGGGAGGGAAAGGNGAAGGAAGGAAGGAAGGAAGGAAGGAAGGAAGGAAGGAAGGAAGGAAGGGACACACATGGACAAAGCTTCATTTTTACTCATTCATTTCACTCATACCATCAACGTCAAACTAGGATTTCTAAGTTTTATTGTACATAGTTATCTCTTCCTGCAAATTTAAGTCCTAGAACTAATTGCTAAGCATCACATGTAACACCGACAGGCAAGTGCAGTGATCTGTAGCATCTTCTTAGTCCATGTTATTTGAAATTCAAACTATGCTTGTGAAGCAGGACACCCATTTGAAGGTCTCATGAATACTTTAATCTCCTTTTGTTGATAGTCTAGTGGTAGCTGCCTTGCCTTCTGTAGTATTATTTGTCTCAAGATTTTACACTGAAAAGCTACTGGAAATCTATTTACATTTTGTTTGGTTTTGACAAAGATAATTACTATTTCTAATAGGATTTGTACACTTACCACTGGACATGATCAAGATTTGGAAATCCACCTTTAATGGGTTTTTGAGATCCTGGTTGTTTTTCTTTTCAAATCAGAAAAATAGCAAACTTTCTGCATACAGAATTCCAAAACAATTATACTAACTGTAAAATTAGAATTTTACTTTCTTTTCATATTCTTTGATTGTATTTTCTTCGTTTGTGGTATCATGGTATGGTATATCATCATTTCTTAGCATAGTATATTGAAAATTAGTAAGAGCTATACTTTTATTCATTATACTTCAGTATCTTTTCCAGGTTAGACTCTCCTGTTCACCCTATAGTGAAATGCCTGACAAAAAACCAGTTTCATTTATAGAATAAGTCAAATAGTATACAAATTAGAGGATTGATCATATTTTAAATATCTTTTTCTACATATTTTAATATTAATTAAAGTACTGTTACTCTAATTCATACCTTGACTGACTTATTTGCTACATTAGAGTGTGTGTTGTAATGAAATTTAAAGTGCCAAATGGTTTCATTGCAACATGCATGGATGACACTGTGTTCCTGACAAGGCGACACATTTCAATTAGAACCAATTAATGGATGTTTACAGGTATTTTAAAAATTATGTGAAATGAAGTCACAGAATCACAGAATTGTTAGAATTTCTCCATGATTTTTCAAAAATAAAGGAGAACAGCAGAGCAACAACATCTGCCAGCCCCTTCAGCACCCATGGGTGCATGCCATCAAGGCCCATGGATTTAGGAGTGTTTAGTCTGCCTATCCAATCTCCAACCCAACCCTCTGTGACCAGGGGCAAGTCTTCCTTTTTCAGCCTTCTCTTACCTCTTTCGTTCTGTTTTTGTATGGTGTACCATATTTCTACACTGCTGCTGCTAACATTTTATGCAAAATTGCAAACAAATTTTAAAAAGACAAGGGAAAAACATACAGAATTCCTACTAACCCGGCAGGGGAGTTTGCACGTTGATAGAATGGTGGTAGCTGTCAAATTTGTGCTTTGTCGTTCACTTAGTTTACGTCTGCATAAGCGGCTGGATGACCCTGGCCTTTTCAATGTATGTCACAAGTTATGATCAGCACTAAAAAGAAGCAATAAAAGGGAAATCACAGTTGGTCAAACTATGGATCAGGTGTGTCCTGGCACTCAGATTTAGCTTAGAGATAAGAAGCAGCCATCCATTGAGGAAGATCCTTCCTAGAATCTCAGTCCAAATTGGAATGAAACATTAGGTGATTCTGAAACTTTTAAGTGTTTTAGCACTTAGATTTGCTGGCCAGGTGCAGGAGGTCAGCATGGCAGCAGGCTGTGAACAGGGCTATTCCTGTAGTATTTATGAATGCAGGTAGAGAAGAAAGCATTTTCATGCAAGATTCCCACCTGAGTTTTGCAAACAGAGAAACAACATTCCAACACAATTCAAAATGTGAGCCTGATGTGTCTGCACAGATAATATAAACCACAGTATCAGAAAAACACATTATCTGCAACTTGGCAAAAAAAGCATCACTTTCTATGGAATGTTTCAATATTCATTTGTTATTTCTTTCTTCTTTTACTGCACTGCTGTAGATAATTTCTCTTGTTCTGTCTCACATTGTTCTTGGTTAGTGGCACTTGCCTGAAATTAGTTTCTAATTGGGATAAATGAACTGCATGTATTCATGGGGCCTGGGCAGTTGTTTTTGGCTTCCAGCAAAAAGCAGTGAACAAGCAAATTCTGGTGGCTGCTGACAGCTGTTTCACATAGGCTCGTGTTATCAGGGCAAACACATGTAAACGATATGAATAAATAACATGCAAATGTTTATAAATTGAGTGAATTTAACTTTATCAGATTATCCTCAAGCTAGTTTTAGACTGAATTTAGTGGCACTAAATCCTTTAGCAAGTATCACAGGATAATGCTTCTTATCAACACAGTGAGAGTATGGTTCCTTTTTTTTTTAACTTTCCACTTGATACTCCTGGTG
Organism: Pachycephala philippinensis; assembly: GCA_013397055.1. Lineage (NCBI taxonomy): Eukaryota > Metazoa > Chordata > Aves > Passeriformes > Pachycephala > Pachycephala philippinensis. Next base: position 369,424 of record VWZT01005321.1, on the reverse strand, counting down.
CAAGAATTTCTAGTTCAAGACAAAGCAAGGTCAGCAAGGAGTTTGTGACAAGCCTCCTGGGTGTGTACTCACCTGAGCAGTTCGGCATCACATCCTGCCAAAAATCTCACCAAACCCAATACGTACAGAAGTATGTTCTTATTTTCTAGCCAAAAACATTGCTGGGTTTGGCTTTCAAAATGTTGGCACCTACAAAATGCTGTACAAAGAAACATTTAACGTGAACTGTAAATCATAGTGGATGTTGAACAGTTGCTCAGTTTACCTGGATATCAAGAATGGTTTGGGAAATTGGAGACAGAATCCTCCATTCATCCTTTTTTTTTTTTTTTTTTTTTAACTTAGAAACTCACTGCAAAGGAAAGATTCATTCAGGGTAAGTTGTCTCAGTTCCCTGTATTCTAAACAGAAATCACTGCAAGAAGCAACCAAACATTTTTAGGAAATAATCAAAGTCAAAGCTAATATTTTCAGGGCATTAACCTCCACTAAAGTAGTGGAGTGTAAGTGAACACTTACCCTTCTATGGGTCATGTACAACTCTGTCAATTTACTGTAGACTTGCTTAACACCACTGCAATGAATTTCCAGATTATACAAAATTCTTTTTAGACCTGACATTTACACTGCGACACCTTCAACTGAGTTCTAAGTTGGTAATGTGCAGTGTTGTTGCATAGCGATGCTCTCATTTAACTAGACAGTTTACTTCACAATTTCCACTTTCTGCTTCTGCTGGGACCTGTTCTTGTCCCTGTTTTATTTACGAAAAATTGCTGCTTGCCCTTTAATATGTTAAATTGTCATTTTATTGCTTCTGCTAAATATGTTTTTATCCATAATCCTATAGTGGCTAAATTAATCTATACATTTAATACCATTGATTCAATTACACTTGGAATGAATATTGCATATTGCATTCTGCTCTTCTTTTTTGTTTAATATATACAGGAACTAACTACATAGGATTTTGATGTAAATCAAGAACTAAGATGTTAGAGATGTGTAAATATCTTTACCTCCAAAAGTCCTTGGTGATTCACTAAAGATGTAGTGCTTGTCGCAGAATTGATTTACAGTGAGATTCAAAGCTGAATCCAAAAGAAGCCTGAGTTTAAATTCAAATCAATAAAAGTTCATTAAGTCATTAGTATAAAAATATTGCATGGTCACCTGATTATTTTCTTAATAAAGGTTTTGGATTCTGATAATTGGTAGTTATTATAGTAGCTGCTTCCATTGCATATTAAAAATGTTTCATCTCTAGCTAACATTTCCAGGGCTTTGGTATTATCTTATTGGAACTTCATCCTCTGAATTTAAGAATTCACTATAAGATAGCCTCTTCCTTTTAGATAAAACTACCTCTTAACTTTTTACTTGACCAACAGAATAGACTGTTCTTTCTGGATTTGAAACCAATTCAACACAATATAGGTTCACATAATGTCTTGCCTATGGCCTGGAGCCTGGTTTGTTCTCTGCCTCCTATGAAATTTGGAGGACTGCAGATACCTTACTCCTTTCTTTCCCAGTTTGCTCTCTTTCTGCTTTAACAAAATTCTGATTACACCTGCTTTCAGAATAAGGTGTCCTTTTGAGAATGTTCCTTCTAAGAGGGCTTTTTTTGTCACCAGAAGTACAGTTTGATGCTTAAATGACCTTGGGAGCTAATCACTTCTTCCCCACTGGGCTTTAGATTTGGAACAAAGTAATTCTGGGAAAAAGATCTGGCAGACGAAATTATTTTATTTCTTTTTCTGGCATATTGTCAAGGTACATTTACCTCTGTTAAAAGCACTAAATGAAACCCTTATAAAAATAAAATCTGCCAGGGTAAAGTTTCTTTCTTGCTGTTCCACTTCCTAAGCATTATGTACAGTTTTATGTTCATTTATGTGTTCAGAGATAAAAGAAAATGTTTATAGTCTTCACTCCTGAAAGAAAGATTATAAATAAATTAATCCTCTCAGAATAATCTGTATTTGACAATTTTTGCTCAGGACATCTTGGTGGATAGCAAGAAAATCAGATCTTGAGAGAAGACAAGCACATCCTCCAGCATGTTATTAGATAAAAAATCAGATTATTGTTTTCATTAAAGGAACTCATTTGTTGGCCACACTGAGGCACAGATACGATTCCTCATGGTACCACAGTGTATTGATGAGGAGGAGATAAGTGTCGCATTCCTGTGGAGCACCTGTGAGGGTGTTCTGTGCCCAAATCCTGTTGGCACAGCCCTTGTGCCTGAAGCCCTGAGCCTGCAATGCAAGCAACAATGGATCCTCTCTGCTACAGTCATTGAGAACAATTCTCATCAACAGTCTGGAAAAACAGATACTTTGGAAAAGTATATGTGTTATGCTAACCATATTGAAGTCAAAATGCCATCATGGAGACACCAGAACTTTGGGTTACATTAAGTCACAAATATCAACACGCTTGCATGTGTCCCAAAGTAGAGATATCACTCCAGCTAAAAAGCACCATGTAACAGAGGCAGCAGATGTTTAATGGCTGCACCATTGACAATCTTTTTAACTGTTATTAATATTTATAATTCAGTAATGATAACCATGGCTCCAAAGTGCACTAAATGCACTCTCGTTATTGCTTTAAGTTAAACCTTTGTCTCAGTTAATTGGCTATGTGTCCCACTCCTATGCAACCCATATGGCAAGGCCAGGAAATAATAATATTATTATGCTGGAAAGAATTAGTGACTGCTCTCGAGTGACTGTTTGGTCTCCAGACAATTATTGAACTGGTTTAGCAATGACCATGCTAAACACCCATCCTTCAGCCTCAAGGAAAGAAGTAATTAAACTACATTTAGTGAGATTCCTAGAAACAATAAGACTTGAACAAAAGCTGCTACCTGTGGCCTGAGAGGCTGACTGGTTACAACTGCAGGGATATAAGTTTTGGACAAGTATTTCAGCAGAAAATGTGAATATAAATCCATCAAAGTGATAGAAGGAGTCATGGGTATGGCCAAATAAAATGAAGGAAATATTGTTTTGTTATGGAAACTGGTAGAAAGAAAGGCTGGGGAATTTCTTATCAGGAGAGTAGCAGCTGATAGCTAGTTATCTCCAGGACAGACCCGGTGGTATACTGTCTTTCAAAACGAAGATGGACCAAAGACCACATCCAAGAAGTTTTCCTTCTCTTTGTCCTCGAAACAGGAAGCAAGGCTGCTGGCATTTGGCTAAGGGGTCGTCCCAAAAGGGTTAACAGCCATGCAACTTTGATCTTATACAATGCTTTTAACTGATAGCCTTAAACCAATCAACAGATCGTGACAGCAATACCGTACTTCATACTTGTGTATAAGATTTTTTTAAATGTTTGTATATTTAGTTAGGCTCCAAGCCTTCCTTTCATATAATTACAGAAAATATTTTTACTCTCACACAAGATTGGATCTGACCAAAGCCAAACAGAACCCAAACATTGGATGAGGGATTGAAATAGCAGACTGCAGTTTTGCTTATATCTGTATTACATATACAACATTCAGTTATATTTAGCAGAGAGAGACCCTTTCACTCACCTCCTGGGGATCTCAAGAGAGGAGACTGAGCTTGCTCAAGTTATCCATTGCAGTTTCCTTTTCCAGCCAAAACATCCTCCTAGCCACTGGGTCACGGCACTAAGTACATTGACATTCTGTATCTAAACCATGAAGAATTGTTAGATAACTAACCATCACTTGTTTTTCTTTGAATTTTCTCCTTCAAAACAAATACTGGTAGCATTAATGATCCGTTAGTTATTAAATCTCACTGTGCCAGAGTGTATTCATAAACATGTGACAATTTCATGTCTAAAGACAGAAGAAATTATTAGTAATTCAGAGAATATTAATATTTTAATTAAAAATAAACAAAACATTAAAAACAAAAAACAAGAAGTCAAAAAGAAACCAAGGATTTAAAAACAATGTTAAAACAGGTTGTTAGTTGAAAATGTTTCATGAAGCTCCTTAAATCTGGAACTGTTTTCTTCTGCCTCATCAAATCTCAATTTAAAACACATTCCCTGTCCCTCCTCATTTCCTCTATTCCATTTTGGCATATACCAAGAAGTCATGTCCTGTTATTGGTTGAAAAGTGTCATGTGCTAGGTTCATACATTCTTACTTTAACAATATATTTAGATTATTGGTGGAAAAATAGTAGTAAAATCACAGCTACACATTCATAAATGCAGATAAATGCGTTCTTGCCATTATGTTCAACATTTCTTTACCCATGGACATCCTGATTTTTGAATGTTATGCTAATAAAGTGGAGAGTGTAATTGCTGATATTTCTGACAGATATTACTCATAATTTCAGGATCTTCTGGAAGCTGCCAGGTATTTGGGGAAATGTTTAAGTCCTAAAAGTTACATGAATTATGTATTTCTAGCAAGAAATTTCAGATGATCCAATGTTTGTTATACCCTATTTGCTATTCATCATTTGCTATTCATTATACTTGTATTTATAAGTCTCAGTTACCTAATCAGGAAGTGCAGACAATAGTATGTGATTTGGTTGACCAGTCAAACACTTCAAATAGTGAATAGATGACACTATTTGAGAACAAAAAAATAGGCTGAAATCTGTTCGCAGAAAACTGTTCAGTGAATACTTACAAATAACAAATGTGTTTGTAAAAGTCAGGATTGTTTCCAGAATGATTCACGAACTGCAGAACGGCCAAATTAGCAACAAACACTATTTGCAATGGATAATTCAATCAGTCATAGATATAAGAAAATTCAGCAGAATCTGTGATTCTCTTCAGAAATGTTGAGTAGCGTTTTCTTTCTCTGCTTCACCATGAAAGCTGATGAAAACATGCTCTTTTCTTGCAAACTTCATTTTGTATGGGTTGTCAATCTTAATAGAATTTTGCAAACTGTTGTCCTCCCTTTCTTAAGTCTCCAGGTATTTTTTAGTCACATTCATTGGCAATAAACCAAGGCGTGCCTGCATTTGTTAAACCTGAAACCCCATGCCTGTTTAAGTACCAAAATAATCAATCCATTTTGAAGTTCAGCTTTAGAAACCTGGTTTAACTACTTTTGCACAGCCCCAGAAGGCCCCAGGACCAGATCCTGTCCCCTTCCAATGCTTGCAGCTACCTGTGAGAGCCACAAGCAGAGCAGAAGCTGGTGTCTGCTCCTTGTCTGGTCAGGCAGTCGGACCAGAGGTATAACCATGGTCTGATGGGATGGCTGATGCTGAGCTGTACTGCATAGACACAAACTGATGTACAGGTTTGGCAACACTGAAAAATATTCCAGCACCACGAGCAGGATTGACATCCCCTCCCTTTGGCCGTGCCAGGGACTATTCTACTTAATCATCTAGGCTCCTTTTATGGAAAGAGAGAAGATTCATCTCTACTAAGTCACCTGGAACAACAGAGATGACTGACAGTGAGTGCTAGGAGATCAGATGATGAGCTTTTGAAGACACATGGTGGGGAATCCATAGGATGATGTTAGACATGCCCAGTATCACATATGGCCTCCGAAGGCCTCTCCGGAAAGATGTGGGTCTCTCCTAGGTCCTATGCCATAACTGTACTGGTGTCTTGCATATTCTGAGTTGCATAAAATCTAACTAGGTGTTTTTATATGGGCAAATGAATTGCTCCAACTTTCATATGACAAAGGAAGCATTTTACCAATGTTATTGAATAACTATCCTTAAATGTCTCCTCTTGCCTTTGTTTTGGTGAGACGTTCAATGGCATGATCTAGATTTCCTCTGTTTTTTATTTAAAATCCACAACATATCTAAGAAATGCTAGAGATTGTAATCAGTTCTTACATATTACAAAACATAACCCATAATAATACGGAAGGATGACACAGTTTAGGAGTGTGGGATGGTGAAATCTTCCTCTGCTTTAATGACATTTGCACTGTTGCCTCTCTGTGCATGTGCACCGCCTGGTTCACAAAGCCCAGGAACAGAGGTTGGCAGGGAAGTCAGAGGAAAATGCCTTTGCAGCCTGGACAAAATCTGTGAATAAAATGCATGGTCCCACTCTGGCTCTTTGCTTGTTCCATCTTCTTTGGAGTATAGGAAAACAGTGGGAGACCTGTCTCCCACCTGACCACAGCTTGTGGGGCATGCAAGTTATGGCAGATACTTGGGTTACTTCTTACTCATCCTCCCTCACTTGTTTTTCTGCATGTATTAAGTGTTTCTTGTTTTCCTTACCAGCTCCTTGTGCCAAGCTACAATGCAGTCAGCAGTAAAGCAGCCATGCAAAGCAGGGAAAAGTGTCACAATGAGCTGATTGAGCAAATATTTCTCAATTTATTCATATTTTGTGTACAGTACCTACTTCAATTTTCTCATAAACCGCTCCATCATCACTTTTATGTATGGCATCAAGCTGCAAAAGCTGTATTAATTGTCCTGATTCTTAAACTGTGGGAATGGTTTCTTCTGCTACTCACAGTTTGGATACATTTGATTATAAGAAAAATCTGCTGTATATTTCAAAGTGCTCTCTTTAATGTGTATAACTATGTTTGTTAAGTAACAAACCCATGAAAATTGAAGGCAACAGAATGAAGTACATCAGGACAATACTGAAAAATTGTTCATTTTAACCTACAGCACTTGTCACAATGAAATCTCAGCTTGAAATTCACGTTTACAGTTGTTTACTTATTTTAATCCTAGCATGCTTTAACCTTCAGTCCTGGAAATGGGGATAAATTTAAGGTCAGTTAGCTTGCCTACCTTATTGCTTGTTTTGTTGTTTGGGGTTTCTTTTTTTAGTATATCTGAAGTCTATATCTGGCTATGGAGTTATCTTTTTTTTCTCTTCTTTTTTTTTTTTTTTTCCCTAACAGGAACATGTTGCTGTTTTACAAGCCCTAAAGGATTTTTTTTTTT